>OZ034804.1:13043179-13449619 GCA_964028335.1 Altica lythri | reverse complement strand
TATTTATCGATAACATTATTTGAAATGTATATGTAAGTTATATGTACAATTTTAAAATGAAATGATAGATTTAAACCAGAAGTCGGTTAATTTGCACCTTGTTTAGAAATCATTAACCAAATGTGATTAATATTAGATATATCGAAGAAAGTTACAATAGTTAAACATATGAACAGATAAAACAAAATGTTTTTAACCAGAACGGTCGATATTCCATGCATTTGCTAACATGTCGACACTACTTGTATGGAAAACCGTCTTACAGCCTACTATAAAAGGCAACTATTACGAAGAAAGCCTTATACAATAAGACTATACATAGGCCTTGGTCCATTTCACCACAGTGACGTAGAGATGAAATATAAATTATGTTCATACTTTGATTCTTTATTTTTCACAAAAATTCATATCACACACATGTAAGGTACAGAATATAGGTATTTGATATATGAGCCTAACTGCAATGGTACATATTATTGAACTCTAAATTTAAAACAAGATTAAGTTATTATAAGGATGATTTTAATCACAATCACGATGCCCTTAATAAGATTTAATTTAAAAGTCGGGTTCCTTAGGATCTCTTTGTTGATTCTGAATCTTTGATGTTTATTGATCACAGAAAACTTATTATTAAAATAATCTGAAGAGATCTTTTTGAAAAAATGAAACTTGAATATTTTATGAAGAAATATTGTCTTTTATAAAAAGTCGCTATTTTCGGTAAATTAAATTTATTTGTTAAAGGATATGGTCTAATTTTTCAACTGCCAATACGTAAATTATATTATTTTATACATTTATTTATGAAATATGCATAAAAAAATATATTAAAAATTATTTAGAGAAATGTATGGTCTAATTTTCCAACTGCCAATACGTAAATTATATTATTTTATATATTTATTTATGAAATATGCATGAAAAAATATATTAAAAATTATTTAGAGAAATGTATATGATTTTTTCGAAATTTTATATGCCTACAAGGATGATTTAAAAAAATCTTAATGTAACAATTCCATCGCCTGTTTACCATAAAAGCCTAGTCCAAAAACTTCAACAGTTAATGTAAAAAAATGTTCCACGTGAAAAAAAACTGAGTGAACTTTGGGGGCAACGTTATTACCTAAAGATAGATATCTTTCTTGAAGTGTTTTGATGCAAGCAACTAAGCTATGTAATTGTTATGAATATTTTCTTCAAAACATGCAACCACAAATTTTCTAAAATCATCGAAAACTTGCACGTATTTAAGTGTGGAAAAGTTACTTTACATTCGCAGAAGGTCAATATTTTAAGAAGCCCCCTCCCACGTCGTATTTAAATTTTAAATATACTTTGATTCTTCACTTTTTTATATGATCAATAAATCGTTGCAAATTACAGCGGATGACTGAGAATAAGAAATATTTATTTTTACAAATCTAAATTATACTAAGAGATTCTTGAGTGTTATGTGACATAATAGTTTAAATAAATATATTAACAGTTATCACATTAGGCCATACCTTTAAGCCAATTTAATTTCCGTAAAGTAGCGTTTGTTTTACAATGCTTCTTAAATTAAAAGTTTATTTCTTTAAAAAGCTCTTCACCAATTATTTTAAGTTTGAGTTTACTGTGAACAATAAACAACAAAGATCCAGAATCACCAAATAAAACCGGAGTAACTTGGCTTTTAATATAAATCTTGTTGAAGGTCAACGTAAAAGTTAATTTAATCATATGAAATTGATAACAGAATTTTCATGAATATCGACTAGTAATCTTTTATAAAACGTTCGTAACGAATGAAAATCCCTATCACACCGCTTTTTTACTGATAGGTTCAACTACACACATGATCATTTTTTTATTTAAGGATGTCCTCGTAGGTATAGACCTAAATACATAGGTATGTATTTAGAACATTTATTGAGGCACAAGAGGAAATTTATCAATTTGGGATTTAAAGGACGAGTGGGTGAGACGTGGGAAGGTAAGAAATTCCACAATCTGGAGACCCTGGGGATAAAGGAATGATCAAATCGATCAGTCGCTTTGCTCTGGCTGGTCTGGCAAGTGGATCCACTATAGAGCGGAGTTCTTTTAAGCAAAATCCGTTTAAGTATCGGTAAAACAGGGAAAGATCAGATACTGCTCTTTGGTGGAACAATGGGGCTAGGTTTTTGGTGATACTGGTGTCGTCTGCTCTTCTCTCTATTGCATCAAGAACTCTAAACCTTGACGGAGCTGCTGATCCCCATATATGCGAGCAGTATTCAAAATTAGGTCTTATTTGGGCTTTGTAAAAAATAGCTAAGTTGGATGGGGAGCGTTGATATTAACAAGATTCTTTTTTCCCTACTCGTATACAATTCTCTTGATTGATAGAAGCCGTTGTGGATCTTCTGTCCTCTTCCAGAATATCTAGGGATATGGGACTGTTTTACGCTTTACTACAGTGTAGGTTACTATTATCTGCAAAATTTACGCAAAATTTACATGCGATAGAGGTATTTTTTTGTTTTATTGAGTGTTGTTTTTTCTCAGTGTAATGTAGAAAATGTCGGTGTCTTATTTGTAAACTTAAACATTTTGCGTAAGTATTATATATGGTTGAAAAAAATATCTCTATTTTGTTTATAAAAAATTAAACACATTTTTAAAATTTAAACAATGGATTGTAAAATCATAAGTGCATATCACCGTCTACTGTGATGGTCGAGAAAAAGTTCGGATTTATGGACGGCTCGCTGTCGTATTTAAGTATTACAAAAAAGATATTATACATATTTAAAATCTCTTATTTAACTGTATTGCAATTTTTAGCAACTATTAGTATTAAAAATTAGTTTTAAGTACAGGATTAATGTGATAATAAAAAATATGATTTTCTGTTCTACAATTAAATGTAATAGTCGTAGATAAAGTACAATATAGAACTCGAGTCTCGTGTGTAAACCGCTACTTACAGCTCTCGTTATACTTAGCGGTATGCCATTACATAATGTTAATGATTATAATACAATTTTTAGTAAAAATATCTTTTATTAACTTCAATAAAATATATATGACATTAAATTAAAAAGTAAAGTAAACAAAATTAAACTTGATTATTTTTTTCACCTGTCAAAATATCACAATTTTGTGATTTCGTGCAATGAAAACGCTTAATATTCAATGTTTTATGCTAAATCTAGCCAAGTAGCCAATCATTCCGGTTTATATTAATAAAACCACTAGTGGTTTTACTAGTATTGATAAAATTATAGAACTGTCAAAAATTCAATAACAATATTGAACAATCAATTTTCTTGTTTATAAGTACCTTACTATAAATCAACATTCATTTATATTATCTAAATATTCTGAAATATATTTTGTTATTATTATTATCACAATTCAATTCATCTAATAAACAATAATGAAAAATCAATTATGTAGGTACTTTAAAACTAACCTGCTTCCTGGTTCTGCAAGCATTTAAAACTTTTATATGCCTACAGGCAAATGTGGTCTTGTAGGTAAACTTTAAATAAATATACCTAATAATTTTTATTTTGGTAATTTTCTCTTTAATAATATAATTGTATAAATAGGTATAAAAATAAATATTTATTCAAATTCTAACCCTGTTTTCACGACGCTCACGACCACTGACAACTGTCAATACTATCTAGTGTACAGGATAAGTTAATAGGTGGGGTAACGGCATTTCGTTTGTGTTAATTATGAAATATAAGTTGTTCTAGGAAGTTTTTTAAATAAAGTAGTTTTTGTACAGAATGGTTCAAAAATACCACTCGTCCTGTAATATTTTACTAGATAATTTTTTATTTTCCAGACTCAAACTTTTTTATTTTAGGCAAATCTACTCAAACAAACTGAATATTTCAGTTTGTTTACGTATTTGTGCCAAATAAAAAAGTTTTCGTGGAAATTAAAAATGTATCCATAAAATTTTAAGGACTCGTGGTATTACCTTTGATTAAACTAGACCAACACTAGAACTTAACACATAATGTTTTATTTTATTAAAAAAACTAGTCGCATCCACCAAAAGGTGATTAGTGATATTTACAATTAAATAATTTAACGCACAATTTAAATTTTATATAATAAGCCTATTTCTTTGAAGAAACCAATTAGATTTTTTACATGGCATTCTTTTCCAAGTAGAGCTTCAATGTTGTTCGGGATCATATGGTTACATCATTGTGTATTTAATGTAGGACATTCAACTGAAATGTGGTTTACACTTTGAACTACATTATAGTGTTTGCATTTAGGGGGATCGTTTATTGTCATATGGTAAGAATGCGTAAATCTTGTGTTCCCTTGTGTTCTTCTGTTAGAAGTCGCTTACTAGTCCACTATAATATTTTTTATTTGACGCAGTTTCGATCCCGCATTTTCCCGCATAGGCACAAAACTTACTTTTTAAAAAGAACCTTCGCATCACTCTGAGTACTCAGACGTACCCCTTCAGAATTGACACTTATTGACGCGTTTAGCACACATTGGTCCGCTTTTTCATTTTCCTCTATTCCAATATGCGAAGGGATCCACACGATACTGATCTTCCGGGAGGTCGCTTCTGCCTTCAATAGCTCCGATTTCATCATTTTGGCTATAGGGTTATTGCGATAAACGTGCTGTGATATTTCTACAGCATTAAAAGAGTCTGTAAGAATCAGACTACTAAAAGGAGAATTAGAGGAACTTATGTATTGTATAATGTATATAGTTCTGAAGAAAAGACATTAGTGTTGGATGGAATGTTATATTTAAGGACATCGGCAGGGGTTACCACTGCTGCGCCAACGCTGTTTTCGGTTTTTGTTGCGTCGGTTTATAATTTGACGAAGTTTTGGTAGCTCTGATTTTAAATGGAGTTTGAAGTGGTTTTGACAATGGTAGGGTTTGTGTCGAATTTATAATATTGAAGTAAATCGGTGTTAATTTCAGGAATGCTAATAATCCAATGATGTGGATGATCAATCAAGGAATTCAATGTTTCGGTGCTGCAGATGTGTCCGGATTCTTTCGTAGTAAGGCTTAGATGTGCTGATATTTAATGGTAAATGTATTATTATACAAATGCTTATTTTGGTCTGCAGCTGGGCATGTTGCATGTGTGTAAGGTTAAATACATTCGTCGCTGTGGCAAAGACGGTTTACCAGTTTCAGAATAAATAATTTCCATAAGAGAACGTTTGTTTCTTTTGGTATGTAAAAATTAAGTAAAAAGATGCTTAGAAAGGTACATGCGCCCTGTAAGGCCAACTTTTTGCTAAATTTTAATAGCTGGAAAATAAATATAAATTTGTGAAAACTGCCTTTATCACAACATAGTTCATTTATTTGTGAATAAAGTAATCATACAAATCAACATGTTTGGAAACAATTCGTTAAGATAATAATTGTTTTTTAAAACCTCTAAAGTGGGCTTTTTTAGGAACATAGGCACCTATCATAGCCCGATATTAATTATGTAATCAATAAACCCTATCAAAACAAAAAATAAGTATTTATGTAAAACTTGACCTAATATTATATGATATTCTTAGGTAATCAGTCTGATACAAAAGTTTTTTTGGTCACAAATTGGACGGTGGGCCATCTTAGACTTAGCAAAATTTAATTTACCTACTAAACAAAAACCTCTAAATAGACGCAACAAATAACAATGTTGTGGCGTTATTCTAATATTCACTTTTAGAAAAAACATGTTTATTTAAAGACCAAATATTTTTTTCAAAAACATCTGAATTGTCTCATATCTTCGACTGGCTCAAGCCATCATAGGATGTGATGGGCCTTTATAGGGTAATTTACCCCGCCACAAGAACTACTTTTTATAAATGAAAATTAACAAATAATATAAACAACTCTTACGTTGAGTCAAGTGCCCATAAACCCAAGTAACGCTGTATTTAAAAAAAAAACACGAAAGCTTCTTGTTTTCTTAAGAAAATACTAAAAAGGTTTAAATTAGAAAGTTATAAATCGTTAGCCCTTTGCAACGACACTAAAAAACTGGCAACCACTGCAAAAATGACGACTGTCTTCCTTATTTATGAAGTTGCAATTTTGTCTATGGCACTAACCGAACATGGGCGCAAAATTTAAATTCATTTGAACTTTTAGACGTACAAAATATTGAAAGTGGGCCATCTTAAGAACTGGGCCTTATTAGGCGTAAGTACCTTATAGTTTTTAGTATTCTTGCAAAAGTTTTATCGAGAAAAACTTATATTGTTATTTTATTTTATTTACATATTTGAAAAAATATGACAATTTTCTTGAACATCACTGCTAGTAGGTACATTATTAATGTTGTTTAATTACTGTATTTAACATATTTTATCTACTCCTTTGACAGTAAATGTCATTTATACTCATTGTCACCATGCAGGATAAGTAAGCTATAACGCACAGTTGTGCGTAATGAAACGTCATGTTGGAATGACCATGCATGGTGACAATGAGTATAAATGACATTTACTGTCAAAGGAGTAGATATCAGTACAGTACGTACATTATATATTTTTTTAGAGATGTCAAATATTTAGATGAAAATTAAAATATTGAGTCGTAGATAAAGCATAGTACGTAACTCGAGTGGTAAGAGGTATTACGTACTCGTGTAATTTTCCACTCGTACGTAATGTCCTGCTTACCACTCTTGTTACGTAATATACTATTGTGGCAATTTGTAATAAACGGTACTTATTTATACTACTACATATATACAACGTGAAATGCTTCTTTTTACATTTTGTAAATTTATTTATTTATTTATTTTAGGTATTGTTAACATGTTTATAAATCGAAAATTTTCTTAAATTTGTAATTTTAAATTTAATCAACCTGGAAATTCATTTAGTTTCATTTGGTAACGATTTCTTTAATTATTGAAATAGTATGTAAATATAAATTATGTATTCTTGATTAAAAAACAAATTGTATTTATAATGTATTCAAGTTTGATTTAATAATTACTAGATATTAATTAATTGTTATGTTTATATAAGCGGAAAAATACCTTATATTTGTTATTAACTCATCTAGTTGCAATCTAATCTATATTGTTAGTACCTATGTATATATTATTAGACAAATTTAAGAATTATATTCAAAATTGAGTACGTAATTATTTTCCCATCTTTAATTTTTACTACGTAGGTATTATTTTATGTAATTTTATTTATTATTTATTATTACTTTAAAATTGTACTGATGAATTATGCTAAAGGATGTATTTTTCTAAAAAAATGTACTGTTGATGTTATATAATGACTTAAAATATTAAGTAATATCTAAATATTACTTTTGTGTGTCAAGTAAGCATAACAAGTTATAATGGTGTCGTGGGACACCAGGTAGGAACTAAGTTCCTTCAGCTAATGTAGAATCGACACTACTCGCTTGTGTATACGACTGTAGCGCTTGCGCACGTCTCAGTTAACGGTTTTATTCCATAGACTTTTTGTTACGATTTTACTTATTACATTTTTTCAGTTCGGTCGCGCAGCAAAATCCGTATCTCCTCCAAGCCTTGGATTATACTACGTTATAGATTAATAATTACATTTCTTTTGGTTGTACATATTATCATAATTTGTACTTTTCGTCTGGGCAGCTTATATATCAATAAATTCTCTAAAGATATAATTTTTATAATAATAATGATCGGAATAAGATAATTGAATTAATTTTATTTAAAGTTAAAATAATATTTATAGTTTTTTGTTTACCACTGTAAAAAAACTAAAAAAAAATTACCATCCCGTTATTTGATCCTCCAACGATATCCAATTGTGAAGAGTTATCATATGCTAGTCAAATAATTTTTATGTATCTACTGCATAAATTTTGATCATATTAATAATAATAATTTATTATAAATTTTGAGATTAACATTAGTAACAGGTATAGATAATCCAATTAAATAAAATATTACAACATAATTTACACATATTACATTTAAAAACCAATGATTTTCATTAATTTATAGGACATCACAAAAGTTGACATCGTTGGATATTTCTATATTGTTTACAATGTTTATATTATATTATTAAACTTACCTTTCGTTAGGAGATTCTGTAATGAGAAGATCATCTTTTGCCTGATTCATTATACCTATTATATTTTTTGTAAACACTTTCAAGAAAGTTTCGGTGACAGTTAAAAATTATATCATAACTGTCAACATTATGTCTATCGTATACTAAACACTAAACAACGCTAGCGTTGTGTGGAGGCTAGCGGTAACCTGCCTACTAGATATAGTGGCACTACTACAAGCGTTACGGTTTTATTGTTACGGTTTTTAACTATTACATTTTTTTCAGTTTGGTCACACAGCAAAATCCCTATCTTATCCAAGCCTGCCGTAAGGAACTTAGTTCCAATAAAAATACTGGCAACTATTCCGAAAAACAATACAAAATTTTAATAAAATATAAGATATTACAATTTATAAATTTTTGGAGCGCAACTTTCTATTGACGGAATCGCTAAGATGTATAAACTCGTATATCAAGACTGTCACGATATTTGACACGTGTGTTTGGTCAAATATTGCAAACAATTACAATATAAATGTGATCACAAATGATTAACTTGTGCAGATGACTGCAAGTTAACACAAGTGATTACAAGTAATTAAAACTGATTTTAACTAATTACAAGTAAATGCAAGCAATTTTAGTTGATCGCCTAGTAATTTTAAGTGACCACAAGTTATTTCATGTTTTTCATATGAATGTTCAGTCAACTTATTTAGGTTGTTTTAATATTTGGAATAGAAGGCGCACTTTAAAGAGACGAACTTTACAAACTGGCGATTAAAAATATAGAAGCTTTAGGAAATATTTTAGTGGTAAAAATCCATAGCACAAAATGTTTTAATGTTAAAAAAAAATGTATAAAAAATAGAAACAAATCAGGCAACAGAATCACTCCAAATTTAGAAACAATCTAGCTTAAAAATGTAAAGTGTGCTTTTGTAATTCAAGCCCGTTCTTCTAGTGCGAAAAAGAATAAATACGAAGCAGTGTTTACATCTCTTTCTAAAGGGCGAGCATACCGACTACGTGACCTTCATGATATATGTACTTCATTTTGGAGTATACTTTATATAAAAGAATTTTATAAATACGAGTAAACCCTACTTTCATTTCCTTTCTTTCACGCACTGGAAAAACGGGTTCAAATCAAGATAAACAGTCTAGCTATGGTGGTTATTTCAGTAATTCAGTAAATCTCTTTTAAAAGGCATGGAGTTTGCTTAAATATTTTTTTTTTGCTTAGATTTTGAAATGTTTTAATATTATTTTCAAATATTTTACATTTAAAAGAATTTTAAAATATTTCTATACTTATTACGTTTTACAGTAACGATCATTAACAATATACGTTTTTCTTATTCTAATGCTTTTATGTGGCGTTCTGTACTTTCAACTAATTCAAACCAGTTGTTTCCTAACAAATTGTTGAACCCAGCCCTCGAGTTTTGATGAGCGTCATTATATAAACGAACCTAGTAATATTTAATTTTGCTAACTAACATTAGCACTTACAACGTAAGCATTTTAGCACGGCCCTCTAAACACTCGCAAGGTTCTGTACACCAATCAGCACACGCACTAGTTGACCAGCTAGTTAATATTTTTTATTGAGACTTGTATTCGATCCCTATTTGTTTGCCCAGATGTTTTGTTCTTAGAAAAATCTTGAGCAATCGTTAATTTAACAGTGGTGTGTTCATTTATAGTTCATTTCATGCACAGACAAATTTTATTATATCTGAGTGAATATTTCTGTGTTTGTGTTAATTAACATGGCTTTCTGGAGATCTTTAGGGGATGGTGTTATGCAAGTTAGTGAAAAGTAAGTAACTACGAATAAAATAAAACATTAAATTAAAAGTATAATAAGAAGAATTTGTCGCACGCCCCTGTAGAGATATTCTTTGTAGTTGTAAGTGCCGCCAGTCAATGCTTATGCAAGTTGTATTGGGAAAACTATTTTCTTGATTTTATAGACATACGAAATTTGAATATTCCCGGTTCAATTTTGTTATCCTAGTGTGGGATAGAAAAAAATATCGGATCAGTGTTTGCTTCTCTTTTTATGAGTGAGTATACTCACTACGTGATATTAATAAACCAATGAGGTTTTGCTTTGTGTACAGTATGTTAAAAAAAGAAGCAATAGGCATGTTCACTCATGTTACAAATCCATCTAATTTTTTTTCTCTTATTAAATACAGTATTTAAAAACCTAAAATAAAATTAAAAGAACATAATTTTTAATCTGTTAGTCTGAAATTAAATAAAAACAATTTAAAATGCGTTATTTATTATCTATTATCACGTGATTGCTGACACCATTTAGAGCGCTATGACGTCACAGACCGGTAAATAATCTAATTTATCTGTCATATTCAAGAGCCACCAGCGAACTGTTTGTTATAACGACTACAATAGCTTACTTTTTTTACATAATATATTGTTTTAATAGTTAACTTAAGCTCTGATTTCCTCTATTCTAGATCCAATTTCAATACTTGTATTTACATTTTTAGTTTGCTAGTACTTACATCAAATTGATCTTCATAAAAATGACTGGTACTTTTTGGTGACAATGATTGTGGGTGTCTTCTTGCAAGTGTTAACCACTTTATTCTTATTAGATGTTCTTTGGAACGTTTATAAAAAGTTTCTGCGGTGTACCTACTTATTGAAGTATTCTTACACATTGGCACTGCACAGCTTGTAATCAACAAGTTCTTAATAATTTAGTAAAATACAATGGACTTTAATAGAACGAGAACTTTGTTTACCGGTCAGTGACGCAGTTTTTTATCAAGTGACAGTATGGAGCGTTTTGGCAGCAATTATGAAAACAGATCTTTCTATTAATTTTTTACTGAAATTAGTAATATTTTTTTTACAAAAATATATTTTTCGTGTTTATATAAGTTCTATCTATAAAATAAAAGCAATTTGAAAAATTAGTGAATGCCTATTACTCCTCCGATCTTTTTTCCTGTCTCGCACCAAGAGAACGGGCTCAAGTAGAAACGCCCCATCTACCTATATGTCTATAACCAACATAAATTTTAAGTTAGGACATCTTAAAATCCTTAACCGATAGAGCAGCTAGATTTTGATTCAGACTATTAAAAACATACAATTTTGTTAACCTGTATTGTTAGTAATTAGTATTCTTTGAAATACCATCCATATCAAAGTCGTAACAGAATCATACCTTGAGAATATGTAATTTGTAAATTGTACTTTACACTATCAGCTAGTGATAAAATTCACATCGGCTATATTTTATATCTATTTACCTGTCAACAATTATAGAAAAATTAATTTTATTAAGTGATAATTCGTAAAAATATGTTGTAGTAAATCAAAATGATGTGGGCATTTGCTTTGAAATGGTGATGTGGATATAATTACATATTGGTATTAAATACATCGAACATTTAATTTACAAGTTTTTGATTTATTGATGCCAAGACATCTAAAAATACGCTTTGACGTAAGAGTTGCATTCAACACAATTAACATTACAAATATTAAAGATAAGTTTAAGTAGAGACGTAAGTATTGGTTTCGTAAAGTATTTTTAATTTAATTTCAAAGAAGATTTATCCAGTTTGATAATGTAATGAAGTAAATGCAGTAGAAATAGGTGGTCTACAAACGTAGTCCGATTATTCCTAGAGAAACCGCAATGAAGTAAGTTGGAAATTTATTGTTTACCATTTTTTATTACGTAAGTTAAGACATTGGAAATGCTATTTTACTGGAATTAGTATATTTTTTTTAAATTTTTGTCTGAGTTACGTTCTTTTGTTTGTCTGACGCAATAAAGGAATCATAAGTAAACTGATCAAGTATACAAGGGGGCACAAAAAACTTGATATTGTATGATAAAACCTGTAGTAATTTCGTTTTCTCTGTGTTGTTTATCAACTTTTTTTTTAAATTAAGATAGCGAGTTGCGTTTTTGAAGTAAAACTTCTTTAGGCGCGACTAGGGGTAACTCAATAATTCTAACGGACGTGACGTCATATTCTAATGTAACGCAAAAATCCTGATACAAAAAACCTAACACGATTCCGCCTACTATACATATTAAATAAAAGGTAAATCTGTAATTGTATACATTTTTTGCTGACCTGTCACATTGACAGCTTGTCAACCAAAATACATTGTTGGTGAATAGTCTTACGCCTAAAATTTGTGTATAAAGTGTTTGTTTTAAATATGAATAAACAAAGTGGATTTATTAATGAAGAAAGTGATGAAAATATATTGAATGAAAATGAGTGAGTACTCTATATGCATACATTTTATTTTCCTGTGAATCGTTTAAAAAATCAATGTTGAAATCTCCACAAAGAATAAAAGATATAAAGTTATTTGTACAGAAAATTAATGCACTATAAAGTCTTTCTGTAAATGTGTTGAAATTTCCAGATGGGGATCTATAAATATTTAATATACAATAGGTGGTTTGAAGTATTTTAAAAGAGATACTGGAGATTTCAATATCTACTTCAACTGATAAATTAGTCAAAAAATCGTGTTTCTTAATTTCTGTGGAAGATTTTGTCAAAATTAGTACACCGCCATGTGATTTATTAGTTCTATTGAAGTAACAGACAGAGTAATTATTAAATCGTATGTAGCCGATATTGTCATTATTGGACCATGTTTCGGATAAACACAATATGTCTGGTTTATATTTCTTTAAGATTAGGTCTATTCTATTACTTTTGTTAGAAACTGATTGACAGTTAACATTTAAAATCCGGAAGAAATTATCAGATTTCTCATGATTTTCACACGCACAGTTTTTTATGTTTCTACTGACTTCCTTCCTGACATTTTGCGATACGCACGTCAAAACTTTTGATTAGCTAACCTAACCTAACCATTAATTTCTGTCAAAAAATTTTAAAACGTGAAAGTGATCTATACTTCGTGGTGAAATTAATGAATTTTAGATAAATTACAAAACAAAATAGTTGTCACTTGAATAATATGGCGGATTCTCAAGAATATTTTACTCTTTCATCAATAAATAATAATAATAAACGAAAAAATCAAAAACCTGTAGCTACTTGTTAATAAACATATTTTGAATTTGAATTTATTTTGCGATGATAAGTAGGTCAAATAAGTTTTACTTCAATCGCGCGTAAAGGTTACATGCACACTCTTTTTTTTATGTAACAAATAATATGATTTTGATTACAAATCTTATTAAATTTTGCCAATATTTTAATAAACAATCGAGATATGCATTTTTACTTAAAAAACGGAACAACACTATCATTTTTTTTTAAATTATGATAGCAGTAGATAATTGTATTCTGATTACATATCTTTTTAAACTTTGCAAATATTTGGATAACGAGAGAAAATACAGCGATTTTTCTCAGAAAACAAAACACTATCAACATTTTTAATAATTGAGATAGTAAGTTGTGGTTTTATGTAATATATAACTTAATATAATTTACCAATTTTTTTTTTAATGTTACGAATATCTTAATAAACAAGGAAGATACCGCAATTTTTCTCAAGATTCATAACACTATCAACTTTTTTAAAAATTAAAATAGCGAGTTGAGGTTCTGTTTCATGGGATAATTATTTATTTTCAGATTAAATATCTTTTTAAATTTTGCAAATAGTTTGATAAACAAAGTAGATAAATCTTTACACTTCTTTAAAATATATTTTAAAAAATAACAAAGATACACCGATTTTTCCCAATCGTCACTACGAGGCACGATAAGTCACATCATTTGTATGTTTTGTCAAATAAAACTTCATAGCATAATTACAAGTAATCCGATCTAATTTCAAGTAATAACAAGTAATTTCAAGTCATTACGAGTGATTCAAAGTGTTCACATATGATTTTTTGTGATCATCAGTTACTAAAAATCACAACCAATCTTAAGTGATCACACAATTGATCACAAGTGATTGCAATTGATCGCAAGTGATTGCAAGTAATCGCAATTAATTAGATGTGGTCACCAGTAAGTGAATGTCAAATAATACTTCAAGCATTAAGAAAACTATGCTCCAGGCATAGCCGGAGTGTAATCGTTTTTTTTCTAAATTGTACAAAGTTCTTAAATCATTATTATAGTTTACAAAAAAAGTTCTTTATTTTTTAAAAAGAAACAATTTATGATTCTTTTTATTGTGGGAATTACTGATTTGGACTATCTATTAAATACTTTTAAGTAAATATTTTTTATACAACGCCTGCTCTGGAAGTTGACTTTTCGAGCGCAGTATGTCATCTCCGAAGTACACAATAGTCGCATACTTGACTATATGTATTTCATAAACGCACATGTTTGGTTATGACCACATAACTACACGGATTCCGCCTAAACTATCTGTCGTTTTTATTTGACTAGAGAGACTACTCGATTAGTCCTAACCCTTTTTAATTTATGTCACAACTGTCACAACGCAACTGTATTAAACGCAAAAAGAAAGTGTAGGTAATTAAAAAAAGTGTATTATTTAAAATAATGGTCGATTTAACAAAATGTTTAACTCCACCTGAACTAGTTGAATCAGTTAAAAATGCAACAACAAATTTATTGCCAGATGTGTCAAAAGAAAAAATTATTTGTTATATTCCTCTCAAATTCTACTTCCAGAGCAGTAGTTGTATAAAGTATTGATCCTAACACTTGCGGAAATTAACTTTCCCGCACTTAAACTGCTTGCCCGAACTCCGCTTCGCGTCGTTCGGGCATCGGCAGTTCGCGTGCGGGAAAGTATAACTTTCCGCACTTGTTAGGATAATAACTATAATTTTATTTTGTATAGTTTACAGAAGAAATTTTTATTGAAAAAACTTTTATTTTACAATTTTAAAAAATATGTTTTTAACAAAATGTTTCAATATTTTTCAGGAAATAAAAACTAATCGATTAAATAATTAGTACTTTGCCTTCATGCAAAATGTAAATTACTTACCTGACTATTGCTGATATTAATATTCCGAAAACTTTTTTATATAGGTAGGGGTTTTTTGCTTGTTACTCTGTCTACTTATTTTATTACGATAATAGCTATTACAGTTAGGTATTAAAAACATATTTCTGCATTTTCTAATATTTAACGCAATTGTAGTTACACTTCTTGGTAATCCTATTTTTTAAAAAAATTGATTAATTATTATAATTATGACTAAATATACAGATCAAAAGCTCTTTGCTAACATTAAAGTGTGTATCTCTTCTTTATTAAGCTGTTGTTAGATTTTCTGTTTTAAATGCCTCCTCCCTGTATATGTGTGTATTAATAACACAGCACAGGTAAAACACCCGTTCTTAGTACTGAGCATGCACTTCCTCTCGTACTTTAAAATTAAACCCTTGTTAAATTTATGCATTGTCACATTTTCAACTCCCTTACATCCTCAACATAACAAAAGAGCTCTACAATTCAACTGAGAAGTGTACTACATCTATTCACTCTGCAGCGTATTCAACTTTACTATATTTCCGGAAAAAGACCTTTAATTTGTTTTATGCAGACGATACTTTCAGAGAAGTGAAGATTAAAATTACAAAAGTATTTAAAGTTATGAACTTATACATCGCAGAATTTAAAGTTTACTTAAAGTTATTAACCTACTTATAATTTTTGTATCTTTGTAAGAAACAATCGTTTTTCAAATAAAAATCAGATAGAACAATGTTTTTAACTAAATTGCAAACTTATATTTTCTGGTTATTTGAACTTTAATCCAGGAAATTAAGGGTTTGATATGACCAAAAAAGGGTTGTGCGCGGTGGACTAATAGCACTTATATCGTTATCGTCACGTTATCCGTTATCAGATTACCGTGCTCGGACTGCTCGGTGCCTCAAGCTTTTAAAATTTATATATATTTTATATTTTGAAAATATCTATAAATATGTACGTCTTTAGTTGACTATGTACGTATGCCTATATAATGATGACGATGACTTAACAAGAGAGGTGTTATTTCAAAAGTATAGGATATACCTACCTACTACATACACACATGAAAAATGTTTTTAAATTTATTTTTTGCTTTTTAGTTTATGCTTTCTTAATAATAGCTTGTTTAAAATAGTTATTTATGATATGAGTGTTAAAAGTGAGGTTTTATTTTGTGAGTGAAAACGTTTGTGAAATGAGCGGAGCGAATTGAACAATTTCACGAACAAAATAAAATCACTTTTAACACAAATACCATACAATGTTTTTTGTACAACTTCCCTATTTTGATAATGAAACGAGCGAATTTTCAATGACAATGAACCAAACCGTGTTAAAAGTAAACTAAACCGTGTTAAAAGTAAACTTGTTTACATGGCAACGTGTTAAAAGTATTTTTAACACGCTGCTATGTAAACAATCGTTTTTAACATTGTTTGCTATCATTAAAAGTGTCACTTTTAATGACAGTTGTACAAAAAAATTATTATAGTTTTATTTTTAACTTTTTAGTTTTGTCTCAATCTTCACATTTCTGATAGTGCATCAGAATTGCAAGGTGTTTTTCTTGTTAATTTAGTGTTGTCACTAAATACCATGTTGTATTTGAAGAGTGCTTGGCACCTCGATAGGTGTGCGTAGTTTCATTTCTGAGATGCTATGGCCACCTTCCGGCTCCATCTTCATATCAGCTTTCTAATAATATCTTATTTATAAAAAAAACGGAATGATTTAAGAAACACCACCACCACCTACGACAAACTTTATTATTCCTTTAAACAGGTAATAATTAATTGAAGTTTGTTTAATTTTTCGTCACCACTAAAGTTCTGGAAACGCCTTTGCAATCTTTATACATTACTGAATCTAGTTAACAGCGCTTGATATCTAAATTAACTGATTTAACTCAGGTTTCTAAAATTTTAATTCTTTTCTTATATCTATTATTCTACAATTCTGATTTTTAAACACATATTTAGTAAAATTTTCTTCTGCTGAGTATTAGTGATTTTTATAATTATTTTTGTATGAGTCATGAAGTCATACTTGTATTGTTTATGCTTGTAGGTACATATTTTTTTGTAGGTCTATCGTCAATGCGCATCTTTTCAATTAATGGTATACTTCAGTCTATGAACTGAACTCAACAATATTTTCCAATTTTCAATCTCATTTATTTTCTAAAGTTTATTCTTAATAGATCATAGTTTCTCTAACAAATCGGTTCGTTATTTAACCTGACACGTAATATTAGACACAATATTTCCTGAAAAACACCTATTTATCCCAAACAATGATGCTTGGAAACGAATGGAGAAAAAATGAATGAAACATGGCGCCGTACTGTCCCGTCTTCCATTGTTGCACACCTAACCTCAAAAATGGGGATCCCTTTGTGTGTCTGTATGGAATCGGAGAGTTTGTTGTGCTGTGCGAGATGCATTTGTCATTTGTTTAATCGCATTCCAACGTTTCGTTCTTTGTACGGCTCACCCGCCGACACCAACTTTGAATTGACAGCGTACCGTGATAATCCCATCCAGAGTCGGACGAAATCGGTCTTGGTGGCCCCAGGGGCGTACATTCTTTTTTCGTGTTGGGATTTTTAATAATAGCATTTTTTATGCACCAACCTTGCCAAGTTTCAACCAAAATAGCCAAATCCTGTTTTAAAAAAGGTCTATTTATAATAGAGTGGTTTGCCTCGTATAACAAACTTTATTCCAATCGTGTGATTGGAGATCGGTTTTTACTCGTTACCGAATATATTTGTTCACATTTTTCAAAATCACCATGAACGTAATGGTGAGAGCTTTCTATATAAAGCAACAATTAAACCTTACAGAAAGTCGTTCTTTAGGTTTTTATAAAATGATTATCAAATAACTTAAAAATTTTATGTAAGACTAAAAAAGCATAAAAAATTCTTTTTAAGAGCAAGAACCACATGTGAGCATCTAGTTTTTAAAGCACAAAATTAAACTCAGCTCCACATATGATATGTTAATATTACAAACCTTTGGTTTAAAAATACGTGTTTGTATAGGTATAAGGTTTGCAATTTGAACTACTTAATTTTGTATATAGAATTCTAGTGCGGTAAAAACGTGCATATAAGTTGTTATAGTTACAATTTCTTATATATTTATGAAAACGCTGGTGAATGTCTCTGAAAAAATTATAAAACTTTTTAAATAAAATAAAACATAAAGTTAACAACGCTGAAGCACCTTCTAATTGTTCTACGGTTCTTGTTTAGGCTCTATAATATACGTTCAAAGCACATCTTTCGAAATTCACTTGTATCTAATTGCTATTCTCAAAAGCATGCCGCGTTTTTCTTTATTTTTATATTAACACATTATTTACAGCCCAAACAGTTAAAATATGTTTCAAAAGGTTTTGAAAACTTATTTGTTTAAAAAGGTTACAACTAATCGCTCAGAACCATGTATTCTTAACAGAACTTGTTACGTAACACTTTTCATTAGCCATTTCTACATTAACTTTGATTGATGTATTCACAACTTTAAAAAAATTTACACGATTACCACCTGGCCCAGTAAGTAACACACTCAGACGGTGTTGTTAGTTTTGTACGGAAAAAATCGAGTATTGTAAAATTTCTTAGGAAGAATTTAGCACCAGTATCAGCTTTGACAAGTATATTTAGCTCAGACATGTTCGCCCGCACTTTTTACCAATATTTGAAGTAATTTAACCAACAAATGATCCATTTGGCACAATGTCATTTTTAGCATTATGAACTCTTTCTTTTTCATTTTTTGACCAGGAGAATTTACAAACCGCAGACAAGAATTTGGTTTTTGTTCATAAAGAGAAGTAAAATAAAAACCTTCTTTACTTTTTCCTTCCAATTAATATCGTATTAATAAAAAGTTCATACACAAAACTCAGCTGTGTTAAATAAGCCCAAAAACTTTAAGTAACAATATCGAAATCTATAGCATCCGACAGATTAAAAGCTTTAAACATTCCCTTAGTTTGAGGGAGTTGTTCTTTTTTTAGAAAGTTTTTTATATTTTCGCCGTGTTCTGTGTCTCTGTGTCATTCCGTGGAATTTGTAATCGAATTTAAACCTATTTCCCGACTACCTAGAGCTCTGAAATTTTCAGGATAGCTAAGAACTGGATGACAATGCATGTTTCAAGTGTGTTTAGGCATATACATAGATTTCGAAATTTATACCGAATTGATATTAAACATGATCTAAGTTGTGTATAGATAATATTATTTTGAAAGTTATTAAATAAATCGTTCGTAGCGTAGTTGGTTAGGCGGCGGATCAGTCCACTTGTGACAGTTCTGTTATGTTATCATAATGGGATCGATTACGCGACAGAGAAGTTTTTTTTTCTTTTTTTTTTGTTCTTACATGTGAAAACAGTAATTATTATTTTAACTGGTAATAAAATAAACTGTTTTAGAAAGTTTTTAGATACAACTACCCTTGATTTTGTTAACAAGGAAACAATCTTCTCTATGATCAATCACAGCGTTGTATGACTTAATATTTTTGCAAAATCAGGGATGCTGTGCATTGTTGAGATGACACAAAATATGACCTATAAATCAGTAAAAAACTTTCTATTATAAAAAGTTCTTTTTGTAAATTGTGCTTATTATATTATTTCAGTCACTTCGAATCGTTGTGTAGTAACCATGTTAATATTTTCTTATAATGTAAGTAATAAAAATAAAAAAAAAGTTTCTTCAGCTGCCACCATTTTAAAACGAAACTTTAATTTAAGAATTTCTATAATAACGAGAACAACAAAAAATCATACTAAACATATCGCCCTTATAAGATCATGTCATCCATAAATGGTACTTTTTTGCTATCTCTTACATAGGTCTTATTCCATCCAAAAACATTTTTTATAACTAATTAAAAATCTGAAGTCAGTTATTTATTAAAACATTTATAATTTAAGAAGTATTACAGGAAGGATTAATACAGGTGCATAAAAAGAGCACCCTTAGTACTCTGTTGTTTTGTAAATTGTTATTATCTTTGTTCAATGAAAACACCTGTAATTCTATTTACCAGAAACTCATTGGCAGTAAAAATATTAGTGAATGAACACAATAACTGCTCTTAATACTTTTACACCTTCACTAAATTGCTAGACACTCTGAATTATACAGTATAGCCTCACCGGCGCCACAAAATTTATCGCTTTGTCAAAAATTCTTTGTATCTTACACGTTTCTGTCGAAAAATAGTAAAAATTCTTACGTCTATTAACTGAAAGGACACAATAGTACGCATATTTCCGTATTAAAGAACCCATTGTGGCTTTTATTTGGAATGTTATAGGTACCTGTTAAGGGTGAGAACTGGGTGATACATCTTTCAAAGTAAAGTTTATTGTATTGAGTGTTTAGTTTACTATTATAAATAGATAGGTTGTTCCTAGAGGGGTCTAAATTTTTGTCCAAAGGATATCAAGATTTACACAAGACTGAGCTTTAAATAGTGCAGGATCTTACACGTTTTTGCAAACAAAAACACCAAATGAATTTAATTATTTAATTGTCTTACCTATTCCTGCTTAAAAATAAGAATCTGAGAAAAGTAATGGGTCGTGAAAGAACAAAAAAAATCATACACAAGGTGCATAAATATAAAAATATATAATGTTGTAAAAATCATTCGAATTAAATCACACATAACTGAATTGTGGTAATATGTGATGAGATCATTGACTAAAATTTCTACTGCTATATAATATCACTTTCTATACGTGATTTTTATTAATGTTGTAACGATCTATCTAATTGTTTTGTAAAGAATAATTTAACCAGACTGTGCCTATATAGGTGAGAATTACTTCGTTTAATAGTTGTAGTTCAAAAATGTGCCGTGAGCGATACGGTAAGTAAAATTATCGAATCTTTCTCGTTCTAATTAGTAATTCTCGCCCCAATACGAGTTAGTACTACAAACAATCTGGTTTATTGTTTTGTTAAACCTCTTCGAAATACAAGGTTTATCCAAATTTAGGTATTCGAAAAGGTCCACCCGAGTTACTAAACTATATCTAGATTGGATAAGTTCCAGCCATTTTGTGGAGGAAATGGAAAAGAATTTTAATCCCGAATTTCGTCCCGACTTTTGGAAATTGAAAGGAAAATCATCCCTATACAAAAGACATAGATACATATGAGCTAGCTAGGGAGATAACGCTCTTCAGGACATTTTAACGATACAATGTTATCAGTTGTATTGTTTGATTGGAGTTTTATTTGTAAATTACATAGTTTATCAATTATTTTGGTTTTACTTACAGGAAGGTGTATTTATGCTTAGTTAAAGCACATTATCTGTTTTGTCTACAATTTATTAAGTATAACAATTTGTAAAACTACAATATTTCTAATAGAGAAGCAAAAAAATTGAGGTTTCTTAATCGTAGACTAAATATCATGTGGTAAAGCTTTGAATATAGGAGAATAATTGCTTACCACGGTTTAAATTATGCAATTAATCCAATATTTTTACATTATATTGAAACACTTGTGGGAAGATTAACACAATTTAGGTATTCACCAAAATTGAAACAGATTCACAAGAATTCTGCTGGAAAACGTCTAAACCGTTTTACAATGACAATGAACTATTTAAACTCCCCTTAACCTCTAATACATTATCTTATATAGTTAAAACGAATATTCTAGTATTTTCACGAAACATAATCTAACCTGATTGCTACATACTAGAAGAACTAAGAATGGACAACTAGGACAGTTGTTGCGTCTGTTCCTCCTCTTGGCTTGTTATTCGTTGTGACAGCTCCTCTTACTGGTTCGCAATTCGTTGTGACAGCTGGGAAAGTTGTTGCGTCTGTTCCGAAATTGCTTTTTGAACCGGATCTTCGAACACACCAACGTCAGGGTCAAAATTATTACTTAGGTAGTAGTAAAGAAGCCTACTCAACAATGCGGATTTACACCCAGTAGTTTTCAACTCTAATTCTTTGAGGTCTTTGATGTCATCTTCAGGGATTTAGATGGAAAGTTTTACATTTCGAACCTATTTGAGTTCATCTTTAGGGATTTAGATGGAAAGTTTTATGTTTTAACGCTATTTTATGTCATCTTTACGGATTTAAATGGAAAGTTTTACATTTCATACATAGCTGAGTTCATCTCTAATGATTTAGATGGAAAGTTTTACGTTTCAAATCTATTTGATGTCATCTTCAGGGATTTAGATGGAAATTTTTACGTTTCGAACCTATTTGAGTTCAACTTTAACGATTTAGATGGAAAGTTTTACGTTTCGAACCTATTTGATGTCATCTTCATTGATGTAGATGAAAAGTTTTACATTTCGAACATAGTTGAGTTCATCTTTAATGATTTAGATGGAAAGTTTTACGTTTCGAACCTATTTCATGTCATCTTCAGGGATTTAGATGGAAATTTTTACGTTTCGAACCTATTTGAGTTCATCTTTAAGGATTTAGATAAGTTTTACGTTTCGAACCTATTTGATATCATCTACAGGGATTTAGATAGAAAGTTTTACATTTCGAACATAGTTGAGTTCATCTTTAATGATTTAAATGGAAAGTTTTACGTTTCAAATCTATTTGATGTCAACTTCAGGGATTTAGATGGAAAATTTTTCATTTCGAACCTATTTAAGTTCATCTTTAGGGATTTAGATGGATTTATCTTCTTTCCAGGCATTCTTGTATCTTCACCCCACATCTAAAACCAAATTGAAACACTTATGAGGTCACTAACACAAGTTTTAACCAAAATTATACATTGACTGAACTATTCAAACTCCCCTTAACTTCTAATACATCCCCTTATATAGTAAAAACCAATAGTCTATTATTTTCGAAAAACATAATCTAACCTAATTGCTACATACTAGAAGAACTTAGAATATCCTGAAATATAGTCACTAAAACATAACCGAAACAGTCTTTTCACTAAAAGTACTTTCCTTGTTCGGTTATCCCGTTACAATATTATGGAGTAAAATTCTAGAATTTCAGCGATAATTTAGCACCTTGCAATCGGATAAGGGATTAATGCTGGACAAAAATTAAGCCCACGATTAATACTTGGTTCATCCTTAAAAATCCAAAAATCTGACTCCTACCAATTATGTAATTTTTAACCGACTTCAAAAAAGGAGAAGGTTCTCAATTCGACCATATTTTTCGTCGGCTCCAATGGCAAATTAGCTTCTATTTTAATTTTAGCTATTAAATCTAGATTTCGAATGTTAGTAACTTAAATCTTTTAGAAAGATATAAACCATTGGAGCCGACTTCAAGGAAATCGAAGTCGGAAGCCAAGTTGATTCCAATTTTTTTAAGAAATAAAGATTAATATTTCTGGCATTTTAGTGCATTTTTCTTTTTTTTTTTTCTAAAGGTGTTTCAATTTTTCAAAAAGTTTTGTTAATACGTCACATGCTATATTATCAGTAAATATTTGATTAAATACAAAAAAAAAAAAACTGGAAACAAACAGACTATTCCGATTATAATATTCTATTCCATAAAACCAAGGTCCACCTGTTTAAATTGAACTTTTAAACTGTATAAGGAAAATTTAATAATTACTATAAAATTCAACTTTAATTTAAAAAATATTTTTTACACCTTCTTTGCTTAATTTGGGCCGACTTTTAAGCAAGCGCCATCACATCGCAAAGAATGTGTCAGTCCTAATCTACCTACACACCCGAAACATTTACAAACTGATATACCAACCCGATACCAAAAAATCATTACAGTCCCATCGAACATCTAGATTCTTCGAATTTTAAGCAACTACAGTAGCTTAAAAAATCTATTAAAAACAGTAGTGGCTATTCAACCAACTTTTATTTAACCGAATTGTTTCAAAGTCTTTTATCTACCTACTGATTTTAGTTGAATGTAGCAACTAATCCCATTTGCTTATTACTTATTAGAGTTACTAAGATAGTTAAAGCGAAATAGCTACAAACATCTGAATAGGTTTTGTTTATATGGACATCTAGCCATTAATTGAAGTAGTCTTCTAATTATCGCCATTATGCCTCTGGAAGAGTCTAGCAATTTCCAAGATGATTCCCTATTATAATATAATTAGTATACGTTATGGCTATGACTTTGAACCATTTAGTAGCAGAGCAAAAATCTGACAGGATGTAATGTTGGTGCTTTTTAGGTGTTAAATATAAGGACCCTGTAATAGGACTTGGTGTCCTTTTTATGGAAGGATGGTGGAGTGTGTGATGGATTGTTAGTGTCAGTCGTCCGGTGCCTTTCGGTGCTCGTTTCCTGGTTTTATTTTCGTGTTTCCTGGAACGTACCAAAACTGTCAAAAAATCTATTGGTGTGGTGTGACTGTGTTATCCCATGTTGTGAAATGTGGGTTTGGGAGATTGACGCTATGGCGTGTCTCCTATGACGTGATGCCTCACATTTAGCAAGGATGAAAGGAAACACACAAATCTTCATCAAGTGCTTATTTTCCTTTTTTTTCAACCCTGTCGTCTGTATCTACCTGTAGGAGAGAGGAGTTTCGTCTAGTAGATCGTCGAGTTTTGTAGGAAGGTCCCTAATTGCGTTTCGAAGGAATCTTTAGGAAAGAAGGGGGATCTAATTCTTCGGAATTCTTGAGGTTCTCCATTCCTGTGGGCATGGTGGGTCCTCTCGGCGGTGATGTTGGTTTTCTGTAGACATATCTTTGTTGTAGCGTCTAAATCGAGAAGTAAGGAAAGTATTTTTGTATTTGATAGGCGGCTTGGATAAAGGTAGTGTAAGTGTTCTGCTTTTCGAATAATGGCTTTTACTCTGTGGCAAGAAGCGAATGTAGCAGTCTCTGAGGAAGGGCAGAGTATGTACGGCTTTATAGTCGACATTAGGTCGATTAAAAGTTTTGTAACTATGAAGTAGGGTTTTAAAGTAGCATCTATCGAGTCTACCACACAGAGCATCTAGAATTGACGCTTGCCTTCTTTATTTTAATGAGAGTAAGTTCGACATTGGTGTCCCAGGACCTGCAACAACTTTTAATATATTTTTCGGAATTATGACATAAACATCGTTTTGCTATTTATTTCAATAATTTATTAACATCTTAAGAATACTATCATGCATTTAGCAGCCGTTATGGAAGATAAAGGTACTGCTTAAAGTGCTTAATACTACTGGCATCTTCATTGTCTGTAGGTATATCATTTACCAAAAATCAGTCATAATAATTTAATAGTTTAGCTTCTCTTCCTAGACCATTGCAATTGCAGAAATTATAAAAATTACTATAGTGAAACCAAGCATTTTGCATGCATTTATTTTTATTATTATCTAACTATAAGAAAACTTAGTTAATCTTATCAAAAATAATACGTGCATACATATTACTTATTATCTATTTTTTTCATTATAAACTTTTTATAACATCTGGACTCGGAACCGTGGTCGTAGATTCTTAGCTATAACCAAAAAGAAATATAGAATGACAGGTTAACACTTCGCATTTAGTGTTTGGAGATAAGAATCATTATAATACAAGCATACCCTGACATTCCGACATTCTACCATAAGCCAATGAAACCAAATTATATCTCTTTGTGCCAGCCGGTATTTTTGTACCTATTATGAACGTGCTATCATTGTAATCATCATCCATTGGCGTACGATTGCTTAAAATTTAAATAATTAATATGATTAGACAATTTCTTAGTGCTAAAAAAATTAACTAAAACTTAAAATTTGTATGAAAACCACATAAATAAGCATGATTATTTCGTTTGTAGTATTATATCTATACTACCTACAAGGGATTCGAAGTAACTAAAGGTATTATATTATAGATGGCAAAGAATAATATAATTTCATTCTGAACGCTTTACAAGTTTTTGAAAAAACATTTTCAAAGACAATGACCGTTCAACTAAGAAGAAACAACTACTTCCTGGGCTATATGCCCCAACGGATATTGGATTATACTTCAAAGTCAAACGGGGTTGGAATATCTACAAGATAACTTAACCCAACCATTCTAGTTTGCAGTTAGAAGGGACAACATAACTTATAGACCGGTTTCGGTGTTTTTGCACCTCGTCAGTATAAGGTATATGTTATCCGTCAGCGAGCTGTAAAGCATAATCACTGACTAAAGACTAAACTAAAATCGTAATCCTTATATATCTTTCAATAAAGAAAGTTTAAAGGACACGATAGTAGTGACATCCTTACCTCCAACTGCAAACTAAAATTCGACTTGACACAAGACTTTCGTCTTGATCTATAAACGAATAATTACAGAAAACTGTATCATTGTCATATTTAATAAAGCGTGTTTGTCAATAGATGGCAAAGAATAATATAATTTCATTCTGAACGCTTTACAAGTTTTTGAAAAAACATTTTCAAAGACAATGACCGTTCAACTAAGAAGAAACAACTACTTCCTGGGCTATATGCCCCAACGGATATTGGATTATACTTCAAAGTCAAACGGGGTTGGAATATCTACAAGATAACTTAACCCAACCATTCTAGTTTGCAGTTAGAAGGGACAACATAACTTATAGACCGGTTTCGGTGTTTTTGCACCTCGTCAGTATAAGGTATATGTTATCCGTCAGCGAGCTGTAAAGCATAATCACTGACTAAAGACTGAACTAAAATCGTAATCCTTATATATCTTTCAATAAAGAAACCGGTCTATAAGTTATGTTGTCCCTTCTAACTGCAAACTAGAATGGTTGGGTTAAGTTATCTTGTAGATATTCCAACCCCGTTTGACTTTGAAGTATAATCCAATATCCGTTGGGGCATATAGCCCAGGAAGTAGTTGTTTCTTCTTAGTTGAACGGTCATTGTCTTTGAAAATGTTTTTTCAAAAACTTGTAAAGCGTTCAGAATGAAATTATATTATTCTTTGCCATCTATTGACAAACACGCTTTATTAAATATGACAATGATACAGTTTTCTGTAATTATTCGTTTATAGATCAAGACGAAAGTCTTGTGTCAAGTCGAATCTTAGTTTGCAGTTGGAGGTAAGGATGTCACTACTATCGTGTCCTTTAAACTTTCTTTATTAAAAGATATATAAGGATTACGATTTTAGTTCAGTCTTTAGTCAGTGATTATGCTTTACAGCTCGCTGACGGATAACATATACCTTATACTGACGAGGTGCAAAAACACCGAAACCGGTCTATAAGTTATGTTGTCCCTTCTAACTGCAAACTAGAATGGTTGGGCTAAGTTATCTTGTAGATATTCCAACCCCGTTTGACTTTGAAGTATAATCCAATATCCGTTGGGGCATATAGCCCAGGAAGTAGTTGTTTCTTCTTAGTTGAACGGTCATTGTCTTTGAAAATGTTTTTTCAAAAACTTGTAAAGCGTTCAGAATGAAATTATATTATTCTTTGCCATCTATTGACAAACACGCTTTATTAAATATGACAATGATACAGTTTTCTGTAATTATTCGTATTATATTATGTTTATTTCAAATAATTTATGAAAAAACTGTTTTAGGTAAGTAATTTTTCCTGGAAGTTGTTACATGTATTAGTATTCTATAATCGCTTTATTTTAAGGTTATATTGGTTAAAGGCGCATGCAGTGAAAGAGCCACTCTTAAATGCGAAGAAAGAGCAAACCATTTGCTTTAAAGAGCTTGGAATGGAATTTAATATTAAAGAAAATTTGAAAAGCAAAAAAATCTAATTAACAAAAAACTGGATAAAATATTAAATCTTTTAGTAAGCAATAGAAAGGAAAATAATAAATAGATGACCAGCCGAGTGACTCAACTTATGATAGTGATGATGTTCCTTTTTCATCAATAAGAAAAGTAAATAAAGATACAAATGCACAGAAAAATAGGTGCATTGTTTATAATGATGTATATTTTAATCTTAAGCAAGCATGGTTAAAATGTAAAATCTATGAAAAGTGGGCACATGGCTCATTTGGACAAAAAATTGTTGAGTTGGTGCACTTTCCACCACGATGCTAAAACAGAACCGAAGTGAAATCTCTTCGTCTTCGGAACGAAGACACGGCTATCCTTAAACGGAAGTTGATGAGGCTAAGTTATGCGTTCACCTCATTGACCATGAGGGTAAAGGCCGAAGAGGCCAAGAAGGGAGGTCAGGAGGAGACCAGCGAAACTGTCGAGCTAGAAAGTCTGGTGGTCGACAGCCTTGCAGACGAGGTACCTAAGGAGGCATCTGGAAATATGTAGACTGATGGGCCCACAGAAACGGTCCCCCTGAAGAAAAAATAAAATAAAATACAAAAAAAGGAGCGGTGCAAAAGGACACAATTGCATTAATCCAAGAACCCTGGATAAGTAAAACACGAATCATTGGTTTAAGCACTTTAACTAATAAAACTTTCTACTTTTCCAGTAATGACCAGCCAAGGACTGCCGTTTACGTACCTAGTCAAATTGAAGTTCATCCACTGGCACATCTCTTCTGCCCAAACTTTACTGCAGTACGTATGGAATGTGCTAGTTGCGAGGAACAACCAAATACCGTAGTCCTAGCATCAGTCTACCTCCCCAATGATGCAGTCGCATTACTACCTAGCAGGAAGCTGGTAAAGAAATTGGAGCACATAATTGGATGCGACTTCAAATGGCATTATGTCAACTGGGGCAGTAAGGACATAAACGCTAAAAGTAAGTCTCTTTATGATTTTATAATAGGAAATAACCTTTGTACTATAAACAGAGGTGCCACTCCCACCTTTCTAAACTCCCGTAGTCAAACTATAGTAGATATAACGTTATGTACAACTAAAATATCATAACAAATCCGATGTTAGTAGGTGTCTGACGAAAAATCAATGCCAGATCACCGTTGATTAGCATTTAAAATTGACCAGGGTGCTCTGTCCATGACTCAAGGAGGACCGCCAGAGCAGTTTATATTTCTCGGTTGGAAAGGGCTCTGCGAGAGTCTGAGGTCACCATACCCAGTAATATTAGTCTCTAACGATACAAAGCATTATTATCAAGACCTATAAAAGCTCTTGGATCCAAGGCTGGCTCATAATAATGAAGGCAACTCTATTCCTTGGTGGTGTCAGGAATTAGAACGCCTAAGCAGAATGGCGAGAAGGGCTTTTACCAAGGCAAGTCACGCAAACCTCCTCGAGGATTGGAACCTATACAAATGCCACCTTAAGGAATACAAGAAAGTCGTTAGACAAAAACAGAGAAAGTCATGGACAACCTACTGTGAGGAAATAGAGATTTTTTCACAGGCAGCGAGACTCCAAAGAGCGTTAACAAGGGATCCGTTTCGAGGAATTAGTATACTTAAGAAACTGGATGGTAGCTAAACTACCAACCTGGAAGAAAGTTTTTATCTCCTGTGAGAAATACACTGATGCAAGGAACACCACATGCCCTCGGCACAGGACTGGCACATTTTCAGACTCATTATTACCGGAGATAAAGTTAAATGAGCAGTATTTAGCTTCTCCCCCTTCAAATCACTGGGAGTGAACGGAGTG
This sequence comes from Altica lythri, assembly GCA_964028335.1. Taxonomy (NCBI): domain Eukaryota; kingdom Metazoa; phylum Arthropoda; class Insecta; order Coleoptera; family Chrysomelidae; genus Altica; species Altica lythri. Next base: position 13,420,062 of record OZ034804.1, on the reverse strand, counting down.
CAAATATTCAGAGCTTGTCTAGCCCTGAATTATAAACCGAAGATGTGCAGAGAAGTATGAAAGAATGGATTACTTTATTCCAAAAGCTTACCGACGTATCAGTTTAACATTATTCTTATTTAAAACGTCAGAGAGGCTAAATGAAAGGTACATAAGCGATTTAGTGATTAATACCAAATTACTACATCTCAATCAACAAGGGAAATCCACCGACAGAAATAACTGTAACTGACGTCATGACACGAGGTAAGGTTACGGATGGGCTCTCCATAGGGAGAATCACTAAATATTTACATTAAAACTATGTAAAATATACGGAGTTCCATTTTTTATTGAAAATTAAATACTGGAACTGAAATTGTATAGCTGCTTTAATATTATTAGTAGCTGAAAAATTTGTAGTGCGTTTTATGAAAACGTTTATTTTTTTATTATTAAATCCTGACTATAATTGTTAAAATTTACTAATGAAAGATTTGTGATTTAAACTTTTAGCCGCAAAGGTGAGCCTTCTACTGGCGAAATGGTAGACATTTTAAGATTTGACAATTCTTTTTGTTTCGTTTAAGAACGAAGAGATAAACATTAAATTTGCCAATCTGGTGACTTAAACGCCTCGTATTTACTTATAGTGAGTTCCAATAAGGGGTAATATTTATAGAAACCAACCTATATAAATCATATAGAATCAATTTAGTCAAATGCCAGTTTGCCGTTTATTCATGTAATTCAGGAGCGGTTTGTTATACGTGTTTTAAAGATTAATTTCCTCTTTCAAAAACGGAAATTGAGATTTGGCTGAAAATGATTTTATTTGGAACTTATTTTGAAAGGGGATGATTTTTGATTAGTTGGTTTCTCTAAAGCTAAAGAGTACGACCATTTTGTCCAACAGGAATTAAGAAGATATAAGCTTATGATTCCCGAATTAATTTGTTGAAAAATTCTAAAGATTATTTATCTTATTTATTGTATAATTTTGAATAAAAATTAGAATTATTTTAGATAATTTTTCGAGCTACTTAATAAAAGGTATTAACGGATTTCCACCAGTTCCATAAAGAGACTCCACAGAATTCAGAAACCATTTTTAGAGCCCGCCCCGAAGATTCCGAAAAATAAATACTGAAAATAAAAGTATATTGTAGCTTTAATGTAACACTGTTCCTGAAAGATATTGTAGTGCATTTCATGAAAAAGTTTATTTTTTTTTAGAATTACTTATAAAACCCGAATCATTTTAGATTTCTGAAAAATGATGCGGACACATTCCAGATTTTATTGATATCATTTAATAAATCTAATGGATTTAAGGGTGGCCCACTTTCCATTTACATACGATAGCTGTTTATACGAGTAATATTGCCTATTGACCTTACCTTAAATTTACCTTAAATTTATATTTTAAAATTTTTGTTGTATATATTTTACAATTTTTAGTTTTATCAATCTCTATGGTGTCCAATCCAAATTTCTCGGTCACCCATTTTATATTTTTTCCATATTTTGACCTTCTTTAATTCTTATCTATATCGCCTGCTTACGTTATTCTTGTGAGTTTTTAAGAATAGATACTTCTTTTTTGGCAAGCACACTTTTTCTTTAGGTTAGTTTAATACACTCCTTTCCAATAATTTACTTGTAAAAACAAACTGATTATAATAGTAATGTCCAAATTCCTGTTGAAATAGCAGTAGACAATCGAAGATAAAATCAAAATTATTTTTAGAAATATCAAGGGAATACGATTTAATGATGATTGATGACGCAAACAAGAAGTGACATAAAAAAATCGCGTAACAAGCTCTTTAATAACTCAATAACATTATAAATATCACCCTAAGAATTCTATGCAGATATGTTTAACCTTGTCTGACCATCTAGAGGATTATTTATAATTAATAGTCTAGACCTGAAGACTTCGACGATATTAAACAGAATCTGTGATCTAGATTTCAGCGGTGTGTGGGAATTTTTCGAAGAATCAGTCTTATTAACTCAATTAGAGAATCAGATTTATTTAATTATCAACTGGTAATAACAAACATGATTTATCTTGTTTCAAATGACCACTCCAAACTTTTAGCTACAACTATTTGTTGTACGGTCAATGAAGGTGTACAATTACATAGTGGAAGTCAAATAAAGTTACTAAAAGTATTATAATCTAAATATAAAAAGATTATTAGTAAGCATATACCTAAGTAGTTTTAAACCATGAACAATTCTACTTAATTTTTAGGTTTCTTAAAAGTTTATAGTTTTGTCAAACAACCAAAATAAATGAATGTTAGTTTTAAAGCATTTTAGCATTCAAATAATCTTAAACAACACACTCTAGTAGAAAATTCTACGAAATAAAATCTATATATTTCAACTCGTGCCCCGGAGCCGAAACCGATCCACTGTAGGTATGTTCTGATCCAACCCGCTAGCCATTTTGAAAAACCTAATAATAAAAAAATCACTACTTACCTACTTATACTCACAGAATCTAGCCGCACTGGCGGAGTAACAAAACTTATTTTTTCTCAACTATTCTACACTAGACGATTCTAGATGATATCTTCATTTTACCTATATTAGCGGGTGGCTGACCCGCATTTTAGTTCAGTTTTATTTGAGCTAGTAGTACCGAGGTGATAACTTTGACAAGCGATATCATAGCGAATTGCTGGTTTCGTCAATTTGCTTGCGAACTTTGTGTGCATTTTAAGTGCTGACTAATATTTTGTAAACGAAAATGATGTCTTGTGGAAAGAAACGAAAATCAGTTTAAAAAAAATGGACTGAAGAATTCTTTTTTATCTAGCACAATGGTAAGCCTATTTGTTTGCTGTGTAATGAATCTATTTTATTGATGAAATTATTAAATATAAAAAGTTAATATTTAACTGAACACCCGGCGCTGTACTCATTTACAGGACAAATAAGAAAAGACAAAATCCAGAAGCTTGATGTAAATTTAAAAAATCAGAAGCAAATGTTTCATAAACAACAAACACACCTGATAATGATATTAATGCTAGTGTTAGCGAAATTTATCAAGGAATGTAGGTTACAAGTTTGCAGTGTTTTGGTGCCTGAAAATGAAAATGAATTTGAAAAAATTAATTTGTCAAAATTAGCTGTTTGCCGACGTATAAAAATTATGGCTTATTAGATATATAAAACAACATTGACTGACCGTATGGTTGGTTTTGAATCCTTTGCCATGTATTAGACGGTTTCTTGTATAGTATCTATTTGTCGGACACAACAATATTCGTAGTGTTGACAAAGAGTTTATTGTTACTAAGGAATTGCTTGTTTTCCAGTCGCTTTCCTTTATAACACAATATTTATATAAACTACAGACATTTAAATGATACTAACATTCTTTATATCGTTTGTAGTTTCTTAGAAAAATTCGTAGTTTCTAGACCCACGCTAGTTATTTTATATTTTTTCTTAGTATAAAGGAAGATTAAAATTTTTTGTTGAAACTACAGCAAACTACAAACAATTTAGCACTTAGTTAAAAACAAATTATCGCCTTGTACCCAATATTTTTGTTTAAAATTTAATTAGTTGTTTTTGTACGTGATTACTAAAACTACAAAAAATGAAGTTTACTTTAATCCTCAGAATCGTTTGTAGTTATACAAATTAAATTTTATCCAAATCGAGCTCCAGCGTGATGGAGCTAAATTGGGCTTAACGCTGTAAAAAGATGTTATTAATGCTAAATTCTTTTGGTGTGGTTGTCAGACGTTGTTTTATTTTTTGAGGATGATACACTCATATAAGATGTAATACCAGTAAAGAAAAATTAACGTGTTTAAATATATACATTGGATTAACAAACAAATAATTATACCTACCTACTTGTTTACAAAAGTAAAATTTTTGGTTTGCGTGAATGTAATTACTAACCCAACTTTAAAAAGCAATTAAAATAGAAAGCAAATTAAAGCTTTATTTTAACAAAATCGGTGCCATGTTACGGTTTAAGAACTTTTATTGGGCTTGTTGTGAAGTTGCAAATATAAAAGAAACTTTTGACGTTAAGGTAGTTCCAGCGTGGTATAATATATTCAGAACATCTAGTCGGCTCACAGACGTTCACACTACAGTTAAATATTTTTAGTTACGGTGATCTGGCAACGTTGCTCTGAGTAGATACAATCGTGTTTATCGCTTTGTGATAATATTAATAATTTTTTTAACTTTGGGATTTTTTAAAATTTTCAAAATTTTTGAATTTTTCAAAATTTTCAAAACTTTTGGATTTTTCAAAATTTTTGAATTTTTCAAAATTTTTGAATTTTTCAAAATTTTTGAATTTTTCAAAATTTTCGAAACTTGAATTTTTCAAAATTTTAGAATTTTTCAAAATTTTGGATTTTTCAAAATTTTTGAATTTTTCAAAATTTTGGATTTTTCAAAATTTTTGAATTTTTCAAAATTTTTGGATTCTTCAAAATTTTTGAATTTTTCAAAATTTTTGAATTTTTCAAAATTTTTGAATTTTTCAAAATTTTTGGATCTTTCAAAATTTTTGAATTTTTGGATTTTTCAAAATTTTTTGAATTTTTGGATTTTTCAAAATTTTTGAATTTTTCAAAATTTTTTAATTTTTCAAAATTTTTGAATTTTTCTAAATTTTTTGATTTTTTAAAATTTTCAAATTAATTTTTATATTTAAATATTTATTTTGACATAGAAATGTTAATTTGTTTTATTTCTTTATGTTCATTATTTGATAAAAATATTTAAGTTAAAATTTGAACAAAAATTTACATATTATTAAAAATGTTTGCTTATTTATGTGTATTTTTATTTACAATTTATTTAAATATTTAATTTGAAAGCCTTAGCCTTAGCTAAATTTTATTAGAACTGTAAAAGATTTTAATTTCGCGCATTTTCTTTATCACTATTTCAGGAAGCGCTGGGTACAGCATTGCCAGATCACAATAAAGTGTAAAATATAAGGTTGGAAGTGGATAAAAAAATAATATTTTTATTTAAATATCTTTAAAACAAAACGGTGAGATGGTACTTTTATTTTTTTAACTTATTCTACAAACATTATTCCATGCTCTCATAGTTTTCTTTCCAATTCTGTCCTGAGAATCTTTTAATACAATTAAAAATAGTTGAAGAGACAGGACGTTTTACATACCTTGAATGGGAAGTGACCCTCGAAATCGCGAACTTTGTCCTGGAATATCTCGCGATCTAAGCGGTCAAAAATTCTAAAAAATTTAGAATCGATAAAAAACACTAGTCTTAACTTGTCAAAAAAAATTCGGAAGAATCTGTCGAAAAGTGGTTTCACGCTGGAACTACGTTAAACAGTTTTGTATGTACTTTAAATAAAATAATATAAAAAAATCGATATTATATTATTAAATTAATATATATATATATATATATATATATATATATATATATATATATATATATATATATATATTTATATATATATATATATAAATATCACTTGGAATAAACACCTGGTACAAGGGGTCAACAAATACGCTACCTACTTGACTTCTTCTTGAAGTTTCTCTATTTAACGCTAGTTTTTATATCATTTTCTTTTTACGATCTTTCTCTATTAAAGAGGCTTCCTCAGCTTATTGCCAACCTATACGCTAGTCAAAATATTTGATGCTGCACACGTTGGCGGCACTGATACTTTATACAATTTTTAGTTGCTATTATGTACACCCTATATGTATTTTCGCAATAAATATTTTTAGATTTTAATTGATAAGCGATATTTCGTAACATACTATTGTAAAGATGAAGAGTTTTATTATACAATGTGAATTTTCTTTTGGACTGTACATTGCACTTTAGCGTATAACATGGACACGGAAGTCTGGATTTATAGTATAGTAAGTCCAAGCTTCAATCATATAATGATTCTGCCAAATCATTCCCATATTATAAATGTTTAAACACGGGCACGTGCATAGAAGTTTAACTTCTACCAACAGTCCCACTGACTACTACACCCTTTTTTTGTTTCGTTTATTATTGATTATTCTTAGTCTTAGTAATATGCCGCGAAGAAAATCTAACCTTAACAATCAATGTAGCCTACCACCCTAAGGGGGCGCAGTTGAAATCTCATACATTTAAACGACCAATGTTTTCTTTATCAAGCAATATGACACCACCGTAAGGTGGTGCAGTTGATATCTCATATATTTAAACAAACAATTCTTGGGAAGTTAAGTTATATGACGCCACCGTAAGGTGGCGCAGTTAAAATATAATTTATTTAATCAAAAACTTATTAAATACAACAATAAAAATATAATAAACCTGGCAAAATATGTTTTTTTTCTAGTTTTCATTTTGTTTTCTTTCTGCTCCTCCTTGTCAATTAGCTCCTTCTTTATACTGCTCTATACTGGTCTCCTCTAGTCCATTTCCAAATACTTTTATTTTATATGTTTCTTTTGGTCCTTATTTTTTACTCCCTTCAATATTTACATTAGGTATAGGTATTAAAAAATATTTTTTTTAACCTTTTAAATTTTAATCCAAATAAATATTTTATTTTTTTAATCATTTTAAGGATTTTTTTAATTACAATTCAATTCCTTTAATAATTTATATATCAATATTTAGAAGTAGTTACATTAAAATCGTTTCTAGTCGTCCCCTAATGGATATATAGTTCATTGTCGTCTGTTTTTTTCTGGTTCATTCTATAAATTTTAATTATAGATATAATATTAAGGTATTAGTCGAGACGAATCAAATTATAAAAAAGTTACAAATATTTATATTATTAAAATGCTGTTTGCAATTATATTAGATATGCCGTAGAAGATATATGGTCGTAAAAGGACCAAAACTGTGGTGTAGAAATATAAATATACCGTTGCCAACGCGTTTATCTGATGCATTTCTACATCCAAATGGATTTTCAAAACGAAATAAAAATCGTTGGCTAATTTATGGCTGAAACATACGTTTTCAACACTGACATATAAACGTTAGTTGGGGCGCTTAGAGGAAACCGATAAAATATATGTAAAGGACTTAATACTAAAGTAGTAAATTATGTTTTGATTTATTTTTTGTCTTTAACTACATATATTATAACCCTTTACGAATATGACAATGATGAAAAATCCTAACAGTAATTTTCGATAGTTCTGAAAGTTTGATTGTTTTTATGCCTAGCTTTAATAAATTTAAATTGATATTTTCAGATTAAATTCAATTTTGATTCTGTTATTACTTACACTGGAGTCACACTGCTTCGTAAGTTGGAAGTCCAGCTACAATAAATGCAAAAAAATTAGCGACTATCTGAGAGCCTTATTTAGGGCCTAGTAAGAAATTGAAAATTTGTGATCTTTTCCAGTAGGCTGGATTGCAAAATTATTGTGTAAAAACTTTCCGACCAATCTAAACAAAATTTTGCACACGTTTTAATCATATTAAAAAGTTTTTTAAGGTGCAATATGGAGCTTGTAAGTCAAGTTTAGAGGGTCGAAAACAATTAAACATTAAATTCTTAATTTCTAACTAACAAAATATTATGCAATTTTTTTACTTGTTATTACTTTTTCTCTAGGAGAAATGTTTTTCCAATTATACTCAAAAATAGAAGCAAAAAAAAAGAGTTTTTTTTTCTGATTTTCTTAAAAAAAATAAGTTAGCACAGGATTTGCGACTGGTGCATATCGTGATTATCGATATTGGACGTATCCTGAAGGGATTCCAGCAAAAAAATAGCTTCCCATGAAAAATGTCCAACTCGAAACAGATCCTGCCTAGACTATATAATACTTTCTCTGTACCCACTACTAAAAATGGAAAAAATTATAACAAAAAGTTATATTTTTCATAACAATTTTTATAGTATAGTTATTAATAGCTGCAAAAGGTTGTTAAATACTAAATTAGAAGATTTTTGTTGCAGTATTAAAATACATAAAATCATCTTTTCTCAATATTTAAATACGACTATTGTGCGAATTTATTGATCCTTAGGAGTTAAGAATAATGGTCAAAGTTTTTTGAAACTATTTTCAATGACCACAAGTAGTTGCAAAAAATCACAACCGCTTTTAAGTGATCACAAGTAATCAGAACTGATTTCAAATAATCATAAGCAATTATAAATGATTCTGGATCTGGAAATTTGGGGAGGAGCGAGCTAGTGCTCAGCCAGCACTGAGGCCACATATGCCCAATTGTGCATCCTCCCATGTGTAGGGATATTCTCACCTCAGGCTGTCACCAGGCATAGTGATTTAAAATAGGTGATGAGGCTCTCGAGGGGGATCTCCCTGACATCGGCTGGTGTAAGCCAGTACTCGCCCAACACGGATCTTTTGATTTCAGAAAAAGCAGAGCAGTCATACATTATGTGTTCTACTGTTTCCTCTTCTTGTTCGTAGCCTCTGCATAGCGGCGATTCTGTTAATTTCATCCTAAAGAGATGTTGTCGCAATTGGCAGTGACCTGTTAAGATTCCCACAGCTGTTCAATTATAAGTGATTGCAAGTGATTGCAAATAAATAAGGTATTGTTTTAAAATTTTTCTCCATAAATCAGTGATTTGATTATATTAAAAGTTTAAGGGACTTCTGTCTTCTAAAACTTAAATTTTTGTATTAGTGATCCCATAATCAAATTAAAAAAATATTCTTCATTAAAGTCTATATTCATAAAAATTTATTGTCAAAAAATTTATTTTAAACAATTTACCTAAACTCCAGTTAAGTAGACCTATATATAGTCAAAATACCAAAACTTATACTTGATTCTAACTTCTGTGACTAAGCCTGTAGCTCTAAAATTGCCATCTTTCCAATGTAAGCCAATCGAGAATCCCGTCGATACGAATATTTTCATACTACATACACACATTTTAACTTGAGTATGTGTGTGAATCGCGTTTATATAAGTACCTACTAGTTCCAGTTTCCTAATTTGGTTATTTTAACTCTTCGTCCGTAAATAATAATAAAATATACTTTGAAATGCAAGTCTTGCCTGATATCCGGTGGTATTGTTTGTAAAAACGGATCATTGGTGCGCTTTTATGCACTTTTATACTTCACGAAAACGATTATTTACATATATTTTTCTTTTGATTTGCTATTATAAGAATAAGATTTCATGTTCTTTTAATGAATTTTTCATTCATCTTTCTTTTACTCTTAAAATTTTATTTAATTGTTTTTTATATTGCCACTGTAGGAATTAGAAATTTTGGATATTAACTTTCTATTATTAAATAGATACCCAGTTATTTTATAAAAAAAGACACAAAAATTTGAACATACTATATTGTAATCAATTGAAATATAAAAACTGCAGGTCTCTATATTGATTTGTTTTTGCAAACCCTATCACTGTTTTTTTGTCAAATTTTGTACCTACTCTATTCAGCTTTTTTAGAAGCATAATATGGCGGGTTACGAGGCTGGAATGCTGAGACTTATGAACTTCAAAAATGTATACCTATTTGTTCAAATAATACAAGTAATTCAAGTGATGCATTAGGAATCATAACCGATTTAAAGTGATCGCAAGTGATTGCAAGTGATCAGAAGTGATTGCAAGTAATCACAAATGATTGAAACTTATTCCAAATCATCGCAAGTGATCACATTTTTGGTTATGTCATTATCTTTGTTTGGCTGTAATATATCTTTATCTACTCCTTTGACAGTAAATGTCATTTATACTCATTATCACCATGCAGGGTAAGTAAGCTATAACGCACAGTTGTGCGTAATGAAACGTCATGTTGGAACGCGTATTTATGCATGTAAAACAAAATATTTTGCTGTTTTAAATAATTGTTACATTAAAAAATGGTTCTTCAGCAAATATCTAACCCTCACAATATTATAAATTAAAAATATATAATAGTTTTTATTAAAAAATAAAACAGATTTAGGCAACATATATTACATTTTAAATGATTATTTTATCTACTATGTCACTTAATGTCACTACTTTGATACCTAAATGTTATTTTAAATGTCAAATTTCGTCATATATTTTTTTAGAGATGTCAAATATTTAAAATTAGAATTAAAATATTGAGTCGTAGATAAAGCATAGTACGTAACTCGAGTGGTAAGAGGTATTACGTACTCGTGTAATTACGCGTAACTTTTCCACTCGTACGTAATGTCTACTTACCACTCTTGATAGTCTTGATACGTAATATACTATTATCGGTTTATTATTTATCGGAGTTGGTATGAAATACAACGAAATTTAAAAGCTGCTGAAAGTGGCGCTTTTCCTACGATTGTGACAAATTTTTTATACGAGCTACAGGAGCAGTTTTATAAATTCAATTTCAGTAAATAAAATGATATATTAATATTTGTAGAACATGAAGTATAAATAATTTTAGGCTATATGTGTGTTTCTTATATATTTCCATATCACTTTGTGTTTAGTATAATTTTTTTTTTTACTTTTTTTATGGTGTTTAAGAGTGTAACCGAATATGACCGAAAAACAATTTCTGTAAATATTTTGGAATTTGGCAGTTACGATCGTAGATAATATTGATTTTGTTGATTTTAATACTTGTTTTTACATTTACCGGTTTTAAAATTCAAGAAGGTTTTTTTTTTGTTATATTTGAAGGACCAACGCTGGCATATATTTCATACATTTGTTATAAAAAAATCCTGTTACTGTAATAGTATATTGCTTTACGAGTGGAGTAAATTGCATATTACAGCAAGTGTGTTTGGCCCATGAGCGATCTTGCGAGCGAATGTGCTAAAGAAACGAGCTAAATATGCAATTTCTTCCTCGAGTGAAGTACTATGCTTTACCCACGACTTACCAAATGGTTTTGTATAAAACTAAAAATAATAAACATAAAATTTAAATTTGGGCATAAGTTGTCAAAAATATTCGATTTCGCAGACAGTTCTGTCTAAGAAATGTCAAATGTTAGTTTAATTTAATGTATACTGTAGGCACCAACATAATAATACAGGTTTCTATCAACTTACTCCACTAGTGCAGTAAATAAAACTATAACACAACTCCTCAATAATTTGACACTTACTGACAGAGATATAGGTTAAAAAATAGGCAATTTACTTATAAGTCGTGGGTAAATGATCTATTTTTGTATGCTTTATTTTAACTAGCATAGTAGATTCTAAGTACTTTACGGCATCAAGTGTTAAGAAACAATTAAGAGTATTTTTATTCAGAAATTATATTAATATAAGGTTTTCACTTAACATTTTTACCCATTCTATTTAAAAACGTAACAAAACTAATATTAATTCAAGGATTATGTAAAAACCTTTTTTCTATAAGCATGCGTAAAACAACACTTTCCCGCACGCATTTTAATTCAGAAATTATATTTTTCCCGCACGCATTTTTTTTTATTAATTAGAGATGTTTTCCGATAACCTTTTTGACAAATTATTGTATTATTATCTTTATCTTGTTGGACTACATACAAATAGTAAAAAAAATTAAGATTATTTTACATGAAAATAGGGATTTTTAAAATGTTTGTTTTTAAAAAAATCATAATTTATTAAATCATCCCTGTAAACCTTACTCAAAGAAACAACAAACTCACCTGTTTAAGTAGGGTTGCTATAGCTGCAGTCGTGTATTTATTGACACTATGAAAGATTTAATTGTCACAATCGCATCTTTTCAAGTATCTAAATAATTTTCGAGGTGATTTTGCTTGTAGAAAAAATATTGATCCTAACTCTTGCAGAAATTAACTTTCCTGCACTTAACTGCTTGCCCGAACTCCGCTTCGCGTCGTTCGGGCAGCGGCAGTTCGCGTGCGGGAAAGTATAACTTTCCCCACCTGTTAGGATAATAACTATAGGATCTAAAATTATTTGATCTTTTGGAATATAATCATCAAAGCCGGTATTTTTGAAGTTTTCTTTATATTTTCGCAAAATAAACAGTTTTTCTGATGACGATTTCAAATTTTTGTACACATTTTTCGTAAGATATCACTCTTTTGTCGATGGTAAGAGATTTACTGTTTTCGGCAAATTGCAGTTTAGAAACTATAGTTAGTTTGTTAATCAATGCTGGTGACTTACTTATAATAAGAATTTGGTATAGCTCTAGAAAGAAAGGGAAATTTTAGTGTAACAACAGTTTGTTGGTAGATAGATAGAAAAAATCTTTCGTCTTAGTTTACTTATCTTATTTAGCAAGAACCCATCTATGAAAAAACGACTATCTAAAAATTTTACAAGAAGGCGTAGAAGGGCCACTTATTTTTAAAATTTTATTTTACCTACAATTCACAATAATTGTTGTCAGAATTTACAATTTGCAAGTGTAAATTTACAATTGTCAGTCAGAATTCCTAATTGAAAGTAGTCAAATTTTATAATTGCAACTCAGAATTTACAATTGGAAGTCGGAATTTACAATTGCAACTCAGAATTCACAATCGGAAGTCGGAATTTTAGTTTGGACATTTCGTTGTCGTTGTTTACTAATTATTAAACAATATATTGGTTTTATCTCGTACTAAAGATTGTAGTTGTATTAAACTTAGTAGAAATGGATTCCTTAACAGAGGTAAGTGCAAGATTTTAATTTGTTTGTAATTGTCATTTTCTTCATTCAAAACAACGATAGTGTAAATAAATTAACAGGTTGGATTTTTCTCAGGTACAACAAGAAAATTCGAAATTCAAATTAATGATGACAATACTCATGTTCCAGCAACTATTACTTCCAGTATTAGTTACGAAAAATTAACTATCAATGTCGAAGATGTCCCTTAAAATTTATGATAAGTTTATATGAACATAACATTAAATATAGTAGGTATGTATGGATTAGACAATCTTGATTATGGTATTGTAAGTATAACACAATTTTTAATAGGATTAGCTAAATTTATTTATCATTAAACATTTATCATTAATCTAAGTCTTTTTTACAAAAATCAAAAACTGTAGAGAAGGATGATATTGACAAATGCAGATAAAATAAAGTTATAAATATACATATAAATTTAAAATTTATCCAAATTAAAATGATATTGCCTAATGGTAGATATAAACAGGGGAAAAATGGGTGTGATGCCAAAATTTATATTTGGGAGAATTTTCCGATAAAGATTGTACCGGTTTTTATAAACAATTCGGATGTTGTATTATTAATATACCCATTAAAGATTCAAAACCATTGATATTTAAATGAAAAAAATACGTATAATTATACTTTTTAAGCTGAAAAATGTCGAAGATCATTTATGCTATTTAGACATGTAGTAACTTTCATGAATAATTAAAAAAATTAGTTGCTTGATTTATCAATTTATTTGTTTGCACACGCCCAGCTTTTCCAATACTTTGCAACAATGTAGTATACCTATAGATTGTATACATTGTAAAGTGATAGTAGGTGCTCGATTCGACGGAATAAAATGCATGCATACAATGTGTCTCGAAGCGGGATTGAAACACCAACTAATCCTTACGTATGGTACAGCATACAGCACCTACAACCAGTGTATTTGTCATTTTAACAAAGCCTGCAAAACAGGAATAAAAGACGAAAACAATTAATTAAAAGAGATAAAGCTGTCGAGAGGGTGCTATTTACCTTTATAAACCATAGGCGCGCTTATAATGATATAGAGTTTTCTTCGAAGACACGTTCCCGCAGTAGAATTTTGAGAATGTGATCTACCATTTACATATTGGTTGTCTAGATTAAGTTATACTTTTTTAAAGATATGTTTTCGTTTTGTTGTTATTATTGATAGATTGTCCTAAAGAGATTTTTAAAATGTCATTAAAAAAAGTAATAAAAAATTAATAAATTGATTACAGGAATTGGAATTTATAAATCAAAAAAGTGAAAAAACCAATAGTAATCAAAAGTAAAATAAAAAAATTATAGCATTAAATAAAAAAAAGGAACAATAAAAAGCAGAGAGGAGAGAGTAGGAAAGTGGTATAGAGCAGAAAGACAGGATATAGGCGTTTAGCAGCAAGAAGAAAGAATTGGAAAGAAACTTTCGTTTATATATATATATATATATATATATATATATATATATATATATATATATATATATATATATATATATATATATATATAATATATATATATATTTGTACTTACTGTTTCGAGATATTAATATAAATCTTTCATCTCAGAAGATAACATGTTATGCAGCATGGTTAAAATATAATAAAAATAAAACAAGAAAATGAAACCAAACCCACAAAACACACTACGTAATTTCATTCAAATATCTAAATAGCTACGTTCAATTGAACAGAACCACATTATGTATTTACTAGTCAAATATTAATTAGATGTGGTATGGGAGAAAGTATGTCTAATGTAAAAAAGGTTTTTAAAGAAAATAAATAGATTTACTTAACCAGATATCGACTAGAAATTTTTGCATTGATATACCTATAACTTTAGTTAGGTATGTTAATCTTCTATATAATTATTTTATATCTTTTGCAAGTAAAATCCATAGTCACTCCGTTAATTATAAACTAGCAGAAAAAAGAATTGAAATATAGTTGTGCTTCGTGGTTCTAATCGCTTGTAATGATTGAAAATGATAATGAAAACAAAAAATTATTATGTTTAAAATGTTACAGTTGTTAATAAAATAAATGTGTCAAGAGTGTTCTTCATTTGTAACTACATTTGCGCAGAAAAGTAATTCAGTCCGGTCCCAGTAATTTTGAAGTAAATATATAGGTAAGTGCAAAAAAGATTTATCATTGTATTGAAGTAAATATTACGTTAATATTGCTAATACTGCGCAAATAATTTTCTCGTCTGTATTGATTATTTTATGAAGCGTTACAATGTAAGAAAACTTACATAAATTTTCGTGTTCTCAATTTTTATAGTGCTTAATTCAAGATAAAAGTCACATAATGTTGTATTTCCATTTTTGTATTACTACGCTACTGCTTTCAAAATATATGTGTCTCCCACAACATCCGGTCATTTTACGGAGGCGGCAAAACTGCTCTTGGTACCTTCATCTTCCACCTCCGGACACCGTTTCCAAAAATGCAAATGTTTCTTCGACAGAAGAAGATAATTTACGGATTTTATACGCAGAGATCGCTTACATATTATGGCATCGTTCATAGTTGGATTAACGAGGAATATTCACTTTGAATTGGCGGTTAATGACTTCAAAACGAATGATGAGCCTATATCTAGTCAAATTATTAACAATTTTTTCACTTTTTTTTCATTGCACCTACAAAAAATAGTAAATTTACAATAAAAATTAAGAAATCTTAAAAGGCGAATATTCTGTGTAAAGAAAGCAAATTAATTTGAGTAAGAGTAATTATTATTAAAGATAATTGACAGATAAGTTGTGTAAATCCCTTATTATCTTTTTTAAACTTTACATAAGATAAAATATATTTATATAACTTACAATTTTTACCGAAAATACTCAAACACACTTACCTTTTAAAACCAACCTATGTTGTTTCAATTAATTAGATCAATAAAAAAGTAGGTACGCATCTTATGGAACACACGAAATTGAATTTAACGATGCGGTTATTTGGCAAAACATATTTTTCTGTCGGTTACCTAGTCATTTATGAAAATTATGGTTTTCCTTCTTATAGATTTCTTTTTTTCTTTGGTCAGGTTAGTCTTAGAAACAATTAATTGTAGTCACTTAATTGACATTCTCCAATGTTACTTTTATTTGTTAACGTCACACTGATCAGTTTATATCATTTACATTTGGCTGCGACTTTAAGTATTGTGACTTGTGAATTCAAATGGCCTTTTTTTGTTAGCACTGCCAAATTTGCTAGCGCTCAATTTTTGTTTACTGAAGGTTTGTAACCATTGCAAATTCATACGCTAATACAAAGAGTAGATACAGTCGGTGCAAAACAAAATTTGATTCACGTCACTAATTTCGTCTTAATTGCCAAGCATTGTTCCCAACTTTAAATTAAATGTTCCATTCAATAAATAATAAATCAATATAAAAAACTTAAATTTGTTTACATAAAGTTGGTAGCCGTGATTGACAAGTCGCGTCGTTGCCGTTTTCACAGATCAGTATTTTTAGTTTTGAATTTGTATTTGTTATTTTGTTGTGGTTTTTGTGTTATTCTTTCTTGTTGCTATTTTGAAATATAAAAAAACTGTTCTTTTAAGAACAAAACAGTGCAATAAGTGAAAAAAGAACTAGTAGCTTCTTTGATATTTTTTTTTGAAAAAGAACGAGACAATGGTGACCCTTTCATACCTGTTGCTGCTGTTCGAGAGGTTAGTAAAAAGTTTTAAAAAGTATGTTAGACAAAATATTACTTAAGTTAAATAAAAATACAAATATTTTCACGATATCAAAATCCAAATTATGCGATTACCATGGTGAAATGCATCAGGATATTTTTTTAAAGTAGTTTGAAGACTAGCTGTTAATTAATCTTACAGAACCCAGTATAATTGTTATGGACAATGCTCCAAATCACAGTGTTTTACTCATAAAACACCTAATACAACTTGGAACAAACCACAAATTAAAGAATGGTTGACTAGTCAAAACCTTGATTTCACAGAAAATGTGCTAAAAGTTGAATTTCTGAACATTGTTAATAGGTAAGAAATGTATACATTAAATTTTAAGCTTAACTTTGGAAATTTCTTTGGGATAATCATTTCATTTTTAGAAATAAACCACCAGTCATATATATGGCCGACCATTTAGCCGAGCAATATGGACACAAAGTGCTACGTTTACCCCCATATCATTGTATTTTCAATCCCATAGAACTGATATGGGGTACATCAAAACAATATTATAACAGACACATTGGCAGAGACGGAACCACTGAAACAGACTGTTTAAATATGTGGTGTGAAGCTCTTGAAACAATTGCACCAGAAATTTGGAAAAACACTATTCATCATACTGAAGAGGAAATTTTTAAATGGTTTGATAGAGAGAGATTGTTGGATACACTATAATTATAAATCCCAATGAGGAAACTAAAACTAGTAGTGATGAATCTAATTATAGCGAATAAAAGCAAATATTATTGTTACGTTCTAGGGGTTCAAAATAAAATCACTGCTGAACGAAAATGTCTAATTTATTTACACACAATAAACTAAACGAATTATAACTAAATAACTAAACTAACTATAACACACTAATTTATGTACTACAATTAACTTCGATTTATATTCACTATTTATTTTCACTTCGTAGTTCGCTCGAATATTTAGACTACTCGCTATAAACTTTAAACTTTTCGTGGGTCGTGGCTCTCCGCTTATATACCTGTCCACTGTTTCCAGAACGTCTTTCGGTAACAATTTCTAGAACGTCTGCATAGTGAAGGAAGTCTCTCGTTTGTTCTGTTCGAGAATAAGCGCAATGTTTACCTGGAGAGCGACAGGGGCGTACTAAGGGGTTCTCGCTCGTTACACTGCCCCCTCCTTAAGACGTTCGGTCCCCGAACACCTTGGTTGGTATGTCTGAACCTACAGGCATCTCCCATTCTGCAGCTCCCTTGCTTTTCGAAATAGCAATCCACAGTCTTCTCCTTCATTGTGTTTCCGCTCGGGTTGAAAATGCACACGAGTATCTCTATTCCTGTCTTATGGAAAAGCACCTCGAGCATGTTCCGGACGACTCTCCAGTTGAGTTGATCTAGACCACAACCCAACTTAGGCACAGCCAGCTTCTTCACTTCCAACCTGTTGAGTTCGTCTCTTAGGTTCAGCAGGGTATTCCACATACTTCTATAGCTGGGCTTGTGATCGGAAAACCTCTTAGTCACCATGTAGAAGAGGTGACGATGACCGTCAGTGAGACTCAGAATTTTTCCGGGATGGGGCTGTTGTCTGGAGAGCTCAGATACACGGCCAAACTTCTTCCTGAAGACTAATGCTATTCCCCTGGACATACGCAGATCTTCGGCGACACAATGGGCTAGGGAATAATCTCCAGGCACAGAGAAGAGGTCCTGCTGCTGCTCGGTGGTAACTCCGAATCGTGCCTTCCCAGTTCCACCATAGTTCTCCATGAACTGGTCGAAACTCATCTCAACATGCTCTGGCCTGGTCGTCCTTCTCAGATGGGTCTCGTCTTGTTCGTCGTATTCCGCCTCGTATTTCGCCAGCCGATTTACATGGACCACGCGCCTCTTGCCCCTTGGTAGTTTTTGTATACGGTACACTACATCATTGATCCTTTTTACCACTCTGTATGGACCCTCCCAATTCCTCTGTAGCTTAGGTGATAATCCTCTCTTCTTCTGGGGGTTGTACAGCCAGACCAAATCTCCAGCGTTAAAACCACCTTCTGTAGCTTTGCTGTCATAACGGGTCTTCATTCGGTCACTAGCAATTTGTATGTTTTGTCGGACCTTTTCATGAATGTAGTGTAGCCTGCCCCTCAATGTGCTCACGTAGTCCTCACCAGCTATCTCTGTTCCGGGCTTACAACCAAACTCTAGGTCACAGGGTAATCTTATTTCCCGGCCGAACATGACACAAGCTGGTGTCTCTCTAGTAGACTCCTGTACGGCTGATCTGTAGGCCATGGTGAACAGATGAAGGTACCGGTCCCAGTCTCTTTGATGGTCAGAGACCACTTTAGCCAAATATTTTCCCACAGTTTTGTTCATTCTTTCGACTAGGCCATCTGACTGTGGGTGAAGAGGCGTTGTCCTGGTCTTCTTGACTCCGAGTATTTCACAAATGCTCTGGAATAGGCCAGACTCGAAATTTCGTCCCTGATCAGAATGTAGCTCCAGTGGCACTCCAAACCGACTAAACATCTCTTTTATCAGCACGTCTGCCACTGTCGAGGCCTCTTGGTTTGGGATGGCATGTGCTTCAACCCATTTGGTAAAGTAATCCGACGCCACCAATATGTACTTGTTCCCATCGTCGGTCTCTGGGAATGGGCCTGCGATGTCTATAGCAACTCTTTCCATAGGACTGCCTACGTTATACTGATTCATTGGCGCTCGTCGTTTTCCTCTTGGGCCATTCGTTGAAGCACAAAGTGTACATTTTTGGCACCAGTCCTTGACGTCTTCTTTGCAGTTGATCCAGTAAAAACGTTCTCTGACCTTTTCCAACGTTTTCTTGATGCCGAAGTGTCCACCGGAGGTTCCATTATGAAGTTACTCCAATACTTCTGTCGTCCGACTCCGGGGAATTATCAGCTGAGTCCTAGCTGCAGTACCCTCGTCATTCTCGACGGACCTCTTCAACAATCCATCCTCTACAATGATGGAGTCCCACTGCGCCCAGTAGGACTTGACCCTAGGACTCAGGTGACTCACTTCTTCCCATCTTGGTCTCTGTCCTTTTGCTTTCCAGTCAAGCAACATCTTTAGTTCGGTGTCACCTTCTTGGTCTCGCTTCAGGGATTCTGGCAGCCAATCCAGATCCACGACGGTTGTTCTTAAACAGAATTCCTTCTCTTCTGCTTTGCTGCAGTGTTTGCAGTCGGAAGGACAAGGTCTCCTAGATAATGCGTCTGCGTTGCCATGTGACTTTCCGGCCCGGTGTTCCACAGAAAAATGATATTCCTGCAGCCTTTCTATCCATATTAACCAATCTGCCTTCAATGTTTCCAACCCTGTCTTCAAATTTTCCAATTTCGTCTTTGACGCTTCCAATCTCATTTTCCAATTTGGAGTAATTATTCTTTAACTCATTTTCAATCAATGTCAATTTATCTCCCATTTTCTTAGTGTTTTCTTCCATTTTATTCTCCATTTTCTGGGTATTCTCATCCATTATCTTTCTAGTATTTTCTTCCATTTTATTCTCCATTTTCTGGGTGTTTTCTTCCATTTTCTTAGTGTTTTCTTCCATTTTATTTTCCATTTTCTGGGTATTCTCATCCATTTTCAAGCTCATTTTTTCAAGGGCTTGCTTGAAAAATTCCATTGTCGCCTGATCCATTTTCTTCGTCTGTGATCTCGTAACTGGCATACAAAATATTCACTAATGAAGTCCACAATTTAAATTAACACAGCAGTTCAATTTACCCCACACCTGACACCAATTGTTACGTTCTAGGGGTTCAAAATAAAATCACTGCTGAACGAAAATGTCTAATTTATTTACACACAATAAACTAAACGAATTATAACTAAATAACTAAACTAACTATAACACACTAATTTATGTACTACAATTAACTTCGATTTATATTCACTATTTATTTTTACTTCGTAGTTCGCTCGAATATTTAGACTACTCGCTATAAACTTTAAACTTTTCGTGGGTCGTGGCTCTCCGCTTATATACCTGTCCACTGTTTCCAGAACGTCTTTCGGTAACAATTTCTAGAACGTCTGCATAGTGAAGGAAGTCTCTCGTTTGTTCTGTTCGAGAATAAGCGCAATGTTTACCTGGAGAGCGACAGGGGCGTACTAAGGGGTTCTCGCTCGTTACATTATTATACTCTTTATTTTATTAAACCCATATAACCAAAAGGAAAAATAAATATAAAAATTGTGTAGGTACTTTGTTTGATTTCACTTCAAATAAGTTGTTTTGGATAGTTTTATTCGAATTGATCTTTAAATCTTGTGAACTTATAAAAGTCCGGCAACACTGTCTATACGTGTCGACGTAAAATTAGGATGACGTGAATCAAATTTTGTTTTGCACCGACTGTATGTGAAAATGCATGTTTTGCGTATCTAATTGTAAAGGAATAGTGTCGAAATAAGAGTGGAGAGAAACGATGAATGATAAGCTGCGACTAGACATTAAGTACTGCATCAATAGAGAAAAATGTGATACGTCGAATTTTAATCAAAATCAATACAATTACTGAGTTGTGGATTCCGGTACTTACAAATTAATTGCTATAACAAAAAATATAAATAAACAACAATACAATTGTCTTTTCTTTCTTTTCTTCTTTATCTGATGTCCAATCCTCAAAAAGCCATGTACCCAGGTATCTGAATTTGTCCACTCTCTCAATTGACGCTGCATCAAATGTTAATGTGGAGTTGGCAAATGTATCTAAGCTTCTAGTGATGATCATAAATTTAGTTTTCCGGGTATTGATGTTCAGGCCAATGTTTTTACTGTGTTCACCAACCATATTTACCAGTTGTTGTAGATCTTCCATATTGTCGGCTATCAGTACCGAATAACAGCGGTAACAGCATGAATCCTTGTATTGGACAAATCATTTCCTAGCTTTACTTGTGCCGTTTGGTTTCAGTATACCTAAGTCTACGATGCGACAAATGTCTTTTTGATCTAAGTCCAGCCTCTCAAGAAGTTTTATTAACTTATGATGTTGTATCCGATCGAAAGCTTTTTTATAGTCTATGAAGCATAGACATACATCTTTTCTCTGGTCATAACAATTTCGGACTAGCACCTGTGTTGCAACTAATGCTTTTTTCGAACCTAAACCTTCTCATTACAGTATGTACGAATTAAATTCTGTAAAAAACAGCATTTTTGTAGTGTAGCAGGTATTTTTGGTTAAGTTAGTAACTGTTGGAACAAAATACTTCTCCAAGTTATTTATATTAGGTACTATGATTTTAGAGAATTTTGGAGTTTAAATTAAGTATTTATTAAAATATTTTTAATATAATTTTTGTTTCTGTGGTAGATGTAATATGTGTTTAACCAATTCGTAGTGACTAACTAATAGAAAAACGTAAAAAACTCTTTAAATATAAAGAAAATTTTAGGTCAATTATCACTTTATTGTAAATTTATTTTTATAAATATACATTAAAAAGTAAATTATTGGTTTGCAAATTTAATAATAATGAAATATTAAGTCTATTTATATGAGTAGTCCCTGACATTGGCATAGATACCAGGACACTCAGGGTTTCGGGGCAATGAGAAGGCTGATGAATTGGCCCAAGCGGGAGCTAATACTCCAATGATTGTAACCATTCGGCGGAATTGCTAATAAGTACATTCAAAAATGCAGCCATTGAGAAATGGAGGCTAGAGAAGGCCCAGGATTGCTGGGAAAAATCAACGGGCAAGCGACAAGCCAAAGTCTTCATAAAGGGACACTCGGCGAAGTTTACTGCAGAGCTGCTATCACAAAGGCGAAACGATGTCAGAATGATTGTCAGTCTCTTGACAGGACATTGTAGGCTCAGAAAACATATGAGTCAGCAGAACTTAGCAGATGAAGACATTTGTCGATACTGCCAAGAGGAAGAGGAAATCGTATTTCATGTCCTATGCCAATGTGAAGACCTTGTAAGGATGCGGTATCTAGTACTGGTAGAGGAGAAACCGGCTGCTCCAAGTTATGCGGAGTGGCCACTGTCAAGGCTATTAAGTCTCATTAAGAGGGTAGAGCTGGACAAGGTGCTCTAACCCTATTCCACAGATAAATGGGAGTTCACAATAGATCTGCAAAGGTCGCAGTGATACAGGCTAACAGCCAACCCAAAAATATCTATCTATCTATGAGTAAGGCACTATAAACATAGGTATTATCATCAGCCATGTTTTGTCCAATGTCACTATATTCACGTGTTAGACCATAAACAAATTAAAGTGATGTGCAATCATATTTTGTAGTGGTGAAAATAGGAACTAACCCAGCTGGTAGCGCGAAAAGCGGAAAAGTAGTTATAATCGTATAGTGCCTTAGTAAGTACTAGTAGTGTTGTTTTAATATAAATTTAAGGTACTTTAAGCATAAAAAGGGTGTAGAAGTATAGTGAATAGTTTTAAACATGGTGCGCTGAAGTCGGAACTTGTTGCCATCGTTATATTAGCATCAACACATCTATTCTATTATCTCTGGTTTTGTGGTTGACATTGGACAAAACATGGCTGACGATAATACCTATGTTTATAGTGCCTTACTATGAGTAGTTCAAGTAACGACTGTTTAACTAAAAAAAGAGTGTGCGCGTAACCTTTACGCGCGATTGAAGTAAAACTTGTTGACGTACGTATCGGAAAATAAATATTTAATTACAATTCCATCATATTTATTGTCTATATACTTAAAAAAAAATTAGATGTTATATTTATATTATTCATTGGAAATAGGAATTTGAAAGTTATCATTTTTTTTTTATATATTTTATATATTTATGGTATGATAACTAAAATGTGAAACATAGATTTTACTCTCTAAATACCATTAATGTATTTGAAACTGTTTGAAAATTTCATAAATAAATTTTGAAAGTTTAAGCTCCTCCCATAGCTGAAATCACACCGTTACTTCCATCACAATCTTCCGTTAGAATCTAACGTTAGAGTTACCCCTAGTTGCGCCTTAAGAAGTTTTGCTTCAATAATAGGTAAACAATATTAAAAATATACACACATTACGTTTAGAATGTGTGATTTTGTAGCTGTATCTACCTTATTGTAATACAACACAACACAAGAGCCTTCGATAGTTAGATAACCATTTCATTTTGTAGCATTTTATAGCATATTCCATAAAATTTAAAATCCTGAGTTGAGTTTGTTTTCTTCAGTTCTACGAAGGATCTGTTATTGCTGGTACAAGATCAGCCATCCTGACTAGTTGTTTTATGGCCTTTATGGCTACCTAACCAAACCTAAAATAAGTATAAGCAAGTGTTAAAACATTTCGAATATTATTATTTTATGAACAAAAACGTGCAACATGCTTCTTTACTTAACGTAAAGCTTCCCTATAAATAATTATTTACTATCATAATATGTATGTATCTATATAAACTTACTTAATCAAATCATAATGAATGTCGCTGTATCGTCTTTTTTTCATTTTTCATCTTTCTGGCGTTTATAATATGCCCTTTGACGTTCACAATTTTTTTTTCTGTTTAGCTCTTTAAGTCTATAAAACGAAAATAGCTAGGTATAAATAATAGGTATAAATAATTAGGTATAAATAGTGTAATTACACACCAAAAATAAAATTTATGCATATAGAGTACCTACTCACTCATTTTGATTCAATATTTTTTCATCACTTTCTTCATTAATAAATCCACTTTGTTTATTCATATTTAAAACAAACACTTTATACACAAATTTAAACTATTTACCACCAATGTATTTTGGTTGACAAGATGACAAGCTGTCAATTCATACAATTACAGATTTAATTTTATTTAATATAGTATGCAGAATCGTGTTAGGTATTTTGTATCAGGTTTTGTTTCCGGTACGCGGTACATTAGAATGACGTCACGTCCGTTAGAATTACTGAGTTACTCCTAGTGCCGCTAAAGAAGTTTTACTTCAAAAATAAAAATTTATTTACTTTAATTCTAAGATTTATTAAATTAAGCATTGTAGATGAAATTTTCGTAAACTTAAAATATTAATGTAATAAAACAGTTGTTTAACTTTTACAATTATAATATATTAAATTTTTAAGGGTTAGTAAGCACATAATACAACTTAATTCGAATTTAAAAAATAAATTATTTTAGAGACTTTTTGTTATTGACCTAGTAAGAATTCTTAGACAAATAATATAACAAAATTTAAATACTTATGTATTTAGATTTTTTTTAATTAAAATCAGCCAAGCTAAAAAAATATTTTCTAGTTTTTAACAGTAGCTTGTAATAGTCTAAAATACTTCAAGGTCGAGTCATTCAATAAACTGGTCCTAATCTTAAACGGAATTTTTCAAAAATGTCGCCAAGCGGTCTACTAGGAATTCGGCTTGTAGACTTCAAAACCACGTATTTGTCGGTGGTAACCATCAGCAAGATAGGGCTTGCGGTATGCGGTACTAGGAAAAGGAAACTTAGGTATCAACAACTTGTCCACTGATATTTTCATTGGTGTCGGTTTTTAGTTCTCGGCTTGTAAATGATGGTACCACATACTAGTATCGCAGCAGGGGTGAGATCGAAAATGTCTGATATTTGACACGTTCATGAATGGAGCCAAAATATTTTTAATAGTGTTGAGTTTCTTATTATGAAAAAAAGACCAGTAAAATGGTGAGAAATGATGAATATACCGTCCTTAATAATTTAATCTTCAATAAAATAAGAATTATGACAATGATTTTATTTTTAGAATTTGTCTTATTTAATAAGAATGGCCTATCTGACACATGAGATTAAATGTTTAAAATTAATTTATTGTAATGTAAATAACACTATAATTAATTATTAAAGAGTATTATTTAAAATTTACTCTTGTTCCTTTACGCACTGTCATCATCATCGCTTTACTCTTCGTATCTCAGATCTACACTGGAAATCTACCATGTTTACATACACTCACTAAATTTACAGTGTACTGTATAGTTCGCCTTTTCACATAACAAAAATTTCATGTCACAATCCAAGGGGAGTCAATCTGGTATACCGATAGCTCAAAGACTAAGAAAGACACAGCGTCAGGTATATACAGTAGAGGACACAGGATAAAAGTCCAACTAAGTCTAGGTGCGTATGCCACAGTGTTTCAGGCTGAAGTAATGGCCATACAAAACTGTGCAACGAAGATCGTAAGTCAGGGTGTAACGGGTAAAATCGTAGTCATATACTGATATTGATAAAGCTAATTTAATAATAATTAATTAAAAAATTATTATTATATTCACATACTTGCATTTGTATACATAAAAGAAAATGGGCGATAATATGCCCCAAAGTAAACAAATAAGTGTTAACACACATAAGTCTGCAAATTAACGGTTTAACCATTTTGCGTTCAAAACTATTTTTTAATGCATACAAAAAAATATGTATATTTATTAATAAACAACAGAAATATAGAGTCAAGTAAGATGTTCAAAATGCCCTTCCTTCTTTTTAATGCAGCTACATCTCAGCCGCAGGTACTGTCCAACTCTTTCCAAAATACATTCATTGGCTAGAGTTCGATAACATCCCTGCTCTACTCTTTGCTGTAGATCCACGAGGTTATTCAAAGGTGTTAGGGGGGTTTACATCAGGTGATCTTGCAGGTCATGGTACATATCAGTCACTTTTTATCTATCTTTCTTCAAAAGATCGGTCTAAATTTTCTCTTACGGGAATATTATGGGGAGTTTCATCGACCCACATATGCGAATTATGGAAATTAGAACCTCCATTTCGTGTAAACCCTGCCTTATCAGTGCCTAAAAAAAATGTCTGCCATAAAATTGAGGTCCTCAGCATCAATTCTTAGAAACCAGCGGCCAAACTCCAAACGTGACTGATGAATGATCTAGTCGATTTAGAGCATGCACTCGTTGGACATGGTGCGGGTAAAGCTGCTGCTCGTGGATTCCCAATTCTTACCTCCGCTGATATTCTTCGAAAACTAGTTTCTGCATGCTCCTCTACTCGAGCCAAAATTGCTACTGCTGTCTGAGTGGTGGACACCGACCTTGGTCCCCCGGAATTATGTTTCCCAAATGTACCTGTATCACGCAACCTTTGGTTCAGTCTTCCAAACTCACGAATTAAAGCATGTGTCGATTAGGAAAAGTGTCTAAATACAAATATCTATTGGGGCAGAAGAGACAATGACGAGTGGGGAAGACGTGGGAAGGTAAGGAGGTCCACAATCTGGAGACCCTGGGTGTAAAGGAACGATCAAATCGATCCGTTCTAGATGTCTGGGACTGAACAGCACTAGGGTGAATGGAGTTGGCACGTCGCGTTGCTCTGGCTGGTTTAACAAGTGGAGGCATTCTGAACAAAATCCGTTTATCTATCGGTAAAACAAGGAAAGATCACACACTGCTGTTCGGTGGGATAATTGGGCAAGGTGTTTGGTGATACTGGTGTCGTTTATTAGTCGAACTGCTCTTCTCTGTATTGCATCAAGAACTCTGAACCTTGACGGAGCCGCTGAACCCCATACATGCGAGCAGTATTCAAGATTAGGTCGTACTTGGGCTTTGTAAAGAGTAGCTAAGTTGGATGGAGAAAAATATTTCCGTACTCTAAACAGAAATCCTAATTTTTTTCTTGCTGCAGTTGCTATGTATGCAATATGTTCGTTCCATAGTAAGTCCTGGGAGATCGTTATACCAATCAGCGTAATGGAGTCGCCCGCTACCTGTGTCTGATCGTTGATTGTAATGGATGAGTCGCATGTTTGCCTCTTGTTGGATAGGCAACATGTCTTTGTCTCGGAAGCGTTGAAATTAACAAGATTCTTTCTTCCCTGCTCGTCTTCAATTCTTAAATCGGGATTGAGAGAAGCCGTTGTAGATCTTCTGTCCGCTTCCAGAATTTCTAGAGGTATGGGACGGTTGTGCGCTTTGCTACAGTTTAGGTTGCTATCATCTGCAAAACCATGTATCAGGTTATTATTGGCTATATATTCGGTGGAAAACAGTACAATGTTGTTGTTGTAGCTGTCTTGTCTTTGGGGTTTGTATAGTGTGCGTAAACCGTAGATCAATATTCACTTTTGTCACTTGATTAATTCTGAATATTTTTCTCCTTACTAAATTCTAATTAGTATAACTTCCGAGCAGGATTATCTTAATCCTGCATATTCTTTTAGAACTAATTTATTCTTTTTAATCATTAACCGTTTTTGTCAAACATTATTAATATCTGAAACTTATTTTATCTGATTTGACCTAGTAAAATTTTAATTTAATTTTTACTAGTATTTTTCTTCATCCTTGCTGATAAAATTTCTGAAAGTTTTGGAAAACTTTCTTTTCACCATTTAATAGGAAAAATACTTGAGATCCGAAGTTTAGAACCTAAACTTAGAAAGGTCTTTACTAATTATTATACGGCTAAATTCAGCATGGCATACCACCGCTTCAAGTATTTGATTGCCCATAAACGCTATCTTGGCTTTTCAGGCTCGGTTTGATTGCTCGCCGCAAGGGGTTGTTACGGTTTGTGTTATTTCTATGCCATATCGCAAGAATTCAGTCAGGGTTAGTGTTAATTGTGTTTCGCACGATGATTTTCACATTTTATGTAATAATAGGTCGTTAAGTAAACAGTATTCTCGTAATAAGTATCAACAGGAGACAATTTTGAATGTAAAATTATTTTATCAAATAATAATATAAAATTTGAGAAATTAACATTATAAGTTACATTTAAAAGCAGCTAGCAGTTATAGTGTATAAAAGAAAATGTATTATTTTACTTAAGTAATAACAATTTAAAACTGTTCAGCATTATCCAACGTTGTACTTGCAACAATTTGATAAAAATATCTACTTTTTCTCTAAGTGAAGTCCGTTATTACAGAATATAAAAACTGAAAAAAAGTGAGAGGTGTCAAGGGACACCGATTAACTAGTGAAGGAATTGTAATTTGTAAACACAACAGAGTGTTTATACATACATAAGCATTTATTATTGTATGTATAAAATATCTACTTACCTAACTCTATCAGCAATATCCGGAACTTGTGCAGAAACACTGTCACGATACATTATTGTTATTATTTTCTATTAGTTTATTATTTATTATCTACAAAAAACCTGTATAAACTTAACAAAGTCGCGACACTACACTGTTCAAAGCAAAATAGAAAATAGTAAATCCATT
Organism: Altica lythri; assembly: GCA_964028335.1. Taxonomy (NCBI): domain Eukaryota; kingdom Metazoa; phylum Arthropoda; class Insecta; order Coleoptera; family Chrysomelidae; genus Altica; species Altica lythri. The sequence continues at coordinate 13,391,550 of OZ034804.1, read as the reverse complement.
ATCACCTGAATATTTTCAACAGTTCGTTTCTTTTTACAAAAGTGTCCATTTATAGAATACCAGAGGTTTAGATGACATACATCTCCCTAGAATTACTTTTTATTTTAATTTAATTTAAAACAGGAATTAACAATTTAATACAAAATTTTAAAATTAAAATATTTGACAGTAACTGACATTTAAGGTAATTTGACGTACCTAACTAGTCAAGTTACGAACTATTTTGAAAATGTTTATGAATTTATTAATTTATAAAAACAGGATGAAATAAAATATAATACTAGTATTTTCTTTCTAATGTACCTGCATTTTCTTTAAATTTAAATTAGTGTCTTTTTAATTGTAATATATCCATCTGTGAAAGAGAGAGAGAGAGTGTCACGTGTTAAAATTTACCTTAGTAACAGCTATATTCTTACCTTGAAAATTCCTATTATTAAAGGTTTACTGGGTCGAGAACCGACTGCTGTTTATTATTTTCGGCCATAAAATTATATTTAGTTGTTGCAAAAATGGGTTTTTTAAATAAGTTTATTTATTATTGTGTTGATGTTTGAAATCTTCGACAGTAGGACATCTGACCTACCTTCTTGTCGATAACTTGGATTTTGTGGTTTTGCAGCCAACGTTCGGTCATATTTATAACTTTATTATTAAAATAAAAAATAAATGGGGAAATTAGGTAATGTTGGGATTTTTGTTGTCGTCTATATAAATAATAAGATTGGTCGTATTAAATGACCCCTGTTTGTTCGTAAGTTGTTGGCTGAATAAGCTACGGTTTGTCCCTATAGTAGAGGCCATATCTTATTTCGACGTGTGTCAAATTATTGTGATCGAAGTCATGTGAGTAATCGTCTTCCTTTCATTTACGAACCTTGGTGGTAGAAACATTGCTAGGAAGAATTTTCTTTGAGTTTAATTTGTAATCTTCAATCATCGAAGACAATTAATTTTGGATCTACGAAATTTAAGCTCAGTTTTTTTTCTAACGAATGGTATTAGTGATATTTGCCGTTATTTTGGGTTTCGTTGGAAAAAAAAACCTCGTGTAAGGGATTTAATGAAATCTTCTGTTGGTGAGTAATGCTTCTTTATACATGTGGTTCGTCGATTCTTATGGTTTTTTTTTTCGTTCTCTATGAGTATAGGTAGCCCAAGGGAAATTTAGTGGTTTAAGACTGTTCAGACAGCGAATTGTGGTCAGGATTCCCCATCATTGCAGTTAGCAACAAGGAAATATTTTCACAAGTTTATCGAGAAAAGAAACCCTATTTTAAATAGGTGAGTTACGTAATTATATTTTTAATAAATTAATAACGCCATATAATCGCAATCTTGGTTAAAATCTTTATTTTATATGTGTATTTCTTATGTATTGTATGTAGGTTTTATTTTTGTATAAATGTCACGGGTTAAAATTTACCTTAGTAACAGCTATATTCTTACCTTGAAAATTCCTATTATTAAAGGTTTACTGGGTCGAGAACCGACTGCTTTGGTTCGTTAATAGTAAAACGCCAACTGTTGTTTATTATTTTCGGCCATAAAATTATATTTAGTTGTTGCAAAAATGGGTTTTGTAAATAAGTTTATTTATTATTGTGTTGATGTTTGAAATCTTTGACAGTACGACATCTGACCTACCTTCTCGTCGGAGGACTGTATTCGAAGTCCGCTTAGGTAAGCGGAAGCAGTGCACACTTCCAGGGGCGACCTCGCGAAAGATGTTAAACGCGTCATGGTTACACACCCCTGGACCTCACACCTTACAGTGTACAAAGCCCTTTCACCCAGCAGCCAACGAACACAATCCACACCAACTTCTAGACCTCCGCCGGTGAATAACAAAGGAACAAGTTAAAAGGTATCAAAGATTCCGGTACTGCTGAGACTTCCACGGGAGGCCCCGCAAGGTCATCTGACTCTGACAGCATTAGTGAACCCCCGCATAGTGACAGTTTTCCCTCGGGTCCCTGCCGGCGAGCAATCCACCTCCCACTGACGGAGCGTAAGCAATGCGGTTCCACTGAAGGCGACACCCCGTGCAGCCCCAGCACCCACCGGAGCCTAAGGCCGTAAAGCAAAGAAACACGGAGGGACATTTTGGGCCGAAGCCCGGGACCTAAAGGGACCGAGAGTGATAAAGTTCACCCCAGACTAATAACCACAAAAAAAAAGAAACCCCCCCAACTAACATAATTCCTAGCAACCTAGGGACTAACAATATAACAAAATTAACAGTCCTAACGTACTCCTAGTACTAAACCGCAAAAAGGACACCTTAAACCTAAACCAGACCAACATCCAAACTAAACTGGACTAATATCCACAACACAAACCCAACAACAACATTACCCCTAAACTATAAACTCATAGGGTACAAAATGCTGGTACGGTATGCCTAATCCTCGCTCCAGACACAAATAGGGTAACGCAGTAATCAATAAAACATAAAAAAAAATACTTGGGAGGAGGAAAGAGACGGCAGCATACTAGAAAATGCTGATGGAAGCAACACAATACAATTACTGATGGAAGTAACGTAAGATAATACGGATTCGGGGACTAGAAACAAGATAAAATGAAAAACAGATAACAGAAGTTCCGAATCCTGTAGTGTTAAGGTTAGGGGACTCTTACCCGCTCCGCCTGGAATATCCTCGGGTGGTGAAATTCTTAGGCCTCCAGCCACAAGGCACAAAAAGTCAACGATGGTCATGTTGAACAAGGGTTTGAATCCAGATAACGAAAAATACCATAAGTTTACAAAACCTAAGTTCCTACCAAACAGACTGAAAATTTCCTCAATAAATCCCAACAAATGGTTTTTCCACCGGACACTCAACAACCAATGGCCCGGTCGGAAAATAAAAGGTTTGGCCTCGAAATCCACACAAAACGTGCCGTAGAACCACTACGAATGAAGCCAAAACCATAAGGTCATTCTAAAGCCAAACAAGCAGGAAACGATAGAAAATAATATAGATAAGGTAACGATAAGTTACTAAGGTAAAACGAAATTTGGACCCAGGAAATATTTAGGTTGGTAATCAACCCAATGGTAGTAATATAGCCCAACGCGGATTCCGATATTACGACGAAGCTCTATTTACCCAGTGTGAGTTCTTTTATGAAAATACCCAAAGAGAATCTTTTAAATACCATAAGGATGGAGTAGTATTTTCTATTGATTCGGAAGATATAGCTAATGAATTTCAAAAAGAAACAGAAGATGATCAGAAATACAAAGAAAATCTTTTAAATTCCATAAAGATGGAGTAGTATTTTCTGTGGGTTCAAGAGAATTCGTAACCTCTAAAATCTGGGTTCCAAGCTTTGAATATAAAACCTCTTTAGATTCAAAGGTTACAAGTTTCAAGTTTTTTTTTTTAATAAAAATATCGGTCAAAGAACCAATAAATATTAAACACCTTCTTGAGGATGGAGTTGCCTTTTCTGTTGATTCCGAGCTAATGAAACAGAAACAGGAAGGGTGACCGAGAACATGGTAACCAATAAAGAAGAGACAAGGGAGCGGCCGCGATTGTGATTAGTTCGGAAAATTAAAAGCACATTATTGTAGATTGTGGGTGACAAGGTAACCGATATGAACTAGGGCTAGCAGTGTTAAGGTTAGGGGACTCTTACCCGCTCCGCCTGGAATATCCTCGGGTGGTGAAATTCTAAGGCCTCCAGCCACAAGGCCGACAAAATAAAACACCAAACAGAAACGTGAGAACAATGTTATTGAATCAAATTAATTCAAGGAGTCATTTAAATTTGTTTGAGCTATCGTTAATTTTAAATTACGATTTTAGGGTTCTAGTTATACAAAAATAAAACCTACATACAATACATAAGAAATACACATATAAAATAAAGATTTTAACCAAGATTGCGATTATATGGCGTTATTAATTTATTAAAAATATAATTACGTAACTCACCTATTTAAAATAGGGTTTCTTTTCTCGATAAACTTGTGACAATATTTCCTTGTTGCTAACTGCAATGATGGGGAATCCTGACCACAATTCGCTGTCTGAACAGTCTTAAACCACTAAATTTCCCTTGGGCTACCTATACTCATAGAGAACGAAAAACAAACCATAAGAATCGACGAACCACATGTATAAAGAAGCATTACTCACCAACAGAAGATTTCATTAAATCCCTTACACGAGGTTTTTTTTCCAACGAAACCCAAAATAACGGCAAATATCACTAATACCATTCGTTAGAAAAAAAACTGAGCTTAAATTTCGTAGATCCAAAATTAATTGTCTTCGATGATTAAAGATTACAAATTAAACTCAAAGAAAATTCTTCCTAGCAATGTTTCTACCACCAAGGTTCGTAAATGAAAGGAAGACGATTACTCACATGACTTCGATCACAATAATTTGACACACGTCGAAATAAGATATGGCCGGACAAACCGTAGCTTATTCAGCCAACAACTTACGAACAAACAGGGGTCATTTAATACGACCAATCTTATTATTTATATAGACGACAACAAAAATCCCAACATTACCTAATTTCCCCATTTATTTTTGAGTTTAATAATAAAGTTATAAATATAACCGAACGTTGGCTGCAAAACCACAAAATCCAAGTTATCGACAAGAAGGTAGGTCAGATGTCCTACTGTCGAAGATTTCAAACATCAACACAATAATAAATAAACTTATTTACAAAACCCATTTTTGCAACAACTAAATATAATTTTATGGCCGAAAATAATAAACAGCAGTCGGTTCTCGACCCAGTAAACCTTTAATACTAGGAATTTTCAAGGTAAGAATATAGCTGTTACTAAGGTAAATTTTAACCCGTGACAAGAGGGAGAGAGAGACAGACAGAGAAACATGCGTGTGACGTGCCGTGTCGTGACATATTTTGGTCTGAATTTTTTCCGGCTAGCCCCTAGCCTCAGTCGTAACTGGTCGTAACGCCCGAAAAAAAACTTCGTTCCATAATATAATTAGTCCATATAATCCAAATAAAACATGGTTATCTTTTATTTTTGTTCAAGTCGTCTAGAAATTTTAAATTTATTTTCTATTTTAAGTATTACTAGCGATTACAACCACTACGGTCATTTTTATATCAAGAAGTTTCCGGTCGTTGACAAATATTATTAAAATTTTTAAGTAGTTTTAGTTTCTAGTATATATAATTAACGTATTGAGCATAGATATTGCTTCCAACAAAGTTAACTTGTTTTATGTAGTCAACTTGATTCGGTCTTTTTTAAAAGTTCTCTGTTGATGAAAACATGTTGTTTAAGTGAGTCTTGTATAACGCCTTCTCAAAAGACTTTATAAGTGTTATCTGGTATAAATAACACATATGTTACAAAACCAAAAAAGTTAATAATAATTTAGAATACATAATTTGAATATGATTCTCCTATTTAGCTGTGTTGTAATGAAAATCAGAATGCAAATTATTTAACTTACAAATTGATTTGAGGCATATATTTATAGGTAGTGTTTGGTTATTGGTTAGTACTCAACTATAAGGAATTTTATTTAGTATTTAACTTTGCTTTGTTTTGTTTCTCTTAAAGGCTACATTTAATATCTGTTCGAAAGGGCTTTTAGAATTTTTAAATTTTCTTGGCGTCCTTAGATGTTCTTAGGTCTACTAAAAAGACTTTGGATCCCGATATAATACGTTAATGTTTTGGAAACCTTTCTAACTTCGGATAGGAAATATCGTACTATATTATGCTTGTCCGGATAGATGTTCCTAAAGGTACCTGACAAATTAAGAAAAAAAATAATTTTTATAAAACTATAGATTAAAATTTTGACATACTTTAATATATTTTATTCAAGGAAATTATTACTCTCCACCCAGATCAGTTTTGATTTGTGAAGTTTATACTCAGCGACTTATTTCTTTAAGGAATCTGAATGCTACAAATTAAATTTAAATTCGAATTACATTTAAGCTAGCACAAAAACTTATCTATACTAATATTATAAAGAGGAAAGGTTTGTTTGTTTGTTTGAAATGAATAGACTCCGAAACTACTGGACCGATTTCAAAAATTCTTTTATCGTTGGCAAGCTACACTATTCCCGAGTGACATAGGCTATGTTTTATTTTCAAAAAAAAATAGGGATCCTTACTAAAATGCCATTAATGTAACCAAAAATGACCTTAAAACCCTTACATCGCGTGCGCTGAGAATACTAGCCTCAAGGTCAAACCTTCCAATTAGTAGGGATCGGTTTTTCTCGTATAGTATATTTTTAAATAATTTAATTTTTTACTTTGTATAAAAGTACCTTCATGTACAATTGTATGAGTAAAACACACACGTAAGCAGACAAAACACCTAAATGTGTTTAAGTATATATACCCAAATAAAGTTTGTTTAAACGAAAGAATTGATGATCAGGTGAGAAAGAAAACAGCTTATGGTGTTTAATGTAATAATCACGAATTATAAAAAGAACTTTTTATAGTAGAAAGTTTTTTTTTGCTGATTTATAAGTCATATTACTATTATTAAATTATTAGATACTAAGTGTCCCTTGGCAAATAGCGCTTTACCGAGATAGATTACGGCATAGTCCACAGTACAGTCTAAAAAAACTTTCTAAATTAGATTATTTTATTAATAGTTTAAATAATAATTACTGTTTTCACATGTAGAACAAAAAAAAAACAGAAAAAAAACTTCTCTCTCGCGTAATCGATCCCATTATGATAACATAACGGAACTGTCACAATTGGACGCTTATCCAAATGAGCTACGAACAACTTATTTAAAAACTTTCAAAATGATAATATCTATACACAACTTATATGATATTTAATAACAATTCAGTATAAATTTCGAAATTTATGTATATGCCTTAACACACTTGAAACATACATTGTCATCCAGTTCTTAGCTATCCTGAAAATTTCAGAGCTCTAGGTAGTCGGAAAATAGGTTTAAATGCGAATGCAAAATTCCTCGGAATGACAAAGAATCAAAGAGACAAAGAACACGGCGAAAATATAAAAACTGTCTGCGTTTGTCACTCTCATCTAGGCAGGGTCCATACACCACATCTCCAAAATTGTTGACTCAAAACCAAGGCATCAGTAAGATGAAATTTCTGCTTAACCGTCAATAAATGGCGATGCGGATAAAGTAATTTTAAAGACATGTATGCTTTTTTAAGATTATTATTTTTATGTTTTTGAATCTAAGATCTGTATCTACAATTAGTCTCAAATTTCTTGCATTCTCTGATACTGCAAATTGATCGCCTGAGATATTTAGTGTTAGATTTTGTTTGACTGTTGCCTTATCTTTACCAAAGAAGAGTACCATCGATTTGTTGGGATTAACCTTCAAATTATGTTTTTCTGAAAATGTTATTAGCTTTTCTATGTCTTCCTGTATTTGGTAATTAGCCAGTATTACACTTTTTTTAAATTTAACTAACAATTCATATATGTAAACAAAATAGCATTATATTAATAACTTTCAGCTTTATTATTACCATTTTTAATATATTTTTCTTTGAATACATTTGTTCTCTTGTACACATTTTATGAGCACCTTTAGCTAATAAAAAACAGTTGACAGTCACCGCCTACACTAAATTCAAAATCTGCATAATCCGTGTTTTTATGCAACGCCTCTCCGCTCTTGTCTTTGTATTTTTTTCTTTTTTGTAACGCGAACTTTGGCACAAGATGTTATTTCATACACATTTTAGATATCGGGTGTCACATAATAAGTTAAGAGGTAGAGCTCATTTTTAAAATTTATTAAATTTAATAGTATACAACAGCAACAGAGGATGTTAGTCCATAGACAAATTTTTTATAATTGATAAATAATACATTTTAGTAAGACCGTGTTTTTAATACAATACTACCGGTCGATATTTATATTTTCAAGAGGAGTTTTGTATAAAAATACTCTTTCGTTCAACAAAATTAAAAAAATCTACATTGATGATAAAATATCTTCGCGCTATTTGCTTAACAATAATTGCTTAACACCAATGTCTACAAGTTAACTAGCACCTTTTTAGCCTCTGTTGGAATCAGAAAAAATTCAGGTTGGTTAAAAAGAATGTGTATTTTTTAATGTTTTTTTTTTATTTAATATAATTTCCCTTAGCTTGAACACACATATTTACTAACCAGTATTACACCATACGCATAATAAAATGTATTATGTATTAGATTGTAATGAAAGTTTCTCTAATTTTAACTACTTTAAGAATTTGCTTAGGAAAACTTTAATAAACGTTTATAAAAAAATACTTATATTAATATTTATCTTTTGATATTCTGCTCATTTTTAACACGCTTTCATTAGCTTCACTTGTATGTTTGTTTGTGGGTATTTACATCTTCGATGGACTAATAGCGTGTGACTTATTACTTATTACTATTATAGTATAGGATCCCGATAGAGAACGACCTTCACCGAGCTGGTTAATGGACCAAACATATTTTTTATGTAATTTAATATATCAAAAAATATATTGCATATGAGTTGCCTATTGAATTTCAGTCCAGGATATTTTTAATTAATTTTTAAAAATTTGTTGTGCGACTGAGAGGTCCCTACCAACCGTCCCATGATAGAAGAGGACACAACATAACAGCGTTTGTATCCCGGCCTTTTAAAGAGAGAGAGCTCTCTGCTCTCTGCTCTTCAAGACTAGAAAGATAGCGATAGACGCGTAAATTCTGAGCATTATTTTGGAGTAGTTTCATATTAAAATAAAGGATTAGTTTTTAATTTTGTTTTCAATCAATTAAATATATATGTGTATATATTTTGTTACATTAAAGTATATATAAATCTTTAGTTACTAAGAAGGTTATAGCAATACATATATAATTCTAATCTTGCAAATTTTATTCCTTTTTTTCCTATTTAAAAATATTAACTGAAATAATTTAAAGCAATTTGCTTTATATAATTAATGTATCTTTAGATATATACTGACAAGTTAAAATCAATTGAAATTATTGAAAACAATTCATATCTTAACTGTTATGTTGTGTCCTCTTCTATCGCATGGGACGGTTGGTAGGGACCTCTCAGTCGCAAAAAAATTTTTTAAAAATTAATTAAAAATATCCTGGACTGAAATTCGACTGGCAACCCATATGCAATAAATTTTTCAATAGTTTAAATTACATAAAAAAATACGTTTGGTCCATTAACCAGCTCGGTAAAGGTCGTTCTCCATCGGGATCTTAGACTATTAGTATACCCCTCCACTTTTAGATTATTCGTTGGTCGAGTGGGCTAAGGCGCGGGTCTCCGCTGAATTACAGCCATATTCACCAGTCGTGAGTTGTAGTCCCGTCCACGGTGAAAAAAAACTTTTCGGCAATTTTTTTTGCTGAATAACAGTAAATATAAAAATAACCCCGATATACGTTCAAATTAAATATAGATTTTGGCTGTAGTTTTTTAAGATTCTACTCTTATCGAAACTGCTGACAAAAGACGACGTCGGGCCCTCGATTTACAAAAAAAATAGCTTAAAGCGCTGACGCTTTTTTACAATAATACGTATTTTTCGTTTATTATTGTTTAAAGTTTATTTTAAAAATTATTTTTAACTTTTACCCCGATGTGCTTTAAGAGAGGGTTTTTTAGTTTTTTTAAATTATATTTATTTCTTTATAGCTTCTTTATAGCTTCGTTGCTTAAAATCGATGATTCATGCTGATCTAATAAACGTACATGCTTAAAATCTAGGGATATTAAACATTTTAAATATTTATTTATTTATTTTATACCTTAAGGTATGTTGAACAGTGTAAAACAATATGTTTCAATGTAAATGTACAAATAAAATTGACCCACAAGAGGTTCACAGCTATAGAGGAGGCACAATTATGATATAGGCAGGAATTTCGCTTGGCAGTAGAACTGATCTCGTTCTGCTGGATCGATTTTTATCATCAGAGCGCTACGTTACAAATATTATACAACCTGTAGTTGTTCGCCACGCGCAAAACCTTGGTTCTGATTTTATCTTGATGCATGACAATGCGACTCCACATATAGCCAGAGTGACAAGAAATTTCTTGGAAGAGCAGAATATTCCAGTTTTGTCCTGGCCAGCTCAATTGCCCGATCTCAATCCTATCGAGCATGTGTGGGTTATGCTTCAGCGAAGAGTTTTTTAAAACCAGCATCAATTTCAAAATGGCAATTAACTGTTTTAGGCTCTGTAACAATGCTGAATGGTGATTCCCCAAGGAGATCTGGATAAATTGATCCTCAGTATAGAAAGACATTGTAGAGCCATCATAAATGCACGGGGAGGCTACATTCCTTATGTAAATATTTGTTTGTTCCAATATGAAAATAAGTCATTTTGATATCATTGTTCATTTATCTCTTCCCACGTATTAGGCTTACACAAGTTATTACAAAAAATACTTTTGAACCATTTTATAAATAAAGTTTTTAATTATCTCCAGGTTTTGAGCATGTGAGTAGTATCATAAACTTCCCTGTAATGTTTAGTTGCCTTATATCATTATTTTTCAAAAGCTTGATCGTAAAGCACAGTATCTTATGTAGGTAACTAAACTAATCAACTATTTGCATAAAATTACTTTTTCTTTTTATATTGTTTATTTTGGTTATAACTCCTTAAATTTTATTTTTCCTTAATGTTTTTCATAAAAATATATTTGGCTAATCCTCTTAAATGCTTTTAGAAAGAGATATTTTTACCGCCCTCACGAATATTTATGAAAAAAATGATAATGGTACTGCTAGCTTGCTCTATCGGGTACATCTGTTAATGTGTGTCCCCTTATACGGGTATAAAGCCAGACCCGTAGTGACCTACATTTAAGACACTATACATTTTAGAAAAAAAATCCGTTGTTTTTATAAATTTATGACTATTTGTTGTTTTACTTCTGTTGACAATATATTTACATAGGTTTAGGTATATTTTGACTATATAATGAGACAATAGAAATAGCACTTTTTATCATGATTATTAAGAAAACTGTATTTTGGGAATTAAATATTTTTTGTATAATTACAAAGTATATTTAGTAACAAGGTTGGTAACTAGCGGTTTACACACGAGTTTTTAAAAAAGCACAGAGCCTCAGGTCCCTACTCATCTTACAGCTACTAATTACATCAATAAACCCAAGGGAAGGTGAGGTACCGGTCTCATGTACTGAATGTGTATGGGTTAAGTTGGTCGTAGACGGTATCCTTGTAATTAGACTTACCTAGTTCTACGGTGCTCTTACCAGATGCCCCATCTGTTCCCAAGCTGCTCGTGGGACTTACATGGATCCAACATTAAAAGGAGAAACATAGGAAAAGCCAGAAGCCGAATGGCAGGTGGTGAAAGGAAAACGCCGAGGAGCACAAGCCGAAAGGCAAGCTACAAAGGCAGGAGTGCTAAAGTCAAAAACCGTGGGACAGGTGACAACGGTAGAGGCGCGGAATCCCCAAGCCGAAAGGCAAGTGGGGAAGGGCATTAAGCCTTGTGCCTGTATATTGTTTCCTAAGACAGTTAAGTGTAAGCTAATTCCGTTGCTATGCATTGGTGATTTTGTTGCAGCCATACTGTCGATGTCCACGCAAGAAAGCACCAGAAAGCTGATGGTCTGTTAGGCGTACTTCCCTGGAGAGAACAAGGTTTTCCATCGAGGCCTCCTAATGGCCATTATAGTCTATAGCCGGAGGGAGAACCTTTACCGCCAACGTACATCACATATAATGGGGAATCACGGTCGCCAACCCTAAAGGTGAATATATATTAAAATTTAGTCAGTAATAGCTGCGTTTCGCGCAGGGAAGTTCTTGATATGATCCATTACTCTAACAATATCTATAATAAGATTGAAGACAATAATGTCTCGGACGAGCCTTCTGGGTACTATAACATGCATGTCAGGTTCAAAACTGTCACTCCCATAATTATTGAGGCCAAGTTAAAAAATTCGCGAAGAACAAATTGGGAGGACTATGTAGATTCCCTCAATGAAAATCTCGAGGTCAGAGCGGGGTCAATAAGAGATGTTTTCAGTCTAGACCAGAAGGTGGAGATGGTAAGCGAGGTTATGGCTTCCTCTTATTGTGAAAGCTGTCCGAAACAGGCAAGAAAATACACAAGAAACACTCCCTGGTGGAACAAACACCTGCAGAAGCTTAGGGCTTAAATAGGAATGTTATTTAATAATTTCAAAATTACAAGAGTACAGACAAAAGTTAACGTTCTACAATGAAGAAATCCGAAAAGCGACAAAGACTCCTGGAGGAGGTTCTGCTGGGAAGTCCAAACGACCCCCGCATGCTCAAGAATACACGAAGTCCTGGCGAATGATAGTACAGCGAGAGAGGTTGGTGTCCTTAAAAAGAAGGACTAATCATACACCATAGAGTAAAGACTAAGAATGCTAACGCTGGCACACTTTCCGGGCTCACGGATTATGGTGGTGTAATTGGATAGCACAGGCGCGACAAAGGCTGGCAGGACCCTCAAGGCATGACTGGAAACTAGCTACCGAAATAACTAGACCTGCAAAAATTAGATGGGCTATCAGCACACTCCATCCGTTTAAAAAACAGGGAACGGACAAAATATACCCAGCCTTACTCCAGAAAGGGTAGGATGTGATCATAACACATCTCTGTAAATTCTTCAAGGCTTGTTTGGCCTATAGATTTATACCATCTGTGTGGCAGAAGGTGTGAAGTCATAAATCTTCCTAAAGTGAGGAGATGCCGGACAAAACTCCTCACTGGTGTCTATCGTCATTCGTAGCGAAAACGCATATCCAAAAGGTCATTTGCAAAGGTACAATCGTCCTTGGTAGGTGTAGACAAATGTGTAGCAAGAATTGTAGCGTGAACCTCAAAATAAACCTCTGGTTGTACACACAGTTCAATAGTCCAATGTCCTATGGTTTTATAAGTTTTGATAAGGAATTTCTTAAGCCTTAGAAGGCCTTTTTAGAAAGTTTTTTATATTTTCGCCGTGTTCTGTGTCTCTGTGTCATTCCGTGGAATTTGTAATCGAATTTAAACCTATTTCCCGACTACCTAGAGCTCTGAAATTTTCAGGATAGCTAAGAACTGGATGACAATGCATGTTTCAAGTGTGTTTAGGCATATACATAGATTTCGAAATTTATACCGAATTGATATTAAACATGATCTAAGTTGTGTATAGATAATATTATTTTGAAAGTTATTAAATAAATCGTTCGTAGCGTAGTTGGTTAGGCGGCGGATCAGTCCACTTGTGACAGTTCTGTTATGTTATCATAATGGGATCGATTACGCGACAGAGAAGTTTTTTTTTCTTTTTTTTTTGTTCTTACATGTGAAAACAGTAATTATTATTTTAACTGGTAATAAAATAAACTGTTTTAGAAAGTTTTTAGATACAACTACTCTTGATTTTGTTAACAAGGAAACAATCTTCTCTATGATCAATCACAGCGTTGTATGACTTAATATTTTTGCAAAATCAGGGATGCTGTGCATTGTTGAGATGACACAAAATATGACCTATAAATCAGTAAAAAACTTTCTATTATAAAAAGTTCTTTTTGTAAATTGTGCTTATTTTAAATTGTACGTAAAATAATTTACAGAGCTAAAATCATATTTACTTTTTATCTTAGAGGATGGCATAAACATAAATTGATAAACCTGTTATTGCACTCTTTTTTATAACATTTAGTAGGTACGTTGTCATTACCACAAGGGTGACATTGTTCAAAAAAGGCAGACTATTATTTATTTACTTCCCTAAAATCAAACTAGTATGGGTTAAACAGTATTTAACTAAGTGACCCATAACGAAATTATATATACTTGATATCTTGAATTCCATTGGAGAAAATGAATAAAACGAAACTTATCCATTGTTTTGATCACTGTATTGATCACTACGTTCTATTTAGTCTTCGGCTTAAAAAATATGACTTTTTATTTCGTTTAAGAGTTTATTTAAGAAAATAATGCAAAAAAAATATGTTCTTAAATCCATGTTCATTAAACTAGTGACTTTGAGCTATGTGTTAAGTTTTCATTAAACAACAAAATTTTGAGTATTATAAAATTTACTTGGTTATTGCAATTAAAGATAACATAATACGAGAATCATAACAGTTTATAGAAGAAAATATTAAAAAAGTGGCTCAAAGTAACTCGATCTAACTGTAATCACTATTAAGTAACGTTTTCGTATATTATAGTTATAATTATTTAATAATTATACTATTGTATAAAGTTTTCATTGAGTTGTAGGTGCTTCTTACGAATTTTGTTAAGTTAAGGATATATAGTGTTCATTAATTAATACGTTTCGGTCAACCACCTTGACAAGATGAACTCTTGAATATGATGAAAAATTATTGCCAATATTATTTCCAAAGATAATTCTTTTAGCCCAGAAGAGTTTAGTTTTAAAAATAATGTCTATATATCCCTCGGAAACTGTCGACAACTTTTAACCTATATGTTTTTGTAATAAAACACCTCACCGCAATTTTATAAAATGTGCCTATGTTTTGTGTTTTTACTTTTTTGATAGTTTATAAAATTATTAAAATTTGTTAGATACTATTTATATATTAGAAACATAAAAGTTTTTGGTACTTATACAATGTACATATAACTTTTAATCTGATTATTTTTTTCACCTGTCAAAATATCACAATTTTATGATTTCGTCCAATGAAAACGCTTAATCTTCAATGTTTTATGCTAAATCAAGCCAATCATTCCGGTTTATATTGATTATTTTTTTCACCTGTCAAAATATCACAATTTTGTGATTTCGTCCAATGAAAACGCTTAATCTTCAATGTTTTATGCAAAATCTAGCCAATCATTCCGGTTTATATTGATAAAACCACTAGTGGTTTTACTAGTATTGATAAAATTATAGAACTGACAAAAATTCAATAACAATATTGAACAATCAATTTTCTTGTTTATAAGTACCTTACTATAAATCAACATTCATTTAAATTATCTAAATATTCTGAAATATATTTTGTTCTTATTATTATCACAACTCAATTCATCTAAACGATAATGAAAAATCAAATATGTAGGTACTTTAAAACTAACCTGCTTCCTGGTTCTGCATGCATTTAAAACTTTTATATGCCTACAGGCAAATGTGGTCTTGTAGGTAAACTTTAAATAGATATACCTAATAATTTTTATTTTGGTAATTTTTTTTTAATAATATAATTGTATAAATAGGTATAAAAAAAATATTTATTCAAATTATAACCCTGTTTTCACGACGCTCACGACAACTGACAACTGTCAATACTATCTAGTGTACAGGATAAGTTAATAGGAGGGGTAAAGGCATTTCGTTTCTGTTAATTATGAAATATTAGTTGTTCTAGGAAGTTTTTTAAATAAAGTAGTTTTTGTACAGAATGGTTCAAAAAATAATCTTCTCAAATACCTACCACTCGTCCTGTAATATTTTACTAGATAAATTTTTATTTTCCAGACTCAAATTTTTTTATTGTAGGCAAAACTACTCAAACAAACTGAATATGATAAAATCACTCGTCCTATGGACTCGTGATTTAATCACATTTCAGTTTGTTTTCGTATTTTTGCCAAATAAAAAAGTTTTCGTGGAAACTAAAAATTTATCGATAAAATTTTAAGGACTCGTGGTATTACATTTGATTAAACCACTAGTGGTTTTACTAGTATTGATAAAATTATAGAACTGTCAAAAATTCAATAACAATATTGAACAATCAATTTTCTTTTTTATAAGTACCTTACTATAAATCAACATTCATTTATTTTATCTAAATATTCTGAAATATATTTTGTTATTATTATTATCACAACTCAATTCATCTATACGATAATGAAAAATCAAATATGTAGGTAGAGACGATTCCAAAATTAACGCGACAGCTCAGGTTTCCCCACCTATCTTTACCGTCGACTCGAACGCTACCGATTACCCAGTTCGAGAGGTTTTGTGAAGATGGCTCTGGGACTAACAAACACCGCACACGAAATCCGCTAAGCAATTGAATAGTACTAGAATTCTCCGACTGGAGGCGCTGCGGCGCGCGCCGATCGGAGATCGTCGGCGTATATCCCCACATTGCCGAATTTTACTGGAGCTGTCGCGTTATTTTTGTAATCATCTTACTTTAAAACTAACCTGCTTCTTGGTTCTGCATGCATTTAAAACTTTTATATGCCTACAGGCAAATGTGGTCTTGTAGGTAAACTTTAAATAGATATACCTAATAATTTTTATTTTGGTAATTTTCTCTTTAATAATATAATTGTATAAATAGGTATAAAAATAAATATTTATTCAAATTATAACCCTGTTTTCACGACGCTCACGACAACTGACAACTGTCAATACTATCTAGTGTACAGGATAAGTGATAAAATCACTCGTCCTACGAACTCGTGATTTTATCACATTTCAGTTTGTTTTCGTATTTTTGCCAAATAAAAAAGTTTTCGTGGAAACTAAAAATTTATCAATAAAATTTTAAGGACTCGTGGTATTACCTTTGAAAAAACTTCTGTTCTGCTCTGAAACTCCAGCTTATAGGCCGGGAGATACTAACCTATTTTCAACCACGTCTTTTTCGTTTATGCCACTAGAGGTGTTAAAAGATATATTAGATAGAAGTAAACATAGTAAAAATTCATATGTGCCCTTTGGTATCTAAACCTATAGAAAAATGGAATTTTCTTTTAAAAAAGTTATGTGAACAGCGACGTCTTCCTCACGTATGACATTTCATGAAATAGAAGGAAAGTATCGATTTTATTTATAAAATCTTTTAGACATACGGGATGGGTGGTCCCAAAGGAATGAAAGCTTGATGTAAAAATGTGAAAAATCTTAACAGCACTTCACAACTTTCTCATTACTTCCTTCTAAATGTATAAATTTTTTAATGTTAAAAAGATCATTAAATACATTAGTATATGTCCTACCTGGTATGGAAAAAATTGTATACAATTTTTATGTTCATTCTGGAACTTTCTCATTTCTGCCTTTGATAATTTATGATACTTATAATAAATTAAGCATACTAATCAAGTTGGCATAACTAGAAAATAAGCAATGAGAAAATTGTTTTATATTTTCACATCGAGTTTTCACCCATTATGCCTAAATGAGGTTTTATTAATAAAATCGATACTTTCCTACTGGTTTTTGAAATGGCATCCGTGAGCACATGATTTTTTTTATTGAAAAATCGATTTTCCCAAAGATTTACAAGTGGGCATATACGAATTTTCTCTACATTTACTTTTCTCTACTATATCTTTCAGTAGGTACCCCCAGAGGCAAAAACGAGAAAGACGTGGTTGAAACGACGATTAATATCTTCCGGACTACAAAAATATAAATGAATGTTAGATATTTACAAATGCTGTAAGTAGAAATGTTTTTTTAAAATTATTTTTTGGATTAAACTTCTTATTAACAACGAATATAAATTCTAATCAAATACTTTCAATACATAAAGTCCATAAAAAATTTTTTAGAAGAAACATTTTTTGAATAACTAACATTTATTAACATTCATTTTAGATAACATCTCACAACCTTCGTATTAACATTTTTGCTACAATTAAACCTTTAATTGTGGCTATTAACAAAAACTCACTATTCATTTTATTTCAATATGAGGCTGTCAAAAATAATTAATTTTTTTAATACAGTTTTTTTATGAATTATATTAGGTGTATGTTAGGTATATATAAATTTGAAGCCGGTTGTATACAAATATCCAAACCTCAAATTTTGTTCCAGTATTGTAAATTATACCTTTATAGCCATTAATGTTTGTCATGTCTAGACTTTAAAAAAACCTTTTCTTCTTCACGAGTTCGTCAATAAAAATATTTTTGTATGGTCCACTATTGTGTCAAACGAAAAGAATAATACTTAATTTATTATAAAAAATATGACACATCCAGCTTTGTGAAGATATTTTTGAGGTTTACAATGTACGAAATTTGTGGTTTAAATGTTTGACATTAGATTAATCATCATAGGTTTTTTTAAAGACCTAATCAAGATACAAGTCTTTAGTGAAAATTGCATATTATAGTTCGTTGAAATTTATTCCATAAAAAAAGGTTTATCATAGTTCTGGCTTACTCGTTAATATCTTTTCAGAAAACCTTTATTACGTTTTTAGGAATATTAAAAATTGTAGTACGATATAATAGGTATTAATTGATATAGGTAATTGGGTAAATATCATAAGGGTAAATTTTTGTATTTTAAGATTAGTAGCTATTATTTAATACCTTTTACAAGTAACATATTGTAACGAGATAACCGAATAAGGAAAGCACCTTTACTTTAAAGACTGTTTTTACGTTATTATAGAAATCTCTAGTGTATAGTGACTAGATTAAATCAAGTTTCTCGCAAATTCTAATTTTTTTTTATATATAAGGGGATGTATGGGCAGTTAAGGGGAGTTCAAATAGTTTCAAATAGTTCATTGTCAATATAAAAGGTTATCCAGCAGAGTTCTGGTTTATCAGTAACAATTTTGTTAAATAAATTGTGATAAAGTCACCATACGTGTTTTAATAATTTATATCTTATATGCGATATCTATATCACGACAAAAAATTACTAAATTGTAATTGCTTAGAAGTAAAATTGTTATTAAAGTTTAAAGATTTTCTGAAATTGATTAAGAAATTTTGAAAACGCGATTTTAACCTTAATACTTCTCGTTCCTGTTGGATTCTTAAAATAAACTTTATTTAATTCTACTCCACTATAAGTAGAATTTTAATTAAAAGGAGAGTTTTAAAAATTGGATTAGTAGCTTCGCAATCAATAAGTTATTTCTGAAACAAGTGTTTTTCCCTATAATTCCATACCTTGTGGCTCAAGTTTCTGGGATTTCGTGATGAGTAAGTCATTCAGTGATCTTTCTCTTTTACATATATAGTTTGATAGTAAAATCAGCCTTTGGTGGATGAAATTAGATAAGTATGGTCGCAAACGGAATAACTTCATAAATGTACCAAATTTGTTCTTACATAGCTACTTTATATACAGGCTAAGAGGTATTTCGTCTTATTATAAAGAAATTAACATAAACATTTCATTCATAAGTAGCTTTATTTTTTCTTACATTCCTACTTATACTTTCCTATCCTACTTCCTACTCCTACTTATATTATAAATGTGAATGTTTGTTTGTTACGCTTTCACACAAAAACTACTTTACCGATCATCATGAAATTTTGTACACTTCTTCCTGGAAGTATAAGAAGTAACGTAGGATACTTTTTATGTAAAAAATATTTTTTACGAAAGAAAATCAAATTCTCAAACAATCTCACAATTTAGCTGCTTTAACGCCATCTAGCATTCCAGTAATGAAGTTCAATCCCTTTTAATACTGTAATCCCGTTGCACTTTATTACTGACGTTCACGAAAATATCAAGTCAAATTAATTATAGTTTCAGCTGTTTGGAATTTTTCTACATTTATTATTATTTTATTCTGTTATTTTTATATTTTTATGCGGTATAAAATTATTTGAATTTTTGAGGTAACGTGTCATTTTTGTGGTTGAACTACAAACTGGATGACTTTGCAATCAGAGGAGAGTTGTTGGAGTTAATGAATCTTTTGCTTAGTTGCCCGTACCAAGTAAAGGTTGATTGTGTTCTCTCAGAGCCAAATCTTGTGGTCAGTAGGGTACCACAGTCTTTGTCTTGAGTGAGTCCCTTGTTGTTTCTCCTTTATACCAGTGATTTAACTTATGACATTAAAAGAAACATGGTGTTTTTGGAACACATTTACTGACTTAGACGGCTTACAACATGATTTAGATGTGATACAGAATTGGGCTGCAACATGTAAAATGAAACTGAATGAAAATGAAGTATTCTGTGTTGAAAATTGGCAATAAATAAGATGTTATAACATACGTTAATATACAGCTACAGAATGTGAAAGAACAAAATGATTTAGGAATTATTATAATCTCTTATAAAAAAATTCTTTTGTTACGCCTACAGTTAAGTATGCTTAAGCTATAAGGAATCCATATTTTGCTAAGGATTTCAGAAACTGGAAAAGGTGCAATGCAAGTTACAAAGATACCATATGAATTACACAATGAGGCATATGAAACTAGTTAACTACTTTGACAGACAGAAGATTAAGAGGCGACCCTATAGAAATTTATAGAATAATGTCAGATTACTATATAGTAGATCTTGGAATTCCACACTTATCATCGACCACATCTACGGGGTCATTCAAAAAAACTGGTGAAATATAGAACAGTGATGTGGCTAGAAGAAATTTTTTGACAAACAGAATAGTCTATGCTTAAAACTTCTTGACGGAAGAAATGGTAGCCGCCACTAGTGTGAATAACTGAGAGGTGAACTTTTCTGATGAACTATGATGAAAAAACACAAATGTCATAACCCGAAGTCATCACCCCTTAGAACCACACTACCGCGGAAAAAAGAAGGAAAAGCTTTTAATCACATTGTGTAAACCAACATCACAAGCAGATCAAGATATTGTTACGTTCTAGGGGTTCAAAATAAAATCACTGCTGAACGAAAATGTCTAATTTATTTACACACTACAAACTAAACGAATTATAACTAAATAACTAAACTAACTATAACACACTAATTTATGTACAACAATTAACTTCGATTTATATTCACTATTTATTTTCACTTCGTAGATCGCTCAAATATTTAGACTGTGGCTGTTAACTTTTTACTTCCCCGTGGTTCGTGGCTCTCCGCTTATATACCTGTTCACTGCTTCCAGAACGTCCTTCGGTAACAATTTCTAGAAAGTCTGCAGGCGCCGCGTATAGTGAAGGAAGTCTCTCGATCATTCTGTTTGAGAATTAGCGCGTTGTTTACCTCGAGGGCGATAGGGGCGTACTAAGTGGGTCTCGCTCGTTACAATATTACGAGCTTAATTTTTGGGAAATCTTAAACATAAAATTTGCACCTCTAAACCTCGCAAACGCAGACGTAAATCCGGAAATTATTGCAGACTGTGATAAGCAGCAGAAGTGGGTCTAGAAAGCACTACATAGACGATACCACCATGACCCAAATCAACACCTCATTAAAAAAGAAGTGTCAAATAGTAACCTTTCTGAGGACACATTGCTCCCTGAAACGGAAGGATTTATGATTGGGATTCAGGATCAGGTCATCAATACAAACAGTTATAAAAAAATATTATAGGTGATCCAAATTGTGCATCGGACAAGTGTAGATAGTGCAAAGAAACCACGGAAACAATACAGCACTTAAGATCGGGCTGTTCAACCTTAGCTGGCACCGATTACCTACGCAGACACATTAAGGTTTGCAACATCTTAACCAGAAGTTATCCAATCAATTTGGATTACTTAGGACATACACTCCTTATTACAAGTATCATCCGCAGTTCTTGAGAATGTTGATTGTAGACTCTACTACGATAGACATGTTATCACCGATGTACAGGTGACGCCAGATATTGTGATTGTTGTTCCAAATAAGTGACAAAATACACCGATCTTGCCATTTAGGTACAACAGATGTGAAATGCTAAGAAAGTCAAAGTGGTACCAGTGATCGTGTCATCTACAGGCCCAGGAGTCTCTAAGAAAGCCTTGATAAGCTGGGACTCCATAGGAATACCTTCATCGACATCCAGAAGGCAGTGATTCTGAACAAGTGTGTCACTCGTGTCTTAAATAAATATTGACTTTTTTCAGATTTAATCAATATTAATAAAGCAAGCAAGGGCCATTTTCAAACACATTAATTTATTTTTTATTTAAGTGGAAAAAAGTTCCTTAAACAGTAATTTCTTATAAGAGGTTATGCTACTTTTTTTATTTTTCAGTTCCTAACTGTCATTAACAAAAAACTAATACAATATAATTTCGATTCTACTGCATCTTGTTTTTTCTGTTTATAAAAATTATTGTGTTGAAAACAAAATCCTTAAAAAAATTGAGAAAAAACATCACAAAATAAATTAACAATAAAAAAAAGTGTGTGCGTGTAACCTTTACGCGCGATTGAAGTAAAACTTAATTAAAGTATTTACGTATCGCAAAATAAATATAAAATTACAATTCAATTATATTTATTGTGTATATACTTTACAAAAAAGTTTTTCTTATAATATTATTTAACAAAAGAGATTTGATATATTTTACTTAAAAATGATGAAAGAAAACTAGTTTAACAATAATAAAAATTAACACTACTTACGTGTTTTACACGTCAAATAATTATTAGGTTTTTGATTTTTTCTTTTATTATTATTTATTGATGAAAGAGTAAAATGTTCTTGAGAATCCGCCATTTTATTCAAGTGGCAACTATTTTGTTTTGTAATTTATCTAAAATTCATTAATTTCACTGTATATAGAGTACTCACTCATTTTCATTTTTCTTCAAATCTCTCTGGCGCTGATAATATGCCCTTTGACGTTCACAATTTCTTTTTCTTTTTAGCTCTTTAAGTCTATAAAACGAAAATAGCTAGGTATAAATAATAGGTATAAATAATTAGGTATAAATAGTGTAATTACACACCAAAAATAAAATGTATGCATATAAAGTACTCACTCATTTTCATTCAATATGTTTTCATCACTTTCTTCATTAATAAATCCACTTTGTTTATTCATATTTAAAACAAACACTTTATACACAAATTTATCTATTCACCACCAATGTATTTTGGTTTTCAAGCTGTCAATTCATACAATTACAGATTTAACTTTTATTTAATATAGCAGGCGGAATCGTGTTAGGTATTTTGTATCAGGTTTTGTTTCCGTTACATTAGAATGACGTCACATACGTTAGAATTACTGAGTTAGCCCTAGTCGCGCCTAAAGAAGTTTTACTTCAAAAATGTGGGATTAATTTTTCCAAGTTTGCTTTAATTGCAGCGATTGTCTAAAGAAACTTCTGTGAAATTAAACACGTTAAAAATAATATTGCAATTTTGTATATTTGTATAATGATAATGTAATAAACTTTTAAAGTAAAATAAAAATTAAATGTATTAATTTATTATGCATTTCCAGAAGATATGTTTCAATAAACGGATTTTACTACCGATTTTTATCGATTATTCAAAGGAACGAAATTAGGTCAATCACTAATGTTTGCTATTTTTAACTTTTACGACCTTTAAATCTTTCTGTTTTTAAAGACAAAAATATATAACAAGCATAAATATCCTGATACTGGAGACTAACTTTTTGTAAATTAATTACAGTTAATGTACATTAACAAAAAAATGATATACCCACTAAATCATATAAGTATATGCAATATAATTATTGTGACTTCCTTAAATAAGCGTCAAATGATAGACAATTAATATTTGTTTAAGCTTTCATCTTAATTTCAAAATTTAATTACCCGCCTTCCGGTTTTAGGAAAAAAATTACGTTCAATGTCCATTTCCTCTTTTATAGTGGCACCGAAAGTCTGTTGACGCAAATATACCTTTAAAACATTGATTAGCTATTTTCACTAAATAAATTTGATTTGTTAGCGATTTTATGCGAATGAGTCCTGTAATGACGCCAATGAAGTTTTTTATTATTACAGTAATAGTCATCATAGGATTTAAGGTTGTTTTAACCAGGTTATAAAAACTTTGTAAATATACTCACACAAAGTGATAATTATTTACTTGAATAAATAAACCATATAAAAGTGTAAGGATAACATATTTATTATGTGCTTCTAAAAAATATTAGCTGAGAATGGCAGTTAAACATAACTATGCTATACACAAATATATAAATTTTTGTTTATTTAATTAAAAACAGTGTTATTATTTACTGTTGCAACCTTGCAATTAACATTGAACAAGCATTAGCTATAATTGTCAAATACATACATAATAGGGGCAACTACAATATGCGCTTCGTAAGAACCTCGTCTTTAATCTTATGAACATTTTGCACCTCTGCTGAGGTAGATATTTTCATGTACAATTTGCACCTCTACTCTGATACAGTCTAAATATCTGATACATTTTTAATTGAAATAAAACCATAACTTTAATTAGACATTTATCTATACATATAATAAAACTGTTGGAATGTATATGTTTGTGCGCGCATCACATGAAAACTACTGATCCTATTCGAATGCGGTTTTCAAAGACGTATTTGTCTTCTTTCAACTTGACATCTGGTGTATAAAACTTTCTCCTTTCACCCCTTTAACGGGATGAGGACAGAAATTATTACACAAAAATCAACACGCCTCGCGAACGACGACGCGGGTACATCAAAATAGAACCCAAAAATGTGGTTAGATTTTTTTGTCTGTCTGTCTGTATGTTTGTGCGCGCATCACATAAAAACTACTGATCCAATTCGAATGCGGTTTTCACAGATGTATTTGTCATCTTTCAACTTAACATCTGGTGTGTTTCTCTCCCATTCCTCCAATGGGGTGGGGTAAGAAATTTATATACAACAATCACACGCCACGCGAACGACGTTGCGAGTACAACTAGTTCATAAGTTTTATTTTAATTAATATTATATATTATGGATCTACAGTAATCTACACCAAGTATCGGCTAAATCAATTCAATTAAATATCTGATATTCTTATGAAACTGAACGTTATAAATACATAAAATTTTATTATTTTAATATTTAGTTAGTAATAAGTTTTTTTTTTCAATTTTAGGATAGCATCTTTACTGATTAATCCGCACTCTGAATTTTATTATAAATTTCGATTTGAAATCCTTTTAAAACATCTATAAATTTAAATAAATAAGCATGATGTTCGTAAAAGTAAGTGAAAAGATTCGTACCAATTAGTAATTCTTAAGAACGTTTCACTTGCTTCAGCCCACAATGAAGGATAAAAAGAATCGTCATCGCTTATGTAATGTTTAACTAAATAATGACAATATTTTTATAATTTGTCGTTCTGTGACAATTTTTTGTATAAATCAAATGCTAAACAATCTCCAACTTCATTAGGATCAAAATCAATTAGCCCGAATGTACGTCGACTCCTCCGAAAGTTGGGCCTAGATGAAATCGGCTTCCACCTTTTTTCGATTGTGGGTACACGTCGTTTAGAGCAGACAGAATAGCAACAAATTAGTAATTATATACTCGGGGACCACTGAACTATAAACAAATTCGGTATCCTTTTTATTGAGAAATTTAAACAAATTAATATATGAATTTTTTTATTTATTTGGTTATAAACTAAAAGCTAGAGGTATATTATGACCATTTTTTCCCCATGGATTGTAAATAATTGCCTAAAAAACTTTGTGCAGTAGGTGAATGTACCATCCATATACATTCTCTCAATAGAACATAATATAGTTTAATTTGTTACGCATGAAAATGTAATAATTTTCTTTTCTTTGTCATTAGCAATTGGAAAATTTTCGTTTTTATACTCAAAACATCTACAATATTTTGTGCGTCCTCTAATGATTTTGGAAGTGGAGGTAAGATCTTTCGTCAGCTAGTATAAATAGTTCTATTAGCAGAAATCAGTGCGGAAGTGGTAAGGTTTTTTGATTGACATAACTGGTTTTTACTTCTTTATTATTTTTGTAGGTTTTTTGCCAAAATCTTCTACTGCTCTTCTTTTTACTGCACTACATATATGCTTCTACTTTCCAATCATCTAATGCTAAATGGTTGTGTTTTTTATGTTAGCGAACCACCAAATTTTCTTGTCTTCTTACAAGATTTTTTTGTTTGTATTTTCCAATACACCAACACGTAGGTGTAGTTATGGTATTTATTTTCTTTAAGTTATTTACGATTAACCTCAGTTTTTAATTATATATATAATTATATATATATATTGAGATGATATGAGTTACTATGTTATATTAAATAAGAATGTATAATGAAAATCTTATGGCAAATAGGGAAAGGAAAATTTTCTTATTTCGGGTCAGAGCACAAATGCAGTAACAGTGGGATTAATTATCATCATCTTCTTCATAATTCCTAAAAAAGGAAAAAGAAAATAGAATAAGAAAGATAAAATTACAAATTCATTTCAAAGATTTTATTTAAAGATTCAAAATGGTTTAATCTACATTATATAGAGTTACAATAATTATGAAATTGATAAATGGGAAAAGTAAATAATTAAAAGCTTATAAAAATTGCCAATACGTTAGTAATTAAACATTAATTTTTAAATGAATTAAGGGTATAATTAAATAAGAAAATTAAATTATAAAAATATCACAAATAGTTAAAATAAATATTAAAACTTCTACTTACTTTCAAAATATACAAATTCATCAACCATATTATAATTTATTAATAGTTCAAATGCCAAATGAAATATTCTGAAAAAGAGAAAATTATTAGTTTGTAGTGCTAGTAAATTTTATAAAAATAAAAAGAATAATCATTGTTTTAAATTGTAATAATGAATCAAGAATTAGATTTTGTTAGTAATTTTATTTAACTAAGGAATTAGTAGGCGATTAGGTGTTAAGGATGTATAGATTTAAGTTTGTTGAATTTGTCAGTTGTTTTTTTGTTGATTTGATAGAATCTCTCTTGTTTTCTGGTTCTGGAGATGTACGTTGTATTAAAAATTGCTCCGTAGAAATTTTGAGTTTTTTTTGAAAATATTGATAAAAGAAAGTTTTAAATCAGTTTAAAGTGTTAATATTATCACAGGGTAACCTGAGAAAGCAATTGGTAAGAGAAAATTACAATATTTTATGAAGAAATAGATACTTGAATTGTGGGTTGAGAGTATATGGTATGACTGCATTTTAATTAAGTATATGAAGATTAAACTAATATTTAACAAGAAAGAAAGTCATAATTACACTTACCAGAGGAGGGAGTAGCAGCTTATCCTTTGATTTAAGAAGAATTTATTGTTCAATCTCCACAAAGTGTCCTGAAATCTTTGCTGTTCCGGGGAAGAAAGTAGATTGTCCAGAGAAGTGAATCCTGATTCCTGGTTTTCCAGAAGAGGAGAGAAGTTTCATCCAAATGGTAACCACTTTTCACTTGGTACAATAAAGAGTTTTATGTGTTTGATTTTTGTAATTTTGATGAACATTTTTTTTCACTGTTTTATGTATTTAACTAAATTATTATTATTCACTTTTTGATAAGATTAATTTGAATTGTTTATTAACTCAAATCAGAATACTTCATTTCATATATTTGATGCATATTTGGGTTTATCAACGGTATCTTGAAGTTTGACACATTTTGAATTAGTAAGGTTAGAAATTTATATACAATTCATGCCTAGAAAACATCATTGGTCTAGGATAGTGTGGTTTTACAGTCATTTTATTGAAAATTTTTATATTAACTGATTTTGAATCTAATTTTGTTGAATATTTGGAACTCTGACCCTGACATAAGGGAATAGCCGGTAGCATATCTAAATAATAATATTGGAAAATAATTAAATTAAGTTAATTCTTACCTATTTAATATTTATATTTAAATTCAAAATTAATTCATGGTAAGGAATATTTTATAACATAGTAATTGATATAATCAAAACAAAGTATTATTCTTACACTCAGTTATATGTTATAATATATAATATATATATATAATTTATTATATATTACTATATATTAATAATTAAATAATTTCATTAAAATTAGGAAGTACAGTATTGTGTTTGGTCAATCCATTTTCTTAAATATTTGAAACGGTGATGTGAGTAATTTACTTTCATTTTCAATATGTATTATGTTCCATCTGAAATGTGAGTTCATAGTTACTCCTAAATATTCAAAACTGCTATAAGATTTTAACAATATGTCTTCTGTATTATATTTTATAGTTAAACACTGATACGCTGGGAGAAATCTAGATGGTTAAAAAGTCTTTGGAGTCAACCCTTACCTGGGCCCAGCGGGTGGTCCCTAAATAAGACTCTTTTCTAGACCCTAACAGATCCTCAAAGCATGCACTCACTGTTTTACAATTTATCGTTTAAATTGAAAAAAATATATGTGATTAATTTTTTATAAATAAAAATAAATAAATATCAGAAACGTTAAGATAATTTTTTTTCTGATTTCAACCATATGTAATACTTACGCAAAATTTTGAAGTTTACAGATAAAACACCAAAATATTTTACATTACACTGAAAAAGAACAGCACTCAATATAACATACCTCTAGTGCCTATATCTAACAGGACTTGTCAGTAAATATTAATATTAATAAATATACCCATCACCAATGTAAAACAAAAAAAAATTAAAATAGAAAGAACATTAAATGCAAGGAATAATCTCATAATAAGGATTCGAAAATAAATAAACTTTAACAATGCTAATAACAATATGAATTAAAGAGATTTAATCTTATGATAATGCTATTGCATTACAAAACATTCTACTGTTTGTTTTTTAAATATCAAATAAATGTACCTATAGTCATTATATAGGGGTCCAGGACAAGGTCGACATCCTATAACAACGTCTGTTCAAAACCGTTTTTTACGACTTCGCACCGTAGACAACGATTTGCAACTACCAGAAGCTTACATTTTTAACTGGAAGATGTTCATCAGCTGTAAAAGTGTTCTCCAACCCCCAAGGAAGGGAATTTGTTAAATCTTAAACCTGCCAGCCCTGATCGTAGCTCATCGCAGAGCGCATTTAGATTTTGCACGAAATCATGTGATAAGCGTATTCGCGTGTGCCGACGACAGAAAAAACGGTATGCACAGAGTAACATGCGAGAAACAGTGTTATTTAATGGGGGGTCGGTTATGGTCCGGGGTGGCGTTTCTTTTATGGTTCGTATAGACTTGGTGGTGTTGAATAACGGTACCATCAACGCGCACCAATATATCATTGACGTTCTTCAAAAACATGTTGTGTCATTTGCCCCTGATACTTTTGTTTTAATTCATGATAATGCACGACCTTACGTTGCAAATATAGTGCAAAGTTATCTAGTGGAAGTTGGAATCGACGTTATTGGATGGCCTGCGAATAGTGCCGATATCAATCCTATAGAGAATGTTTGGGTCTTGCCTGGTAGACATCTGCGGAATTCTCCTAAACAACCAAACACTCTGGAGAAACTGGAACAACGTCTTGTCCAAATTTGGAATGAACTGGATGAGAATACTTTAGGACCGTTTATTACGAGTATTAATCGTCGATTTTGTGGTTCATTGTTGTAACATTGTGTTAAGTTTATGAATACTTAAAATGGTTAACGACGATCGTTAACGATCACCAAATCTGTTATAATATGATATGGTAAGTATAAGTTTTAAAGTGGTACGTTAATTTCTTGGAGGAGTGTATATTAAACGAACATTTTGTGTACAATCGTGAAGTAGTACTATAATAACATTTTTCAACTTTATTTGTTGTGAACAAATATAAAAGAAATAAATAATATTAGTAATAATTTTGTTTACTGTGCTGTATTAAAAAAATAACAATAAAATGTTTAAATAAAAAACCAACTGTTTTATCTCTTTAATCGATAAGTGTTGATTAACATAATTACAATTACAGTATACCGTTATTATATTAAACGCTTTTATTAAGTTTAACACTGTAGACATTTTATGTACCCACTACACCCAGTGTATAGATACATTTATTAGTACTTCACATCCAGCAATTAAATAATCCATTAGATCCCGAGTTACGCCCCTGTGCCAAGCTGTCTGAATCAACTGACGGCGGTATAAAATGTTGCAAGAGGCGAAGACATAGACTAATTAATAGCATACTCAAGATTATAGTGACATAACCATAAACACTGCCGATCAGAAGCAAAAATCGCAACACCCTGGTCCCTAAGAATTGAATTTGAATCAGGTTCTTGTAGGTAGAGATGGAAGAAACGAAGGCCGGTGGAACTGTTAATAATTATAGGAAGAGCATCCTATTCGAAATACTGTTTTGTTTTTTATGAACAAGCAAAAAAAAACACATTAATCCTATAAAAAATGCACTACAGTATGAGAAAATAATTGAAGTTCAATTATTAAAACGACGAAATATTACAAATATCAAGAACATTGTGAAAATTCTGATTAAAAAAAAAACTCCCAACTTGTAAGTTGACTTAAAGTGCAGGTTATTTGGAATAATATTCCAAATTATTTCCATTTATTCAAATAAAGTACAAACTTTCTGACATTAATAATAAACCTTTGACGATATACATGTCACATGATACTATTAAATCATATAGATACTTAAAAATGGCAAAAATGTGCCGAAACATGTAGTGTAATAATTTTTTTACAAATAATTGTTGACCGAATTATTACATCTATACCTACATATAAAAAAAACTGTAGAAATGTATATGTTTGTGCGCGCATCACATGAAAACTACTGATCCTATTCGAATGCGGTTTTCAAAGATGTATTTGTCTTCTTTCAACTTAACATCTGGTGTATAAAACTTTCTCCCCCCCCTCTTTAACGGGGTGAGGAAAGAAATTTTTATACAAAAATCAACACGCAAACGACATCCCGGGTACATCGAAATAGAACCCAAAAATGTGGTTAAATTTTTTTGTCTGTCTGTATGTTTGTGCGCGCATCACATGAAAAGTACTGATCCGATTCGAATGCGGTTTTCACAGATGTATTTGACTTCTTTTAACTTAACATCTGGTGTATAAAAATTTCTCTCCCATTGTTTAAATGGGGTGGGGTAAGAAATTTTTATACAACAATCACACGCTACGCGAACGACGTTGCGATTACAACTAGTTTAATAATCATTTACCAAATTAATCAAAGCATTATTTATTAATTAAAATAATTAAAAAGTAGCGTTTATAAATTATAATAAACTATTAGAAAGCATTTTTGTTCTTACCGAAAAGCTTTTTGAAGAAAAACTTCTTTAGCGGCACTAGGGGTAACTCAGTAATTCTAACGGACGTGACGTCATTCTAATGTACCGCGTACCGGAAACAAAACCTGATACAAAATACCTAACACGATTCCGCCTATTATATTAAATAAAATTTAATCTGTACTTGTATGAATTGACAGCTTGTCATCTTGACAACCAAAATACATTGGTGGTAAATAGTTTAAATTTGTGTATAAAGTGTTTGTTTTAAATATGAATAAACAAAGTGGATTTATTAATGAAGAAAGTGATGAAAAAATATTGAATGAAAATGATTGAGTACCTACTCTATATGCATACATTTTATTTTTGGTGTGTAATTACACTATTTATACCTAATTATTTATACCTAGCTATTTTCGTTTTATAGACTTAAAGAGCTAAAAAGAAAAAGAAATTGTGAACGTCAAAGGGCATATTATCAGTGCCAGAAAGTTTTGAAGAAAAATGAAAATGAAAAAAAGACGAGACAGCGACATTCATTATGATTTGATTAAGTAAGTTTATATAACATACATACATATTGTAACGGGATAACCGTAAAGGAAGGGACCTTAATTTGAAAAATTGTTATTGACAGTTGATTTTTAAAAACTTCTAAAAATAATAATGTTTCTAGACAATTCTAGAAACTTCTAAACACACTGACTAGATTAAATAATGTTTCTAGAAGATTCTAGAAAGATCTAAACACACTGACTAGATTAAATAAAGTTGTATATAAGGGGATGTATGGGCAGTTAACGTCAGTTTAAGTTCAAATGTTCACAAGAGTTCATTGTATTGTCAAGTAGTTAGACGTTATCCAGCAGAGTTCAGTGTATCTTAACAATTTTGTAAATAAATTGTGTAAAAGTCCCCATAAGTGTTTCAAATTGGTGTCAGGTGTGGGGTGAAGATACAAGAATGCCTGGAAAAAAGATAAATGAACTATTGGTGGCTGAGCTCAGAAGAGAGCTCGAAGAATTAGAGTTGGAAACTACTGGGAGCAAATCCGTATTGTTAAGAAGGCTCCGTGAATACTACTTAGATAATAATATGGACCCTGACGTTGTGGAGTTTGATGACCCGGTTCAAAAAGCAATTTCCCGGCTGCAAGAAGAACAAACTTAACAACTTTCCCGACTGCAAGAGGAGCTATCAGGACGAATGACGAACCAGCAAGAGGAACAGACGCAACAACTGTCCCAGTTGTCCAGACAGATAAGCAGCCAGCGCGAAGATATGTCCCAGCTGTCGCAACGAATGACGAGCCAACAAGAAGAACAAACTCAACAACTTTCCCGGCTGCAAGAGGAGCTATCAGGACGAATGACGAACCAACAAGAGGAGCTAGCGAAGAGGTGTCCCAGCTATCACAACGGATGTCTACCCTACCAGAAGAGTTATCCAGATCCTTCTCCAAGCAAATATCGCATTTGCGCTCCAAAATATGCAACTTGCGAGAAGAGCAAAACAAGCAAGTGACCAACTTGAATTAGCAAGTGGCCAATTTGCGAGACGAGCAGAATCACCAATTGGCCAACTTGCGAGACGAGATCAACCAGCAAATGCAGTCCGAAATAAGGAAGCTTCAACAAGAACAGGAAGCTGGTCGTCGAAACCAGCCCATCCACCACGGCGATGGAGATGCAGAAACGATGGAAACCTGCCACGTAGACATCAACCGACGAGGAAACGAAGAGGTAACCAAGGTACGAATGACGATAAAACCCCTGACCTTCTACGGAATGACTTCCTGGTCAAATTACCTGAAACAATTTGACGCAGTGGCCAGAGCGAATGAATGGTCACCCCAGGAGAAGGCATTGTTCCTAACCATGGCTCTGCGAGGCGAGGCTTTAGACGTCCTGCATGTATTGACACCGGATGAGGTTGACAATTTTCAGCTATTGGTGAATCGTCTAGAGATGCGTTATGGTCAAAGTCATCTACAACCGGTATACCAAGTGCAGTTGAAAAGCCGGAAGCAGAAAAATGGAGAAAC
Organism: Altica lythri; assembly: GCA_964028335.1. Lineage (NCBI taxonomy): Eukaryota > Metazoa > Arthropoda > Insecta > Coleoptera > Chrysomelidae > Altica > Altica lythri. Next base: position 13,358,591 of record OZ034804.1, on the reverse strand, counting down.
TATCCAGATTTTCTGGAGTGCTTGGCGATCCAAACCTTAACCGATGGTCTTCGAGACGCCGAGTTGCAACGGGCTGTACGGTTGGCGAGGCCGAGATCTTTTGTAAACACCTTGACCATTGCCCTAGAGTTCGACACAGCGACGGAGGCCTCACATGCAGCTGCTCGACTGATGGAAGACACTGGTAACTTCGACCATGCCTCTTATGCCGTCAGCAACGTCGAAGCGGTAGTGGAGAGGTTAAAGAAGTTTTCTTAAAAAGGAAGGCAACCAGTGAGGTGCTGGAAATGCGGAGAACTAGGCCACATAACAAATACTTGCCCCCATTGTACCCGAGTGGAGCAGAACGAGGAAAAAGTCGCCTTGGTTAAGGTTGTGTCAGAAGACGAGAGCTCTATGCTGGAGGAGCAACAAGAAAACGATCCCGTTCTAAGAAAGATTCGGGAGTGGAAGAGAATGGACCGTCGTCCGTTGTGGAGAGAGATATCCTTATCCTCTCCTGCTTTAAAAGCATACTGGTCCCAATGAAACTCTTTAATTTTGGACGGTGGGCTCGTTAAAAGACTTGTAGAAAATTCTGAGGGCACAGAAACAAGGAAACAAATAGTGGTCCCAAGAAATGCTGTACCAGAAATTTTAAAACAGATGCACAATGATAGTTCTGGAGGACATCTGGGTATCACGAAAACGCTGCAAAAGATCCGAGATAGATTTTACTGGGTAAATTGCACTAATGATGTTAAAGATTGGTGTCGTAAATGCACCACATGTGCTGCCAGTAATGGTCCGCACCGAAAACCGAAAGCGGAAATCCTTTTGAAAGAATCGCAGTAGATGTATTGGGGCCACTTCCACAGACCGATGTAGGAAACAAGTACATCTTTGTTGTAATGGACTACTTCACTAAATGGGTTGAAGCCTATGCAGTTCCCAATCAGGAAGCCACCACTTTAGCAGATATATTAGTTGAAGAATTCGTAAGCCGATTTGGGGTACCACTAGAATTACACTCAGACCAAGGGAGAAATTTTGAGAGCAAGCTGTTTCAAGAAGTTTGCCAAAGATTAGGCATCTGCAAAACGAGAACCACAGCGATGCATCCTCAGTCTGATGGAATGGTGGAACGAATGAACCGGACTATAACCAACTATCTGTCAAAAGTGGTGTCAGATTGTCAGAGCGATTGGGATCGACATATTCCACTATTTCTTATGGCAATTCGATCGGCCATCAACGAATCAACTGGTCAAACGCCTGCGAAGGTCCTGTTCGGTAGAGAAATGAGGCTACCATGTGACTTGGTGTTTGGTTGTAAACCTGGTGAAGAAATGGCCCGTGAACAATATGTCGCCGATCTTTAGAATCGAATGGTGCGTGGAAAACTTCAATTATCTAGTGATCGGATGAAGAGGTACTATGACACGCGGACAATGGAAAAGAGTTACCAAGTTGGAGATTTAGTCTGGCTGTATAACCCCCGACGGCGTCGAGGTATTTGTCCTAGATTACAGAAAAACTGGGAAGGTCCATACACCATCAAGAAGAAGATTAACGATGTCATTTATCGGATCGTGAAAATTCCCAGAGGGAAACCCGTCGTGGTCCATCATGATCGTTTGGCGCCTTACCAAGGAAACCACAGTGGAGATGCGCAACAACTCCAAGAAGATGGTTTGGCTGGCTCAAGGAGTGTGCGGGATTCCGATTTAGGAAATACCATTCCAGGAGGAATGAATCTAAGGAGGGGGCAGTGTAACGGGATAACCGTAAAGGAAGGGACCTTAATTTGAAAGATTGTTATTGACAGTTGATTTTTAGAAACTTCTAAAAATAATAATGTTTCTAGAAATTTCTAGAAACTTCTAAACACACTGACTAGATTAAATAATATTTAAATATTCTCGATAGCTTCTTTGTGGCATAATAATGTCTATTTATTTCTTTATTCGGGGATCTTTTTGCCACTAAAACAAACTTATAAAAAATATAAATCAATATTTTGAAAATGAGCCTTGCTTATTGATCTTGATAGATATGTCAAATTTGTCAAGGGTCGTCTTTTAAAACTGAAAATGCCTAACAAAAATGAAAATGATTTGTTTAAAAATAATTCTTCTGAGCTTTCGACAATCAGATCGGTTGTCGTTTTCAAAGATAAAAAATTTTTTCAGTCTCTATTTATGCAGTTTAGATTTTAAAATTTTGATTTGTTTTTTGTAACTATAGATATATAGATTAAAAAAAGAATGAGTTAATAATCTATATATCTATAGTTACAAAAAAACAAATCAAAATTTTAAAATCTAAACTGCATAAAGAAGTATAGACTGAAAAAATTTTTTATCTTTGAAAACGACAACCGATCTGATTGTCGAAAGCTCAGAAGAATTATTTTTAAACAAATCATTTTCATTTTTGTTAGGCATTTTCAGTTTTAAAAGACGACCCTTGACAAATTTGACATATCTATCAAGATCAATAAGCAAGGGTCATTTTCAAAATATTGATTTATATTTTTTATAAGTTTGTTTTAGTGGCAAAAAGATCCCCGAATAAAGAAATAAATATAGATTAAATAATGTTTCTAAAAAATTCTAGAAAAATCTAATTGGATAATTGGATAAAGGGTAATTGCTTAGGAAAACATACATCAATATGTGTTATTTTAATAGATTTCTTTTTAATGACGTTTATTATCAAATTTATAAATTTCAAAAATATAATAAAGTTGTAGTGAAAACGAAAATCAACTATAACCAATAAGTGAAATATTTTCAATTTTTCTGGTCACTCGAGGGTGCTACTTGTTCGGAATAAGTTAAACGTAGAATTATAAAAAATTATTGCCTTTTTGCTATTTTACACATATATTAAAATAAATTTTGATTTAAAACACACAATTTAACTAAATTTTAATTTCAAACAAAGAATTTAACAAAATTCCGACTACACACAGACATAATTTAGCTACTTTATGACTGCGAAAATACAATTGCAAACAATAAAGTAGTACAAATCTTTGTTTTTTGTAAAAACAATATGGAATTTCCATTGTCACAAGTCATTGTAATACAAAAATAAACTTTCTTGTCTTTTAATTTTTCATTTCAATTAAAAAAATAAATAAAATAAATTAATTTAAAAAATATATATTACTTCTGCACATATTTATATTTACTAGTTTAATAGTACAAATTAACTATGCAAAAAATGAACAGTTCGTTAATAACATAAGTATTATTATTTTTATTATTTATTTTATCAGGTTTTGAATTTATTGTTATGATAGATTATTTAATAAATTTAAATATTTAACTTAATTAACATGTCTATAATTAACACATGGAAATAAAGTATTTTATTGATACTTTACATTAAACAACTTATCCTAAGATAATCTGGGAAAACCTAACTTGGTTTGACTTTCATTCGGTCAATTTGGCACCATGGTGCACAGTTTGCTGTTACTATATAGTATAGATACCGATACATTGATTTAAAAAGTATAGGGATTTTTTAGAGTGTACAAACAAATATTTTTTAAAAGTATATAAGGCAAAACAACATCTTCCACACAATATTGATAAATCACATTAACAAAAACTTATTCATATGTAGTCTTTTAAAATTATACTCTTTTATCAAACTCATATATTAAAAACAAGTACTGGTACAAAATAAAACATATATTATGACTAAGAATTATTTTGAAGTAGGCAATTATATTCTATTACATCAACATATATTTAAATATTTTTATTTAACATCCCTTTATCGGCGTCATTCAGTTTCACCGTGCGGTCAATTTACGTACCTGCTTTGACCGTTGGTGTTTGAGGTTTCACCCCAGCTATGTCTACATGTGGTTTCGACTTTATGAGTACATAATAGTTTTTAATTTTATGATATAAATATAAATACAGTTTGCTTAAATATTCGGAAGTTTAGTCACACAATATAATATAAGTAATTAATTCTTGAAATTTTTAAAATATATTAATTAAATGTTACCTAGCGGTGTATTATTTAAAAACAAGCATACCTACAAAATGAATATTTACAAAAAATAAATAATAAATAACTTAAATACTAATGGGTAAATTACTATAAGACACAGCTCTTAAAAATTTTAATCGATTAATCTTAAAATCTTTATATTTTTATTGATCAGTTTCCAAGTGATTCTGCTTCAGCATATAAATGTTTGGAAGGTTTTCAAAACATCTACGAAAGAATAAATTAATGGGTGACTATGATAGAATAAATTTTTTAAATGTGAATGAAAGCTCTCGCAGCAATTAGTAGTGCGCATAGTGGATAAAAAACAAGCGGCCCACATTTTTGGCGGAAAACTACAATTAATATCTAAATAATTATCTACCATATAATCTGAAAATTTAATCAAAGTCGAATTGTCTGGGATAATTTCCATCAGTTCCAAAAAACTATCTTCTACCTCTTTTGGATCCAAGTACGGCATTACAAAAATATATCATTTTTAATCGGTCCGATCACCACGGGAGATGAGGTTTTAGTTAATCCCTAGGCTGGCAGTACCTGAAGCGGAATTGGGAATTTCTTGACCGCCGGGGGGAACTCATATACGCTCGTTTTTATTAGGTCGAGCTGTAACAAAACAACTATGTAATAAAAGCTGGGAATCTGAATTACGCACTTCTAATAATTATCGTATCGATATAAAGGTGTGTGGTTTGGATTTGGATGACAATATAATAATTTGGTACCGTCGACCTGATCTGATGATGAAACCGGAAGGTAGGTATTACAGCTTTATAACGAAACAATATATCCAAATCATGTTTTGACTTGTTTAAATAGTCTTGGATGGTAGTTTGTCTATAGATGGTTTCCAAGATACCATGGAGGAGCAGATTTACAGGCACTGGATCTTCATAATCGAACAATTTATCTTACAGATTAATTGAATTATAATTTATCTAAAATATTTTTTGCAGCTATTAGAAAAGTAACGATAAAATAAATTTAACAGAAAAAACAATCATTTATGGTTGGTATTTAAAGATATAAATTCTTCAGATTTGCAAAGAAAACTTAATATATATGCTAGGAAGAAAACAATATATAGAATAATTAAAGACGGAACAATCAAGGAAAAACCTCTATCACTCCAATTTGATCAAACTTGGGAAATGCCCCAAAGAAATTTAACTTTGTAAGAAAATTTACCACTAAACTGGGAAGCAAATCTGAATGGGACGAAAACGCCATAAAATGGTGTACGGACGGCTCCAAGGCATATTAAGGAACAGGAGCAGGGGTGTTTGGACCTAGAACCAAATACTCAGAAAGCTTGGGTACGTAACCAAGCATCTTTCAAGCAGAAATTCGTGCCATCGAAAGATGTATAGAATTTAACATTGAAAGGAACTATCGTAGACAGAAGATTGCAATCATGTCATATAGTCAAGCAGCCATCAAAGCTCTGAACTCAGATACAATCAATTCAAAGATGGTCTGGGAATGCCTAGGCAAATTAAATGAACTAGGACAGAATAACACTATTAGGCTGGGCGCAGACGCTCGGTTTCCTGATTCGGTTTCCGGATCAGGAATTCAGATTCGGAATTCCGTCTGCCTAGCGCATACATCCGTTTTTTTGTATTAGGAACTTATACTGTCAGTTCAAATAGCGACGTTGCTGTAAAAGCATTAATGGACGACGACAATGAATTGATTACTATTGCCCTTTTACTGGCGTTAGATATGAAGAAGAAGAGAAAACGACGTTATTAGGTTTTTTCAATTCTTACGACCCAAACGCATGGAATGAATTCCGAAACGAACGTCAGGTTTTTTTCCGTTCGGAAATAATTAGGACGTGTGCGCCTTGTTGAACATTTTGTATGTAAATAAAGCATTCAGGTTTCAGAATCTGAATTCCTGATCCGGAAACCGAATCAGGAAACCGAGCGTTTGCGCCCAGCCTTACCCTCCTATGGGTTCCAGGACACGTAGGAATAGAAGGAAATGAAACAGCAGACAAGCTGGCAAAAAAAGGAGCTGAAACCCCATACCTGGGACCAGAACCATCCTGTGGGATCAGCAGTAGTACAATCTTAGAAAAACTAAAGAAAAAAATGGATAGCGAAAAATCCAAGTACTGGAATGATCTAGAAGGACTAAGACAATCGAAGACGCTCCTGGGAAACTATAACCAGAAGAGATCTCACAGCTGTCTTAACCTGAGTAAGAAAAACCTCCGAATTATAACAGGAATACTAACCGGTCACTGTCGATTAAGAGGACATATGAAGAAACTAGGATTAGTAGATGAAGCAAACTGCAGATACTGTGAGGTAGAGGATGAAACCTCAATACGCATACTTTCAGAATGCATGGCATTAAGTAATTCTAGGGTCAAATATCTAGGGTCATACGAAATAGAAAGGGAAGAACTACCTAATTTAAAACCCAATGATATCCTAAACTTTCTAAGGAAGATAGGACTAGTAGAGCTGCTATAAGTCTGAGGAATCATCAGAAATATAGCAAGAAAAGGGGGACACAATAGATCTTATAGGTCGCAGGTGTATCTGTTACTCCTAACTACATACATACATACCATACATACATACTATATATAGGATTTACTTCAATTTTTTTTGAAAATCCTAAGATTTTTACAGTTTATAACAAAAGAATCTATATCCTAATAAAAAATACTAATTTGTTTTAAAATAATCTAAAGTCTGATTACTAATGTAATCCATATTACTATGAAATACTATGTATCTATAGGATCAAATAGGTATACATACATCTTAAGATAGTACAAAAAAGCACATACTACTTTTTTCTGTGTTAGTCTTGACGACAAAATTAATCTAAATAGCAATTTCTACAGTTCATTTTTCAGATATCAACGTTTATTTTCGAACAAATATAACAATGACCTGTATCTTTTTAATCGGTGCACTAATATTATTATTCTCAGAGATTCATCTATTAATGAAAAAAAAAAATAAGAAAAAACTGAACCAGGAAAAGCAATGATATATTTTTAACTTACAACTCTAGTAATTTGCCTAGTGGTCAGAGGCGCCGTATTAATTCTTACCAAGCGGCGCCAGTCCTGCAACAATTGTAGTCAGTTCTGCTGGCGTGACGTCACATGGCGCCCCGACTCGGTTGTTTCCGGCGAAATCACAGTCCACCTTACACTCCGGTAAGGAAATCTGTTCTGCTTTCTTTTCATCTATGCGAGTTTAAGCCAATAACTTCAATCAAGTTCATCATTGGTTCTGGTAGAGGAGCAAAGATAAAAGACGATTAATAGAAGGGGACTTCTTCGTTGGTACGTTAGTACCGTATTTTGGCAAAGTGCATAAATGTGTAGGCGGATTAGTACGGGTGATTTTAGAGAATATATACACTAGATACGTTATGTATTTTGTTATATCAGACTGTCACAAAACGCTCTGCTCGTTTTATATAAATATATATATTGAATATTTTGGATTCTTGTTCATATGTTTGCTATTGTTCAAAAACATCATTTTCTAAGGTTCTCGCCCTTTTGTTTTTGCTTCAAAGCGCTGTGGTTAGTGTACTTTAACATAGTATATTATGGTGATTTAACATCAATTTACCACGCCATTAACATGATAATTGGGGAACAGAGGAAATTTTTGGATAGACAGAGAAGAATTATACTTAATTGATATATTTTAAATTTAATCTAGCATTAAGGGAAGCACACATCCTTTAAAGATCAATTTATAACACATTTGATTTGATTAGTCTTTAAAAGTTGAATTAACGCTTTTTCCATGGACGATTTTTAAGGCTTTGAGAGTAATAAACAATAAAATATCTATTAAACTCTTACACCAAAAATAATCAGCATTTTATCGAATTATCATATACTGCCTAATTTTAAAAATTTTCTTCCTGGCTTTTGTCCGTGCTAACACGTCATTTATGTTCTCATAATCTTGGCCCATACTTGTGCTTAAATAAGATTCAACTCTTTTTAGGGTGAAAAAAGATCTTTATCCTGAACAATTCGTAGCAGGAATACTTAAAAACATACGTAGAGCAATGTCTACATTTGGATAAACATATTTTTGTGTGCAACGAACATCTTCTGTATTCGCAAGGGAATCATTAAATTGACACCGTAAATAAATACATTCATTTCCTAATGCCTTTTCCAAATCATCAGGATACATCTTAACAAATTTATTTTCTAAAACTGTCAATTTATTTGTGTCTATTTCAGATAAATTGTCACAAAAATTAAAATTTTTTTTGAGATTTTAATAAGCACATTGGTGCGAAAATTTTCCTGGCCAGATGAAAGTATCCCAAGACTCGTCTGCCTGAATTTTTCTTGTTTTCTTGCGACCTGTATCATATCGATAATAAACTCCAGATAGTGTTTAGCTTTTTGTTCATATTCAGGGAATTGTTTGTTTCTCATATCTTAAGGAAATAATGCTCTTAGGGAAAAAGTGAGTAAGTGTCACATGTGCCTTGAGTTAAATTTAACGATCAGAAGGCGAACTGATGCCTAATCATTCATAGCTTAGACTTTCTAAACATTTTAAAGTTTTAAACATCCCATGAGATATACTTTAAAATAATCGTTTATGAAAAAAAATATTTATGTACAAATAAATGGTAGACAAGAAGCAGTCGGTAAGTGAAGATCCTTTCACTTATAAAGAAAAGTGTGAAAACTGATTAACTACAGAAACAAAACTAAAATTTTTAAATCAAAAATTGGTACTCGTGTTTTAGTGAATTGGAGTATACTTAAATTATTTACGAATGTCTAAAACTTCCTATTAAACTAATTATACATAAACAGTAATAATCCAAAATTTAAAGCATCGAAACCATTGCTCAAATTAAATCTGAACACACTTGTACAATTTTTGTGAAAAAATATAAAATCTTAATAAGAATATTTAAAAAACACAGCTAATAACATGAAAAACAAACAGGATGTTTACATCAGTTGCATTAATGTGTCGTCAAAACAACGGTTCAAGTAATACAAGCAAAATATGGTACTGTAATTATAATCAAAGCCATAAGAACTTTTGAATAACAACATTTTTTAGAGGAAAAATAAAAGTAAATTGTCATTTTATAATAAAGAAAAGATACATACCTAAATAGTAGTATATAATATTTAATCAGATTAAAAAGAAAATTTACACATAGATTACTGCTATAACCAATCTAACAGACTGCAACAAGGAAATCGTCTCCTGGTAATAAAACAAGTCTTTACACATATTGAACAATAATTTATTAATTTGTTGTCGCTGTTGGTCTATCTTCGTTCCTCGACAATATTCAAGTGACTCCGCTCCTGTCTGCCTCTCTCATTGATACATTTTAATCAGATACAGTCTCCAGTTATCGAGCAAAAATCAGTTAATATTATTCATATCAATTAAAAAACAGTATGATAATGTTTCTCAGGAGTCTAATTAGGCTACATGAAAATAAGTGCAAGTGCTACAACTAGGATGGCGACAATGTTTTTTACATTGATGTAGGCACTAAATGATTTGTATACAGTATGTTCGTTGAGTCAATATAAAATCAATAAAAAAATATAGAATTACTTTGACTATTGCTAATCCTACATTTCTTAACTTTAATGACCAGTTTGTTTTTTATTTTCACGAAATATCAACGTATATTTAGCATTATGTTGGAAAATATTATTAGTACTAAATAGACTATGTTGCACTCAAGAGAAATGGCTTTTCCATACGAATCATAGATTTTTTTCTACTAATACTCTTATATGCTCTTTTTTATTTTTTTTTATTTATAAAATATATTTTGTATATTAAGATAAACAAACTAAGGGCATCCAATGGAACATTTCTGATACATAATTTTTTTTTTTTTCGCTAAACCTACAATCGTTAAGAAAGATGAATTCATGGCGTCAGCTACAGGATTGGTTCATTACATTACGCCCTTTGTAATCCTGACTATCGTATTCACTGAAATGAAATTAAAAATTGGTTACAAGAAAAACAACCATCTGAAGATATTCTTTAACCAACGTATAATTAAACATTATAAAATTACTCCAACCCATATCAATAAAAACAATATATCTCAAAATAATATTGACGAAAGAGGCTATCAATTAAAAAAAACTGTAATTAAAACTATGATGCTGTCAATACAAATAATTATTCATATCACATGCATTGAAACAGCAATTTTTGATCTCTGTTTTGCCAGTCGAAATAAGACAATTTCAGACCAATGCAACTGTCAGTCAGAAACTGACAGTTGTTTCTGCCCTAGGGGAGAAACAACGTTGTTTCTGTCCGGAACATTCATTTATTTATTATTTAAGTCTTTATTTCAAATCTGTCAGAATCGCTTCGCTAGGGCAGTCAACTCTCGCCCTCGTCAGAAATCGTTTTGTTTTACCCCTTGCCACACACTATACTATTAAAAAAATAGCGACCTGATCTAGGCTTGTTTGTATCTTTTAAACGGTTAATTCGATATTTATAAAACATAGCTAAGAGCTTTCGCGATAATTAATTCATTCAGGAGCTACGATGCTATCAGGTCAAACTTATAACACCCTTCTTTTTGCGTCGATAGTAAAATAAAATACCTAGCATGATTTCTTCAATGAAATGCGTATATTTAGTAAATTTGTATTACAAAGGTCAATAATCTCCAAAATTTGAATTTTCTTCACATCTTCTGCTAGAGTTTTTTCAACTCATCTTCGCATCCTAAATTCTTGTTGAATACCAGTGCCATCGAAGCTCTCGGTCCGCTTATCGGTCTGCATCGTTGTCGCTTACCAGCAGCGTTGGCAAACCTAAAGTTTCTGAAATAGGTAGATTGTTGCAAAATAAATAAGTAAAAATCGGTAGATTTAAAAAAAATGTGACAAATTTAAAAAAGTGATAATCTAATAAAAAATTGTTAGTTGCAAGTAAGTTAAATAATTATAAAAGAAAATTATAACGGTATATCGGAAGATTACCTCTTAAATCATTAGATCTATTGAATAATCGGTATAGTTGGCATCACTGGTCACCGTTTCTCACAAAACTGCTTAAAAAATGTTCGCAAACCGGAGCAAAATCTGGTAAATAGAACTTCATAGGCGGTGGGTAAAGTGATATTACTATTCTTGTCTATATGCGGTGCAAGTGCTACTTTTAGATCTTCATCTACATAGTTATTATACGTTAAAGTAGATGAAAATATCCTGAAGCTTTATTAAGAAAAGCTTTCCTTCAAAAGTGTTAAACAAATTTAATATAAGACCACTGAGAAAAATAGTTCCGTAGATGTTAAAGGTAATAATAGTTTAATACTATTATAACGTTTTACAGAGTCTTTGAAAATCAAAGAACATAGACCGTTTACTAAGAACCAACAACTACTTTCCTGGCTATATGCCCCGACGGACATTGAATTACAGTTCAAAGTTAAACGGGGTTGGTATATCTGCAAGATAGAACTAACCATTTTAGTTTGCAATTCGAAAGGATATCACATGTAGACCGGGTTGCATATTCATATCGGACGTACCTTAGCGCAACTTTGGAAATAACCGAGACAGATGTTATATGTTATATCGTACATGTGTGATCGCAAACATTTTTGCGATCACATTCGTCCGATATAATCATAGTGAGTGCAAAAAGGAGAGTTGATTATTAAATTTTTTGTGGTTTTTATAAGTGCGATAGGTATGCAATAAATAGTACAAAGACAGCATCTGAAAATTAGTTTTGGTTCAACGTATAAAAAAAGAATATTTAAATATTGGAGTTATAAACTGTATTTGTTTAAATTCTTATTATTACATATAAGTATTTTTCTAACAAATATTAAAACAAGATTTCATGCTATTTAATAATCTTATTATTACCTAAGGATACATTGCTTTCCACCTATTTTGTGAGTGAATGTGGAGCTTTGATTTTTTTCTTAGTAAGACATTCTACAGGTCGTACTGCTTGAAGTTTTCTTCTTCCCGTGGCGTGAGCTTTCCTTCTTGAAACAATTGTTGGCTGGATTCCTATTTTTATTCCTTTTCGACACGTTTTGTTTGATATAAGTCGTCGTGGTTTGAAAGGCATGGAAATTATTAGGACCTGTATAAATTTTATATATAAAAAATCCTGGAAAACTGCTCGAGTACAACCAGTCCCCAAGAAAGGCTCGAAAACCCAGCCTTCTAACTACAGACCCATAGCTCTTCTATCTGTTATTAGCAAAACTACGGAGAAATACATCAATCACGAGATTCTGAGCTACCTTGAGACACACAACCTTTTAAGTGACAGGCAATATGGTTTTCGCCAACAAAGGTCAACAGCCGATCTGCTAGCATATGTAACTCATGTCTGGAGTGATGCCATCCACCGCTATGGGGAGACTCAAATAGTATCACTAGATATCTCAAAAGCATTTGATCAAGTGTGGCATGCAGCTCTTTTGAACAAACTGCCTTCATACGGACTCTCGCAAAACCTTTGCAGATGGATATCCAACTTTCTCTCCAACAGGCACATCCAAGTTGCTGTAGATGGGCATTCTTTCAACCTCTACAAGATCAACGCTGGAGTTCCCCAAGGATCGGCTCTAGCTCCTACTCTATTCTTACTACACATTAATGATCTACTAGAAGCCACTAATAACCCGATACATGGTTTTGCAGATGATAGCAACCTACACTGTAGCAAAGCGCACAACCGTCCCATACCTCTAGATATTCTGGAAGAGGACAGAAGATCCACAACGGCTTCTCTCAATCAAGATTTGAGAATTGTAGACGAGTGGGAAAGAGAGAATCTTGTTAATTTCAACGCTTCCAAGACAAAGACATGTTGCCTATCCAACAAGAGGCAAACATGCGACTCATCCATTACAATCAATGATCAGACACTGGTAGCGGGCGACTCCATTACTCTGGTTGGTATCACGATCTCCTAAGACTTACTCTGGAACGAACATATTGCATCCATAGCAACTGCAGCAGGAAAGAAATTAGGCTTTCTGTTTAGAGCACGGAAATATTTTTCTCCATCCAACTTAGCTACTCTTTACAAAGCCCAAATGCGGCCTAATCTTGAATACTGCTCGCATGTATGGGGATCGGCGGCGCCATCAAGGCTCGGAGTTCTTGATGCAATACAGAGAAGGGCAGTTCGACTAATAAACGACACCAGTATCACCAAAAACCTAGCCCTATTATCCCACCGAAGAGCAGTGGCTGATCTTTCCTTGTTTTACCGATACCTAAACGGATTTTGCTCAGAAGAACTCCGCTCTATAATGCCTCCACTTGCCAGACCAGCCAGAGCAACGCGACGTGCCAACTCCATGCACCCTTATACTGTTCAGTGCCCGAAATCGAGAACGGATCGATTCGATCGTTCCTTCATCCCCAGGGTCTCCAGATTGTGGAACTCCTTACCTCCCCACGTCTTCCCCACTCGTCCTAACTTGCAGGCCTTTAAATCCCAAATTAATAAATTACCTCTTCTGCCCCAATAGATGTTCTCGGTACATTTGTATTTAGGTCTATACCTACGAGGACATCCTTAATATAAAAAAAAATCTTTTTCTCCGATTGTGATACTAAATTTAGTGGTATGTGCTAGTTATTGGAGTCATACATTCATTCCTTAAGCAACAAATTAGTTCATTTACTGCCTAGACATTAAATGTGTGTACTGGGGTTATTCATGGACGCCATCATATCTTTTTTTAACAATTTCAGGCAAAATATTTATTATAAAACTTGTGGGAAATAATACATAGATTTTACTGCATGTATTTTCTTTTATATAGAATATTCACAATACTTTTAAAAACAACGAAGTCGATTTCGGTTTCTGTGGTAAATTTAGTTCGAACACAACCATCTTCTTGATTATAATAATCTAAACTTCTGGCAAATCCATTGTGGGAAAATATAGGTACCGATTCCGTTGCTTTATGGAATTAACCAAACAAATAGAAGAATCGAATAATCATTTATATTTATATCGGACGTGTGGTAGTGCATTTTTTATTGCAATAACGTGCGCCCGATATAAAAGTGATATTCGTTATCCGATTTTATCCGAAGTTGCGCTAAGGTACGTCCGATATGAATATGCGACCGGGTTCGGCGTATTGCGCCTCATCAGAAGATATCCTTGTACTGATGAGGCGCAATACGCCGAAACCGGTCTACAAGTGATATCCTTTCGAATTGCAAACTAAAATGGTTAGTTCTATCTTGCAGATATACCAACCCCGTTTAACTTTGAACTGGAATTCAATGTCCGTCGGGGCATATAGCCAGGGAAGTAGTTGTTGGTTCTTAGTAAACGGTCTATGTTCTTTGATTTTTAAAGACTCTGTAAAACGTTATAATAGTATTAAACTATTATTACCTTTGACATCTATTTGATAAACGCTTTACTAAAATGACAATTGATTAGCAGGAAACTGTAAATCAAGTAGATAAAATAGTTTCGTTTTTACTAACAATATGAAAAGCAGATAAAAGCCATGCATGAACGTCGAACGTAATAAAATTTATCAGTATCCATATTTCCAAAAATAAAAAAAAACATTTGTTTTATTGGTAAAAAACTTAAAACAATAAAAAATATTTGCAGTAAAAATATCCTTTATTTTATTATTTATGATCTATTTAATCTCGGATATAATTGATTCGTCCCTTTCCATTTATGTACCTACTCCAAATTCATATCTAGGCAATAAATTTAAGTCGGGAACAATTTTGCAATCTCCATATTATTAATTTTAACAAATGTCCCCAATTTAATTTTCGCATAAATTTTCTGTGCAAACGTTTTCCTGAATCTCTTTTCATCGTTTGCTAATTTATGACAGTCATAAAACGAATATAACACAAAAAGTTCATCAATAACTAAACGTTGAACATAGGTTATAATGTTTTTGTATTTCGGAATACATTTGGCAAAATCGTAAAGCGAAATTCTGTTTGGTTCTCTCTCTATGAAAAATATTGTAGGTAAACATAAATAGCTTTAATTTTTATTATTTTGGTAAAGCGTAATAATGTATACTGATATTTATATTTAAAAATTCAATATAAATTTAATTTAAAAAATCCATAAATTCTCAATTTCTGTTTTTGCGTTTATATTATTTACATTGCATCGCCTGATAAACCCTATTGCAATTTAACATTTTGGTTTAGGAGAAAACATAAATTGGCACACTTGGCAGATTGTTTAAATTCTAAGAGTGCAAAATTGTAATTATATTAATTTAGGAAGCATAATCAGTATATTATTGAAATTTAGATTTCTTTTCGTCGTAAGCGTGAATTTACACAACCAGATATAATGGACTTCCATACAACGACAGCTCTCACAAAACCAGATTCTTAAGGAAATCACCGTCGACACTAGGTATTATCTTAAATCACAGAATATCGACTTCATCCACTTGAATAGTGAATAGTCGCACTTCCATTTGATATGAACCAAACTGCAAAATGCGAACACTAGTCGTAACAACAGTTCTCAACCAACCTGTAAAATATTTGATAAGATTTAGAAAGCAATCTGTATAGTTTGGTCCTACTTATTCAAAAGTTGTATGATATCAACCCCTGAATAAAAATCCTGTAAACATTTAAACCAATCCCTGGAACACCCTTTCATCACATTAGTTGGGGTACCCTAAAGATTTATTGTAGTCCTCCTTCTTTATCTAATTTACTTTTATAACGTCTTGAATATCAACAGACCAGGCAACAATCGCTCGGATACATATTGTCAACATAAATCCGCAACAATTTGATAGATTCTCGGCCCGGTGTTGTTCGGCAAAACATAAAAAAATTTTGTTGACTGTTGCTTAAATTATTATTTTTCAACGTCTGTGTAAAATATCGCTTAGTGTTGACATTTTATCATTTTTGACGTCATAAATTATTTTAGATATTTTAGCAAACATGAATTGGACATTTTTGAAATTTAAAAACTATGCACACAAAAAAATAATACTAAGAAGAAATTGAAAAAAATGTAGCATCCGGTAGAACTCGTTCCTGCAATTTTTAATTTTCCACGGAAATGCTCAACATGTTCATCTCCAGATGCCTTAGTAATCAGTTGTCACTTCCCCCTTTAGCACATTATGTCTATGCATGGCGGTAATGAGATAGAAGATTTGTCAAATCGACAATTGAAACATTAAATTCTAAGTCACTTTTTTTGTGTCCTGCCTTATATTTTTATTAGGTTAGGAGACCGAAACCCTGGATTTAAAGTTAACTTATTATTTTTGAGATATCTTTTATAGAATCTTTGAAATTTAGAAAGTATAATTGTCAATAAGGAGAAAAAATGTTGTGTCTGATAAGACTCCAACCTGCAATCTCCATCTTTACGCGGTAACGCTTAATCACTTCGGCTACAGATGCCTTAGTTTGTACACTTGCAATACTAGCAACACTAACGGCTGTCGGTATATACATCGTCATCTACAAGAGTGATTTGGTTTGGACATGTTACCTGGAAACAAATTCAGCAAATATGTTGTCAATAGTTGCCAACATTTAGTTGTCTTTTATGTACTTGGCTTAAAGCTTACTAAATCAATTCACAGACTGATGCCGAAGACAAAGGCTAAAAAACACAATCAAAATTTTTTAAATATCTCCTTTTTGTGGCATACATTTCTACTTTCTTAAATTACCTAATTAAATTTAAGTTAAAGTATTTTATTAATGTTATAAAACGTTGCTGTCAAAATAATTTATATAAATAAAAAGAATGTTTATGGTAATTCATAATTTTTTTTAATTTTAATTAAAATTCTTTAAAAACGATAACCGTTGTGGTTGTCAAAATGTTGGAAAAGTAGAGTTACAATTTTTTTTATATTTAATTGGCATTTATTTAATAAATTACTAGCTGTACCAGCGACGTCGTTCGCGTGGCGTGTTGATTGTTATATAAAAATTTCTCCCCCGAGTGCGTTAAAGGGGTGGGGGAATTTTTTTATACACCAGATGTTAAGTTGAAAGAAGACAAATACATATGTGAGAACCGCATTTGAATCGGATCAGTAGTTTTAATGTGATGCGCACAAACATACAGACAGACAGATAAAAAAATCTTACCAAATTTTTGGGTTCTATATCGATGTAGTAACACCCTCCGCTAATTATTTTTTAAATATCTTTAATGTACAGAATTTTCGTTACTACAGTTCTATTATATGTACTTATAGATTATTTTTCACGCCACCGCAAGCACCCTTGTGGGTGGAATTTCGCAAAAACCATTCACAATTAACCTTAAAATGATAGAAATAACTATTTTGCAAAGTTTAAAACCTGTAGGTCTTATAGATTTAAAATTTTTTTTCACGCCCGCGCAATCCCCCCTGTGGGTGAAATTTCGTAAAATCAGTTCACAATTCACCTCAAAATTATAAAAATAAAAATTTTGCAAAGTTTCAAACCTGTAAGACTTACAGATTTTAAATTTTATTTTATTTTTTTTCACGCCCCCGCAACCTCCCTTGTGGGTGGAATTTCGTAAAATCCGTTCAGAATTGACCTCAAAATTATAAAAATAACTATTTTGCAAAGTTTCAAACCTGTAGGACTCATAGATTTTAAATTTTATTTATTTTGTATCTTTCACGCTCCCGCAACCTCCCTTGTGGGTGGAATTTAGTAAAATCCGTTCAGAATTGACCTCAAAATTATAAAAATAACTATTTTGCAAAGTTTTAAACCTGTAGGACTCATAGATTTAAAATATTTTTTTTTTATTTTATACGCCCCCGCAACCCCCCTAATGGGTCATCTTTTGTAAAATCCGTTCACAGTTGACCTCCAAATTATAAAAATAACTATTTTGCTAAGTTTTAAACCTGTAGCACTTATAGATTTTAAATTTTTTTTTCACGCCCCCGCAACCCCCCTTGTAGGTGAAATTTTGTAAAATCCGTTCACATTTGACCTCCAAATTATAAAAATAACATGATTTCTGTATAGTTTTTACCATTAAGGTTGCACACGCGACGGAAGCTTAAAAAATGGTGTAACTTCTCCCGTTTTCCCAACATTTTTCTCCACTGCTCTGCTCCTATTGATTGTAGCGTGATGAAAAATATACTATAACCAGCTCAGGAGTATGAAAAATAATTGTACCAAGTTTCGTTTAAATCCGAAGAGTAGTTTTTGTTTCTATAACGGTTATACAGACAGACAGACAGACAAAAATTTTACTGATTGCATTTTTGGCATCAGTATCGATCCCTAATCACCCCCTGATAGTTATTGTGGAAATATATTTCATGTATAGAATTGACCTCTCTACAGATTTATTATAAGTATAGATTATTGTTTGTTGTTAGTTACTTGAGCAAAGGTGGTTAAGTCCAGAAACTGGCGATTATTGATTTAGGTGTTCACGAACTTAAGTGATATATACGTGTTTACACTCGTTTCCTCAATACAGGCGCGTGCGGCATGCAGAAGACTTCCAGGAACAGGTAAGATATATAAATAAAATGTTAGCAGGTTACATTCTTCCACGCTCAGAAATGGTAGAAGTAGGAGCTAATTCTCTTCGAATGCTCTAAAACGTGCATTCTTATACAGCTCTGATATTCAGATAATACTTAAACAATGCTAACATCGCACAGATGACATGGCCGCCACACAGTCTAGGTCTAAATCTTATCGAACACGGTATATGCTCGGCAGACGAATTCGAAGCTAGGATCCTGTACCCGAAACTCTAGAATTTCGACGAGCCCTCCTGGAGCAATTCCTCAGGAGAATATAAAGCGTTTAGTGGAGAGCATGCCGAGAAGAATAAATGCTGTCATCCAAGGTCGAGGGGTTGATACCTGGTATTAATTTTGGCTTCGTGTTTTATTATTATGTGTTATTGTTTCATTAAGTTTAATTTTATGATTCAATTTAAATTACTTTAAATTGTTAGCCTTTTCTTAAAGACTGTGTATCTCCAATATAAATTAAGATATCCAATTGAAAGAAAAAGCAATTTATCGAAAAAAAAAGAGTCTTGACGATTATACATTTTAAATTTCGTACCCTGTTAACTGACTCTAAACAGGATTTCATACTTAAACAAAAAAAAACATTTTGTTTTTTATCGTGTAAAATGGCATAAAAGGACTTTTCGTTTTACCTTAGAACTAGCTTATAAAGTTCAATAATCTAGCCAACATTTTTGAAACAAATCATTAAAATTAGCCGAAAACAAAAAAAAAATATGAAACTTTAAATTTGGTAAAAATTTCAAAGTGTTCGTTTTTTGTGCCGGTAAGTGCAGTGATTAGTGAACAGTACCCACTATAGGACTATCCCAATATCTATTTTTCAGAAGCAAACTGGACTATTTTCATTAAATTAATTTTTTCAAAATATCCTGATTTATGCCTAACCTAAGATGTAGGTAGAAATATTGTAACGAAACTACGCCACTGGTTGAATGTTAAGTCTATCCGGAACTCTCTAGAATCTAGAATGATCGAGAGATGGCTCCTCGGGCGAATTTTCTGGTACCAAAAAGAATAAAGGACCCTTCTCGGAACTCTCTAGAATGATCGAGAGATGGCTCCGCGATATATATAAATCGTGACTTGAGTTGATACAAGCAGTTTTCAGTATCGCGCGAATATTTAAACTTGCGAATAGTGCAAATAAATAAAGTACAGATAAATTATTGTTAATTTTGTGTTTAGTAGTGTAATAGTTTAGTGTAGGTGTTCGTTGGAAATCAATCAACTAAAAAATAAATCGAACCTGTGTTTTAATTTGATAAAAACGTTACAATATTATAAAACTAGTTGTACTCGCAACGTCGTTCGCGTGGCGTGTGATTGTTGTATAAAAATTTCTTACCCCACCCCATTTAAGGAATGGGAGAAAAATTTTTATACACCAGATGTAAAGTTGAAAGGACAAATACATCTGTGAAAACCGCATTCGAATTGGATCAGTAGTTTTTATGTGATGCGCGCACAAACATACAGACAGACGGACAAAAAAATCTAACCACATTTTTGGGTTATATTTCGACGAACCCGCGACGTCGTTCGCGTGTCGTGTTGATTTTTGTATAAAAATTTCTTACCTCAACCTGTTAAAGGGGTTGGCGGAAAAGTTTTATACACCAGATGTTAAGTTGAAAGAAGATAAATACGTCTTTGAAAACCGCATTCGAATAGGATCAGTAGTTTTCATGTGATGCGCGCACAAACATATACATTTATACAGTTTTATTATATGATAGATAGAAGATAGATGATAGATAGATAGATTACAAAATTCCTCGTATTTTAACTAGAATTAGAATATGTATTAGAATTAGACGCATTACTACCTAAATGTGAGTAGGTACATAGTTCAGTACAATATTGAAGAAAGAAAAAAAATGTTAAAGTAAATTATCGATAGCTACAGTTTCCTTATAAACGTATGAAACTTTTGCATTTTTTACACCTTATATTAACCAATACTAATATCATTAGATTTATTTTAAATTTTTGCAACAAGTTATTGTTTTCGATACCTACCTCTATATTTAAAAAGTAAATCAAGGATTTTAAAGTCAAATCGGCTGCATCTTGCTTTAGGAGTTATTTATTAGAATAGTTCCAGACAGCTTAATTTATTTAGTCTTACTATTAGAACACAATCTACATTCATAATCTCGTCTGGTGTAAGTTTTACAACCTCTTTGCATTTCTTTTGCTAATTACGTTAAAAAAACTCTTGAAAATATTCTCTCACAGCTATTTTTGTTTCGCGAAGATTTCATCTTTATATTCATCCTTTATTTTCTTTTATTGCTGGCAATGACATGACACCAAAACGAGTAATTTTCAACTCTACGACTTTTTACAACCCACCGACCGGCCATTCATTAGGATAATATCGAGGAGCAAGATAATATTTTTGTGCGTATTACATAAATACAAACAGTTTTTACATATTCTCATGCTGATGGGATCTCGGTAAACAGGCTACAAAGTATCGTGATAGTTGTCAGATGACTCATCTTTTTTTACCGAGAAAATAAAATATGTAAATTTATATTCTGTTTACATACATCTGATCAAATATTTTATTAATTATTAAATAGTTTAATCGGACTACCTACATTTGTCGAGAAAGTATGGCATAAATATGGAAAAATTTTCAATTCTATATAGATATTTATAAAAGCAGTTTATTATTTTATTAGAGGAAAATCACATACTTAATATTATATTTAGCTTTACTACATAAAAATAATTAGGTAAACATATAAACTATAAAAGTGACCAGCTAGACTTTGCTGTATAAAGAGTTTTTTAAAAATAAAAATAATCTAGTACAATAATGTAAATTTTATCATTTATGCAAAAATTTAGATAAAATGTCGTAAAATAAACAGGACTTTTAACAAATATCCGATACTAGTAGCGCCATCTGTTATTGGTGCTACCGTCCGATAGAGATCAAACCACTTTACGCCGAGTTATCGCGCACAAAGTCACAGTATCTTTTTAACATCGGCTGCAAAATTATCATCGAACAAAGGGCCAATATTAGGTTCTCTATTAAACTTGGTGAAACATTTATAGAAACGCATCGATTGTTGAAACAAGTTTATTTTGCTGATTTTGTATCTCGTAGCAGAGTCCACGAGTGGTTTACACGGTTCAAAGATGGTAGTAGGTCACTGGAAGACGACGACTATGTTGGCCAGTCGAAATTTGTGATTACGCGAAAAAACTGTCAAAAAAGTGCATCTGTTTATTAAAAATAAGCCAAAATCTTCCTTGTGATACATCAGGCAATTTGGGAATGAGAAAGGTGTGTTCACGGTTTGTTTCACACAAGCTCACAATTGACCAAAAAATGCTTCGAATTTAACATTCAAGAGATATTATTACAAAGGCCAAGAAAGATAAAAACTACACTATAAATGGTGACAAAACGTGGTGTTATCAATACGATCTTAAAACCAAGCATCGAAGTTCCACATGGAAGCACCCAACCGAGCCAAATCAGAAAAAAAGCCGTTTGGAAAAGTCAATAAAGACAATGTTAATTTGTTTTTAGGATTCGAAGGAAGTTATTCACAAAAAATTTATTCCAGTGGGCCAAACAGTTAATGCTTTGTGAAACCTGCATGCCATGTGCACATGGCCTAATAGACTTAACAGCTTTATGTATACTTATTTCAGAATCAACAACAACTGTTCTTAGACGAAAAGAAAAATTGTTTTTATTTTAAATTGTAGTAAAACTTTTAACAATTTCATACATGCAAGACGACTTATTAGGCAAAAGACAAAAAATAATAATAATGTCCCTGTTTGAGGCAGTGAATACGAAACAAACAATTATGGTATTAATAGCATCGTTGTCGATTAAAAAACAGTTTCCACTATGATTTATTTAAATGTGTTAGCCCTCGTCCATATATCAAGCTAACAATGTCCGCTTTCGTGTACCTTATCAAACAGCACTCTCACCAAAACTTTATACAGTACTGGGATGAAACAACGAACTGTAGACTGACCAGAGAGTTATTACCTCAATCTGGCGAGGAAACAGCAAAAAAATGTAAGGCATGGACCAGACAAAATCTCCGAACAGCTATGGGAATCTTAACAGGTCACTGCTAAGTGCGACAACATCTCTTTAGGATGAAATTAGCAAAATCGCCTCTATGTAGAGGTTGCAAACAAAAAGAGGAAACAGTAGAACATATAATGTATGACTGTTCTGCTTTTTATTAAAGAGTCTTATCACCTATTTTAAATCTCTAGGCCTGATGACAGCCTGACGTGTGGATATCTCTACACACAGGAGGATGCACAATGGGCCACATGTGCCCTTAGTGCCGGCAGAGGACTCGCTCGCCCCTAACCATATCCACATCCAAATGTGTTATACAAAAATAACCTGTGCAAGATAGTTACCAATTGGCATGTAATTAGAGTGCGGGATTAAAATAGTTACGAATTCATCGGCTCCTTTTGAGTTACTTTGACTTTTTATTAAAACCATTTTTTATTTTTTTAAATATTGGGTTTTAAGATCGTTGTATAATCTTTGAAGTATTTTTGTTATTTTCTTGTTTTATGAATTTATGAAGCAAAACTGGGTACCAATAAACTGGGACTTGATTGTTGATCACTTACTAAACGAAATTAAGTCTACAACAGTCTAAATTAAAATGATAAAAATCTGTGATAAAAATAATCACAGATTTGAACATAAGCCACGGATATCAAATAAATTTATGATATTTACCTACAAGTTAGTAAAGCAATAAAAAAGTATTTTTAACTTGGACACCATTAAGATATGGTAGTTGTAGGTACTTCATTCGCCTTATAGTTAGTTGATTCAATGTCCCAGAAAAGCCTAAAAGTATACTTTAATTTGATTTATCACGATGATGGTTAACCTTTTTCTCTACTATGAAAATCTTCTATAATATCATATTCTGTACAAAAGTTTTTGATCTTCAACGTATCTGATATATCTCGAAAGTGTCTTGTCACGTTGAACGTTCGCCGGGCCGGAATTTATTTCACGGTGTTACATAAATAAAGCGCAAAAAAGAATTCGTTTAAGATTTTATCACGATAAAATGACAGGTTATGCCCGTTCGCGTTGCGGGATCGCTATGCGAGCGCGGCGGCCCTTTTGACAGGCGACAGAATCGGAAAAAAATAAAAAAGGCCATATGCTACGAGTGAAATCTCGTCAGAGGCGTATCAAAACAACAATTAATTTTAATATTTATTATTTGGCAAATATTTCAATGCTTTATTTACTATTACTGATACACTTTGAAACTGACCTAAAATACAATTAAAGGCGGAAACATACTATCAAAACGTGACACGACGCCACGCATGTTAGTCCATATATTTATGTTGCGGCGTGTGGTCACATAGCGTGTTGTCTATGTGCTTCTAACTGTATTAAATATATGGAATTGAGAGGTACTAACATGCGTCGGGTGGCGTGGCGTCGTGTCACGTTTTGATAGTATGTTTCCGCCTTAAAACATTCATATAAAAAAGCCTTCGTGATGCAGATATAATATATGTAAAGTCAGGTAAATTTATGTTTTTATTTCAAATAATGTATTTATCTATTTGTGATAAATAAAATCGTGCACCATAGAAATTATAATTTTATTACAAAATTTTATTAATTTAAACTTCTTTGTATTTGAACTATTTTTCTTAAAGGTAGGTACTTTTAATATTATACCGCATTAACAATAGAAAATTACAATCCAAATCATTTACACGTGAAAGTAGCATTAAACAAGCTTAAACATTCTGCTAAATAAAAAGAATTTGACGAAAAATTAGATTGAAGCAACAGAAAACGGAGTAATACCTTAATTTTAAAACCTCTTTAGCATTCACGAAGAACAAAAATCTCATAAGAGATGACTCAAAATAATCGTTTACTAAAAATCCATGGTTCCGTTCTCCTAACCGAATAAAAATATGGGACCGGGCACATAAAAAGTGACTAAGGGTTTGATGTTTTAATTGTCGATTTAATAAAATCTATCTTTAATTCAGGTCATGCTATATTATGTGCTTAGTGAGAAAGTGAGTAAGTGTCACCTGTGACATGAGTAAAATTTAACGACCAAAAAGCTAAATAATTACCAAACGTTCATAGCTTAGTGCTTAGTGGTTAGAGCGTTGCCGCATAGAGGCGAAAGTTGCGGATTCAAGTTCTGATGAATGCGACATTTTTTTTTTTAATTTCTGACATTTAATATATTATTGTTTGTACGCACTTTCTTAAAACCCCAAAAATGCTTTTTCACTTTAAAAAATGTTTCTGCTAAAAATTTTGTATAGAGTCACAATGTAATATGTGATAACGTTATTCTAAATTTTGTGGTCAAAAATCAGATCGCAATAGACATTTTCAATTACAGTTAAAATACGTATTTCTTACTATTGAACATAAAAGGTCAAGCTTTTTTACTTTAGGTATGCAAGTTATTTGACATTGAAGCATGTTAAGGTGTCAGATTAGATAAGACTTTGATAAATATAAAATGCAGATTTTGAAGAATACTTTAAGTTGTTTTTTGTAGCAATTAAGTGATAAATCACTATCATATCATTATTGTTTTAGTGTATAATTTTCTTACAATGTAGTAAAATCACGAAAAATGACCTCTTGCAAT
Organism: Altica lythri; assembly: GCA_964028335.1. Taxonomy (NCBI): domain Eukaryota; kingdom Metazoa; phylum Arthropoda; class Insecta; order Coleoptera; family Chrysomelidae; genus Altica; species Altica lythri. Next base: position 13,333,320 of record OZ034804.1, on the reverse strand, counting down.
AAAAGGAATGGAACATTTTTGCTAATTTTGTTACAATTTTATTTATTTTTATAATAATAAACATTAATTGCTATTAGAACACTATAAGAAATTTTTTATTCACCCTAGATGGAAATTACAGATTTCGTACCATGTCTGTGTCATGAGACCTGGATTTTCTTTTAAGAGATTTATTTTCTTTTTTTTACTTAATAATTTTAATAAAATAAAGGACGTTAAAAACGCTGTTGATACAAACCATTGTTTTTAAATTTGAATTTAAAGTTAAAAATTTAATACTTTAATAGTGATTTTTGATTTAACTAACAATTGCTACAATTGTTTGCCTAATGACCTTAATCTATTATATATATATATATATATATATATATATATATATATATATATATAAAAGCGAAAGGTCACTAATCACCATATCGCAGAAACTATAAGACCTACATACAAACTTGAAATTTGGCAGGTTGGTTCCTTATAGGGTCAAGACGTCCGCTAAGAAAGGATTTTACGAAACTCTACCCCTAAGGGGGTAAAACGGGGTTGGAAATTTGTATGAAAGTCTTATGTTTTTGAAATAAGGGACTTGAAAATTAAAATGTGTGTACTTAAGAGGTTGTGGAGGTGTACTTATATTGTATTTTTAGAAATCAACTCCCTTCATAAGGGTTGAAAGGGGCCGGATACTTATTATGCAACAATTAACACGCCACACGAACGACGTCGCGGGTACATCGATTTAGGAACCAAAAATGTGGTTAGATTTTTTTGTCTGTCTGTCTGGATGTTTGTGCGCGCATCACATGAAAACTACTGATTTGATTCTAATGCGGTTTTTCATAGATGTATTTGTCTTCTTTCAACTTAACATCTGGGGTGTATAAAAATTTTGGCATGATTTTTTTATCGGGATAGTTGAAAGCATGAAGAGTGACATAGGCTACTTCTTATAGAACAATCAGCACGCCACGTGAACGACGTCGCTGGTACATCGATATAGAACCCAAAAATATGGTTAGATCTTTTTTGTCTGTCTGTCTGTCTGTATCTTTATGCGCGCATCACATGAAATCTACTGATTTGATTCGAATGCGGTTTTCACAGATGTATTTGTCTTCTTTCAACTTAACATCTGGTGTATAAAAATTTCTCCCCCCACCCTTTTAACGGGACAATAGAGGGGGTCAGATTTTGTATGAAAGTATATCATTTATCCATTTAAAAATATCACAGAAATAATACACAACATGCATATATACGTGCTATAATTTAGTTTTGATATTCGAAACTAGATGGCGCAAGAGGTTATTAAAACGCGCTGTCGTTGTTTATTTTTATCACAAGTACATATACAAATAATTCACAAATTACTATATCCTACAGATGATTAGGTCCAATGTGGAACTGTCATAGATCAATATTATAAGATAGTCATAATCGGTGTTGTATGATTTATTATTATCAAAAGCTGTTCAGTGGTTGCAGCGTGATTGACTGACAAACATGAAATTTTAAATAATAATAAAAAATAAAGTAGTTAGGCCAGACTTATTTTACTAAGGATATACCTATAGAATGATTAAAATTAAATTTTTATATGTAAAATAGACAGCCATTAAATTATTTGTAAATGTCCCAATTCCAGCTTGTTTAATATAAAATGATACTTTTAAATTATTGTTTTTTAAAATAATAAATAATCAATAAACTTGGTTATATCAGGACATTTTTTATTATTGTCGATACAGATCACAAAACTATAATTCTCTGAAATATTATCTTTCTGTCTGTGTCTGTTTTCGTTTGTTTGTCTGTGTTTTCTCTTGTTCGCAATAGATTCGAAAAGTACTAAACGGATTTCTTACAGTTTTTAACAACAGGTAGAGTAATTCGTAAGAAAGGTTTTAGTGTATAATAAATAAATGGCTTGAGTAAATTGGATGAAATACAAAAAAAAAATGATCCGCAGCCAAAAAAAATATATGTATGGTGAGATGTTCCTGTTTTATAGATCCATCTTTTAAAAACTTCAATAAAACGATGAGTTATTTATAAAGCCTTATTTAATTAAATACGTTGGATGCTTTGAGGAGACACGCCACAGCATCAATCTCCGAAACCCACTTTGCACAATGTGGAATTACCCAGCCACACACACTTACACAACACCAAAATATTTTGAATCAGTTTCGGCAAGTTCCAGGATCCAGGAAAAAGGAAACAAAACTAGGAAAACCAGGAAGCGAGCACCGAGCTACTGATACTGACTCCATCCCAAATTCCACCATCCATCCATAGAAAGGACACCAAGTTCTATAACAGGGTTCTTAAAGCAAACAACCAAAACCCAACAACATTACACTCCTGTAAATCGACTTGTATCCTTTAATAAGATTGGCACTTTAAATTCACGATAATTTTTGATAAAAATTAAAACATGTTTTAATTTTAAATTTTTGATGAACAGTTGGGCTAAAACAGAAAATTGTGTTTTAATTAATGACCTTAAATAAAAGCATTAACTGTTTAACGATAAAATTGTAAATGTAAATACCGATATAAGTGAGTATTTCCTTCAATTCAAATTAACCAATACAATGTCATAATTTTTTGAAATTGGACCAATCAGAATCAAATATCAGCGACTATTGCACTAGAACAATATCAGCGACTATTGCACTAGAGAAATAGTCACGTCAAATATTTATCAGTTTAACAACGGCATTATTAATTATTGTTATAATTATCCACAATGGAAAGATTTGGTGCATTAGATTCTAATGCCATCGAAAAAGCTGTTCTCAGGAAATAATCTTCCTAAATATAACACAACCTTGATTAATAGTTTGCTATTTTTGCTGTTGCTAAATTTCTCGAATATTTTACAATTTGTTTCGACATAATTTGACATTAATAATCAAAGATTAAAGCCCTTGAGCTAAAGCTCTCGGGCTCTAATCAGATTATTAACGTCAAATTATGTCTCAACAAATTGATACTAAAATATTCTTGAAATCTAGATACCACAAAAATAGTCGACTATAATCAAGGTCTTGTTATATTACCCTTAAATAATCTACACTTAAGTGTGAAATAATCGACTCACTAGCTATACACCAATTTTCATCTCCTTTTTGTGTCTAAGGAATATGAAAAAATAAATAAATATGTAAACAATATTATCAATATTAAGTTTTAAAGAATTGCTGCTATATAAGTCGGGTAATGTTTAAAAAAAAAATATGCAGTTCAAACTCAAATTGGAGATTATGATAAGCAAAAATATGATTTTTAAAATAATTTATTTATTATTCAATATTTGATATTACCATCCCAACTTTTAATCACACTTCGAAGTTGATTCGGATAATTTTGTTAGTAAATTTTTGAGGCTTTCATTTCCATTCTTCTTTCCATTTCTTTGTTGAAGGATTTCTGGTCTGGACTCGTTAAAGCTTATCCCAAACATGTATCTAGTTAATAGATAACCTCAGTAAGATAGTTACTGGTTACTAGTGCGGTATGGCATTGAGCACTATCCTGCATTAACATTAAATCGTCACCAACGAAATCTCGCACAAAGAACCAAATATTCCTTCAGAATATCTCTAATAGAACGATCCCTTGTTCAACCTTCTCCACGTCTTCCACCATGCACAAAAACCATCTCAGTTTTCCCGTTTATAGAAATGTCAGTCCAGAATTTACATTAGGTATACATCCTTCTCTCGTTAAAGAACAATACCTAACTCTCTTGATTCTTCATCCCAATCCAGATGTTCTTGAGCAAAGTGTAATCACCATTGCTGATATCAGGTTTGTTGGCTTCAGCATTTTTTTGATGGTCCAAACGCTGGTGACCACACTTCGGACTTCTCTTAGCTCTTTCTTAAGGTTACTTTTCTGGTACCAAGGATAAGCTGTGAACACAAGCGCGCACATATTCCAATGAGTAATATTCCGAAACTCCTGCAGTTTTTTAATGGGTTATCTGATTATTGGAAAAGCAGTGGTTTCATACAGATCAATAATGAAAATTTTGTTTGCATATCTGTTATTGTTATTTTCATGCTTCTTAGACTAAAAAGGAGACGAAAATTGACATATAACGCAAAATATTTTCTATATATTATGGTTTCAAAATAGAATATTGTTTTCTATTACAAATATAAGTACATATAGAAGATTGTCAATTGTTACTTTAATAAACGCTGATGGAAACCGATGAATTGTGAATGTTATTTTGGATAAACATTTTAGATATTATTATCGATCATTCACCTGAGCGAATATATTAGTCATTTTTTAACTACGTGTTTATTGTTATATCTACTGTACATTTGATTGTTACATGATTTATATGCCAAGTTTAGTAAATTATTAGATGAAGTAATATTCAATTTGAATAGCCAAGTTTCACAGATTAAATGTTCAACTATTCTATCTAAACAATAAGTACTAAATCGTGTTTAAAGTACGCATATTAACGTAATTATTCATTTATCTGATCTAGCGATATTAACCCAATCAAAACAATGATTACGATGATTATTATTATTATTATTATTAAATGCCGCTATTTTTATGGTGGCGCCACTCATTGTTATTTTTAGAACGAATCAGCAATAAATATACCACGCGGTTATTATTTATTACAGTATATCCTAATAAAAATATTCAGGTTGGTATGATAATTATATGTGTTAAACAAAATACCTTTAACCAATTAAATCAAACTTCTATTGCGTTATTAATAATTATATTACTAAGCCTGCAAGGAATATTCTGTAACTAAAACAGAAGTATGTATAAAAATAGGAGAAAACAGAATAAAACTTAATAACTACCTTTAATTTTCGAATCAATTAATACACTACTTTAATAAACGCAGGAATTTGTATTTAGATAAAACATAAAACATTCTATTTGCAGTTTTATTAATTTGATAACATATATAAATTAAAGAAAATTACAGAAAAAAGAAACAGAAAATGTTGCAAAAACAATATTTAAAAGGTGGAGTAAAATGTAGAAAAAGTTTCGTAGTGAGTAGTTGTTTTTAAGTACCGCACTATAAATTAATATATAGCAAAATTAAGTTTGTTCTCGTTTTAATTTATATCAACTTCTTTTTATCTTTCTCTTTCTCTTTCTGTTTATTGAAACAAGTTGTACCCCTTAAATTACCCTAGGTCGTGTCTTCCTTCTGAGTCTTTACCAACTCTCCCCAAACATTAATTTAGGGCGCCAAGTACAGACAAACAAATAAAATCGCAAAATCAGTTTCAGGTGACTGTATTTTATCAAAATTTAAGTTAATAAAATTTTAAAATAAATAATTAATTATTTCTTTTATCTTCTTATTTATTCAGGCTTCTTTTTCAAAATGAGACAGGACGCGTAAAAATATCAAACAAATTTCTTTGCAACGATCTAGTAGTTACGTGCATTTCCGCTTTTCGCCATGTGTGGACACAAAGTGGTATTTTAATTTCATTGAAAGTTCGGCTCTTCTCTCTGGTAGGTACTCTATCCGCGTTGCACACTAGGATTTAAGTCTGCACTTTACGGTAGCTATGCCAAGAATACCCCTGCTGATTTTATATGATATTTAATCCAAGTTTCTTTTAATTAACATACCTAGTTAGTTTTATTTTTAAAAGCTTTTATTTAACTTGCAATTTATATATAGGTATGTATGTTTGTTCGGGTGACATATTTGAACTCAATTTTAAAGGAGATATCTTCTACCCTATTCGTTTAGTTTGGATGACAATGCACGATAAGATGTGTAACATCCATTCTAAATCCAAAATGGCGGAACATACTAGATGGCTTTATAGTTATTTTAAATGCACTTTTACAATGTGGATATCAAATGACGGGGTTCTTTAGGAGTAACTCAAAAAATAATGTGACATTATACTTAATCCAATTTAATTATTTTCAATGCCCTTCTACAATATGGGTAGGTATCAAATAAAAAGGATCGTTGCAATTAATTCGAAAAATAATGTGACTTCATTCTAAATCTAATATGACGGGCCATACAAGATGGCGAAATAGTTATTTTTAATGCACTTTCACTACAATATGAGTATCAAATGAAAGTGCTTGTGAAGTGAAGAGTAACTTGTAAAATAATGCAACGTTATTCTACATCAAATATGGTGGAACATCCTTGCAATAATGATGCGTTAAATAAGAACGATCATAGACAAAAGGTTGTAATCATGTCAGATAGTCAAGCAGCCCTCAAAGCTCTGAACTCACACATCATCAGTTCAAAGATGGTCTGGGAATGCCTAGGCAAACTAAATGAACTAGGACAAAATAACACTGTTACTCTCCTATGGGTTCCCGGACACATAGAAATAGAAGGAAACGAACAGCAGATAAGCTGACAAAAGGAGGAGCTGAAACTTAATACTTAAAACTAGAACCATCTTGTGGAATCAGCAGCAGTACGGTCCTAGAAAAACTAAGGAAAGAAGTGGATAGAGAAAAATCCAACTGGAACGATCCAGAAGGACTAAGACAATTGAAAACGCCCCTGGGAAACTATAACCAAAAGAAATCTTTCAGCTGTCTAAACCTTAGTAAGAAGATTATACCAGGAATATTAACCGGGCATTGAATATTAAAAGGGCACATGAAGAAACAAGAATTGGTAGATGAAGCAAAATGCAGATTCTGTGAGGTAGAGGATGAAATCTCAATACACATACTCTCAGAATGTATTGCATTACATAATTCTAGGGTAAGATACCTAGAGTTAAACGAAGCAGAATGTAACTTGAAGCTTATCGATATCCTAAACTTTCTAAGAAAGATAGGACTAGAAGAGCTGCTATCAGTCCGAGAAAACATCAGAATTATAGCAAGAAAAGGGGGACACAATAGATCTTATAGGTCTCAGGTGTCTCTGTTAGCCCTAATTTGCCCACACATACATACATACATACATGATTCTGTAACTATGTTCAACTTCATAATGAACAAAAAGTGTGTAATGTTAAGTGTAAACCATATTCAGGTAATAGGAATCAAATTTTTGAACTTTATCAATTAATTATTATTATTAATTAATTATTAATTTAAGGTTAGTTTGTCTTATTAAACTTATGCGTTCTGTTAAGACATAGTATTAAAAAGTTTTAGCAAAAAATCATTCAACAGCATTGTCTTACATTAACTTTCTTGTGACACTTCCTAGCTAGAACCTCTTGTTTATTTGTTCCACATAAAAACTTCGTTTCGGTTTACTTTCTTTTTCTTTGTGAATTCTTTAACCCTTCAAACGGAATATCTATCTATTAGGCGGGTAATACCGTTCCTAAATTCACCGGTGGAACCGCTGTGATACGAGTCGAGTCGGCATAGAAATGAGTTGACTTTGGTACTTCCAGCAGGTAAGAGCGCATTTTATTTAACCATACCTCTGCCTCCAGACGGATGTTCCTTTAAGTTTAAGTATCCGTCTCCCAGATGGATGTTTCTACTAACGTATTTTTGAAAATCCGTTTTGCCAGGCAGGTGTTTAAAAACCAATATTTTATCTATGCTTTTAATTTATTTTCTGGTCAAAAGAATGAATTCATATTATTTTACGATAATCCTAGTGATTTTTATTCTTCTTGTTTTATGTTGCAAGATCCACGATGGCTGTTTCACCGAACATTTTAAGTCGAACAAAGAAACTGTTGAAAATTGCACTTCTTCCTGAAGACGATTCATACTCCGATATAGACTCAGATCACTCATATCTTCTCGAAATTGATAACATTGAGATATACTATCACGAGACGTCGACAGAGATTGACGAGGAAGAACTCTTTGAGGATGATTTTGAACATTCCGATGAAGAAGGCGAACAGATCGATGACCAACTAGCTCTTGTCCATCAGGACAAGCTGAGTATAATGTTGAAAAAAATTGTTTCGTTTGGAAAAAAACGTAATTACTTCAAGTCATCCAACAGAACGAAATATAATTAAATTTAGTCTCTCCAAACCTGATGGCTTAGCTCAATTGTTATGCAACAAACCGACGCCACAAGGTTGTGGGATCCTTTAATACGAACGATATTCTTTATTTCATAGTGACACACATAAATTCAACACTTCGTGAAAATCATAGCAAAATAAAAAATAAAGATTCTGCTTCCTACAAGGACCCAGATATTTAGGAAATAAATTCAATAATAGAAATTGTTTTGCTGTGTTTAGTTTTTAAATCCTCACGAGAATCTTAACGATCGTTGTATTCTACATCTATAACTGGGCGACTAGTATTTCGTGCATTCATGACGGTAAAACAATGCCATATTTTATTTCGGGCATTGAGATTTGATGATTCGAATACAAGGACACAAAGAGAGCAACCTTTTTATCAAAAACTATAAAAAGAATTATGATCTTGGAGCACATACAAAAGTTGATGAAACTCTGGCGCCATGTCGATCGATGTAGCTTCAGAATGTACATGTCTAGTAAACCGGGCAAGTATGGCATAAAAGTAATGACACTTACTCATGCACATACGGCATATATGTACAACTGCTATATTTACACTGGCAAAGGAAGCTTACTCTTTATACAAAAGAAGAAAAAACTGAACATACCAAACCACTCTGTGATTTATCTTTCGAAGTACATTTCGGGTACCAACCGTAATGTTACGTGCGAAAACTGGTTCTCGCAAATCCAGTTAGCTTTTGAGCCATTTAATAATAAATTGACGATGGTTGGGACCCTAACAAAAAAATAAACCCCAAATCCCTCCAGAATTCCTATCCAAGAAAACAAGAAAAGTTAATTCGACTTGATATGGTTTTACAAACGAAATGATGCTTGTTTCTTACGTGACTTAACCATTAAAAATGCCCTTTCGTCTCTTGACCATGCACCATTCGGAATATTCTGACACAAATACACAATTGCCGGAATTGATATCGTTCTGCAACTCAACACAAGGAAGGGTTACTACCTTGGATCAAAATGTATTATCTTTTTGCAAATCGCTGAACTAGACGGTGACCACTAGCCACATTTTATCAAATTGTTTTTGTTGCTTCAAGCAATGGTCACACATTGTTTTGTTTGGCCAATGGCACAAACAAAAGATCAAGAAGGGACTGCATAGAGAAAATTTCATTTTAGTTGGCTAATGACTTTCTAAGAAGAAAACTATCTATACCGAATTGACCTCTAGAACTGCAAAACATAATCGAACAAGTTGCAGGCATAACTGAAACGAGAACTTCATTGTCAACCACAGATAGGTTAGCAAAGAGAAAGATCTGCCGCTTTTGTCTGTATTACAAAAACAGGATGACTACATAAAGTGTGATGCTCCAACGTGTTTGGATATGAATTGTTTTGTCAAAAAGTAGTCGTTATTTTACCATTGGACGTGACTAGTTCCTAGAAAAAATACCTACTGTAATGATAAGATAGTTGAAAAATATTTAATGTGCTTTTGGAACGAAGTTCCCTTTCGGGCGTTACGACTAGTTACGACTGAGGCTAGGAGTTAGCCAAAAAAAATTCAGACCATAAATTGTCACGACACGACACGACACACGTCTGTCTGTCTCTCTCTCACAGACCAAAAAATTAAAAACTCTCTCTCTCTCTCTCTCTCTCTCTCTCATAGATAGATATATTACAATTAAAAAGACACTATTTGAAATTAAAAGAAAATGTACAGTAAAAAGAAAATACTGTAGAAAAAAAATAATTACCTACTCGTATAATAGTATTATATTTTATTTCATCCTGTTTTTATAAATTAATAAATTCATAAACATTTTAAAAATAGTTCGTAACTTGACTAGTTAGGTACCTACGTCAAATAACCTTAACTGTCAGTTACTGTCAAATATTTTAATTTTAAAATTTTGAATTAAATTGTTAATTCCTGTATTAAATTAAATTGAAATAAAAAGTAATTCTAGATATATGTATGTCATCTAAACCTCTGGTATTGTATAAATGGACAATTTTGTTCAAAGAAAGAAACTGTTGAAAATATTCAGGTATGGATTTACTATTTTCTATAGTGTAGTGTCGCGACTTTGTTAAGTTTATACAGGTTTTTGTAGATAATAAATAATACAATAATAGAAAATAATAACAATAATGTATCCTGAAGTTTGTGGTTCTCCACAAATTTTGGATATTGCTGAGTTAGGTAAGTGGAGATTTTATACAGACAATAATAAATGTATAAACACTCTGTTGTGTTCACAAATTACAATTCCTTAACTAATTAATCGAAAGGAACTTCGTTCCATCCGGGTGTCCCTTGACACCTCTCACCTTTTTTTTTTTAATTGTAAGTGACTACAAGAATTTATTTTATTTTAATTGCCATAAGTTTTTCGATTTATTTTCTTACGCTATAAACTCCTTAAAGTTTTGACAATTTTTTGTATTTTCAACCGATTGTTCGTTTAGTTTTTTGATAAAATTCCCCTTAAACCAAAATGCTTCAAAATCAGGTAATTAGTATGCTGAAATTTGTAAAATCAACGTATCCGTCTCAGAAACGGATATTCGTCATAATAGGGGTAAAACACATGTTCCGTCCGAAGGGTTAACTTCGCAAACTAGGAATATGGTCAATCCTGCCGTCACGGTACAGATTCCAAAATACTTTTTATCTACTCTACCTCATATTATGTACCTATCAATTTTTAGTTCGTGAAAACTGTCATTATAGACAGCAGTGCGTGAAGGATTGAAAGTGTGCGTGAAGTAACAATGTATTTTTTGTACAACTGTCATTAAAAGTGACACTTTTAATGATAGCAAACAATGTTAAAATTGATTGTTTACATGGTAGCGTGTTAAAAAGACTTTTAACACGCTTCAGTTTACTTTTAACACGGTTTAGTTTACTTTTAACACGGTTTAGTTTATAGTCATTGCAAATTCGCCCATTTCATTATCAAAATAGAGGGCAGTTGTACAAAAAACGTTGTATGGTATTTGTGTTAAAAGTGAGTTTATTTTGTTCGTGAAATTATTGTTCAATTTGCTCCGCTCATTTCACAAACTTTTTCACTCACAAAATAAAATGTCACCTTTAACACTCATATAATAAATAACTATTTTATTTGATTATCGTAGATAAAATATTGTGTGCGTGAAGTGCTTTTTGCGCACGCACGCGGTGTTTAGAGCACGAGCGAACTGTTTCATAAATAACTGTTTGAGAAACATTTCTCTTGAAAATACAAGTATTGTTCGCCATTTTTGAAAAATTGTATTTGATAGTAAATTTTTGTTAAAACAATGTAACGGAAGATTTTTATATTTCAAAACACATTTTTATCGATTTATTTCCGCAAAAACAGTGGAAGGGCGATTTTCAGTGCTGGATTATTTTTTTTGTCCTGATTCCTTTACAGACATTGTTTTTTCAGATCATACGCAATTTATTTTATGAAAAAGTGTACCTATCTAAGATACGTTCTCAACGGAGCGTTAAGAAAACTACGCATTGAAGTTATAGCATTTTCAATATTAAAATTAATTGATAATGTAAAATTTATTTTTTACTATTCCTTTTGTACAAAAATAATTCAAAACTTTATTTTTTTATATAGTGTGATCATATCGCTTTGAAATAGATAGTCTAAGCAATATTCTTGTTAACTATTTATGATATAAAACTTTGGTAACAAAAAATACTAATAGAATAATAATTTATCTAGAACAAAATATAATAGGCCGATCCTGTAGACGAATTCCTATAAATTTCAAATAATTTATTAATTGTTCTGTAGTAAATTCCAAGATAAAATACCGCGTATAATAATGGTATAATACCAATTACGTAGTTTCGTGGTAATTACTCGGTAGAATTTAATATTATTCATGTGTGCCACCGTCTAGACACGCCCTCTTTCTAGTTTCTATTCAACAATTATGATAATATGTCGCTACATGGTAGTCGGCATGTAATAAGACCAACTTGAATTGGACAAGATTTGTCTATATTGCAGCTTGAACCATGACAATAAATCCAATAATTTACTATCCAGCAGAATACAGCTACAAAAACTTTTGCCATAGCTACTGAACTTCAACGTATAGATTTGTTTTACATTTCAACCACAACCCTAGAGTTGCATAACAAAAAGTGACGAAAGAAATTCCGTATTTCCAGATTAACCTTCAAGCTTTTTATTTTTTTTTTAAGTTTTCTATATTGGTATTCATATTAAGAGTATAATAAAATAATGACTAATATTATTTGCAATATGCAATATGGTCGTAAAAGTCTTGTTCTTAAAACTATCAATAGGCGAGGCAACGAAGCATTAAGAAATACAAAACCTAGCTATTTTTTACAGCAAGATGAATCGTCATGCAACTTTTTACATTCGATTCGAGCGTGTCAAGTTATTTTAAGAACTAAATTGATCTTCGGTTGATGAAAATTGCATTTTGTGCATAAGAAAAATGCATTTCCAAAGTGCAATTTAAAGAGATGAAAATGAACAATTTGGGAAATCGGGTAATATCGACGGTAATAAGTTTAATTTTTGCACTCGGTGGTTTTGGGACTAAACACGAATTTCATGACAGCAATGGTTGTCGAGATACCTGGTGCCCAGGGTGGAACTCATCGCCTGGAGTTATAAGTTATTATGATTCAAAATCAGTCAACAACCATTACTCGGGGGGTTTTGGAGGTCGCTGTGTACGGATTTCATAACGTTGATGGTTTCCGAGGTACATGGTGGCTGGTGTGGAAGTTGTCGCTTGGAGTTTTAATATATATATATATATTCATTCAAAATCAGTTGATAATCATTAACCGGGAGGTTTTGAGGGTCACTCAGTACGAATTTCATGTCGGCGATCGTTTACGACTCCTGGAGCCCGGGGTGTAACTCGTCGCCTGGAATTATGTTGGGCATCATTAATTAATATGGTATATAAATATTTATATTAAATTTTTTATTTAAGTTATACGATAAAAGGTTGGTATCAAATAAAGATTAAAAATAATTTCTTTGAATATCAATACCAACAATTTTATCACCATGGGCACCAAGTGCCTCGGAGACCATTGCCGTAATGAAATTCGTGTTCATCGATTGCCAAAACACCCGAGTGCAAAAAGTGAACTAATTTCCAACAATATTTAAATATTGTTTATAACTTCTTTGTGGCATAATTGTATATATTTACTTCTGTAATCGGGGAACTTTTCCCGACTTCCCGCATTTTTTATTATTTATCTCTTTTAGATGCGCAAAATGCAATTTTCATCTCCCGGAGATCAATTTAGTTCACAAAATTTCCTGACACTCTTTTGTATCGAGTACAAAAAGACATAAAAAGGGTTTAAAGTTCGCCTAGAACAATTACGGTAAAAGTTTGCTTAAATCTAAATCTGCTGCATAACACAATTGTTCCGGATTAGTTTGTATTCGCAAACCGTTTTTTGTCATTACAGTATGGACCGATATAGACTGTAGATATGCCGATATTGCAATAAAAAATTAACTGCATATCCGTATAAACTGGAAAGCGACTTTGCTTTTTTTTCTTTTTTATAAATTGTTAATTTCTAATAACCTTACACGATTCTCTTCAAACATCTATGTAATAATGTAAAAACGCCCAAAACAGATCAATTACGAAGATCGTTTTAGTTTTACGAAATATGTTTGAATTACTAGTGTATAACGTACTTGCAATATTTCATCACTAAGGCGGCTCGCACACCGGAGCAATATACAACTAGCAACTAGAAACATGCAATAAGCAACAGGCAACATATTTTGTTGTACTTTGCATACCAAAGCAATAAAAAATGTGGTGGCAAATTTTAAGGGGAAAGAAAAGAAAAAGGAGACGATATTGAATTCATCCAGCATTTGAAGCGTTAAGTAAACATGAAGCCAGTATATGTGCTGAAGAATTAAATACGCATCCCACATAGTTTCAAAACTGTAACCGAATGAGTCGGAGTACTTTTGAAACGTTAGTTCAGCTGATAGCACCTCATATTACTAAACAAGATACCAATTACAGATATGCGATCAGCCCACAGTAACAACTTTTAATCACATTAAGGTAAGATAAATGAAATATAACATATTTACATAAAAAAAGTATTTTATTGAAAAAACTAAAAAATATAAAAAAATTATATTATTGTTCTGTTAAAGACGAATTCCTATTGTCATCAACTGACATGATAACCCTTAATGATCTAACACTACTTGATGAACGAAATATTGGCAAATTATGGGCGATATAGTTGCTTTTTAACCGGCACGTCGTGTTGCTAGCAACATATGTTGCTCTAGAAAGGCGATAGCGATATCTTATTGCGTCGGAGTCGGAGTGCGAGATCAACAAAAATGTAATGGAAAAACACATTGGCAATAATATTGCTTATTGCATTCTGCTAGTTGCATATTGCTCCGGTGTGCGAGCCAGTTTACGCTCTAAATATCAAGATTTGGTTTGGACAAGCCTCACATGTTTAATATCTAGTTTAATTTAAATTGGAGGACGTCAATGCAAAAAATATATTGCTTTGTAACTAACGATATTTTAGAAATTATATTCCAAATGATCTTTTTTGTTATTCGCAACGATAGAATGCACGTTGATTCGGTCATGTAGACAAAATTAGGTGCGGTAATATTCAAATTGGACATGGGAGGATGAATTAGTAAACTAGACGAATTCGTTGTATTAAATAATGTTCGTACGTATTTTACCTCTAGAGACGAATAGAATTATCAAGAGAAATTCTACCTTCAAGTTCCTACTTTTGAAGAAGCGTGACAGACTGCATATAAAATGGTTTATTCGGAATAAAAAAATACCACAGAATGTCGTAATTTACTTACAGGCATTTAATAATTTGCGGTTTGAAGAAATATCCATTTAACAAACACTTGTCATTAAATTATATCCATTTATCCAAAACCACAAATAAAAATTTATTATTTTTTATATATATTATTTTACCCACGACTCATAAGTAAATTGCGTATTTTTTAACCTATAACTCTGTCAGTAAGTGTCAAATTATTGAGGAGTTGTGTTATAGTTTCATTTACTAAACTAGTGGAGTAAGTAAATAGAAACTGTATTACTATGTTGGTTACCTACAGTTTTCATTAAATTAAACTAACATTTGACATTTCTCAGACAAAACTGTCTGCGAAATCGAATATTTTTGACAACTTATGCCAAAATTTACATTTTATATTTGTTATTTTTAGTTTTATACAAAACCATTTGGTAAGTCGTGGGTAAAGCATAGTACTTCACTCGAGGAACAAATTGCATATTTAGCTCGTTTCTTTAGCCCCTTCGCTCGCAAGCTCGCTCATGGGCCAAACACACTCGCTGTAATATGCAATTTACTCCACTCGTAAAGTAATATACAATTAAAAACGTGCCATTTATGTAATAGTTAAAAAATTACAGATGTATATTGGTATTTCATTGTACTGTATAGGTAAGAAGACTGAAATAAGTGGTATATGATGATACATATTAATAAAAGGTACAATTGTCGCTTATGATCATCAGACCATTTAGTTATGTCAATTTTTTATTTTTTTTTATAATATTATTTATGTTTTATTTTTTATTTTGTTGTTTTGTAATTTGATTTAGCTAGTACAAAGTCAATATGTTGGAATTTTATTTTCAAGTTAATGTAAAACTAACTATAACAGAGCGTCGCGTCGCTGGGGTTTAACAGAGGTTAGAGGAAAGTGGGATAAAAAAGGGACGCTAAGGAATATACTTATTAAACAAAAAGTATATTTTTAACAATTTTAATAAACTTTATTAATATTATTTATCACATTTGTAGAAGTATTAAAAAAAAGTAAACTTTTACGGTTTTGCTCCATACTTGGTCCAAACGAAATTTCCTCATCTTATATCCAATATTGCCTCTTAACAACGGAAGCTGTGGAACTTATACAATTCAGCTTGTTCCCAACCAGTACAGCCTTCATGGGCATATTTCTGGCATTTAAGATATTCCATCCAATCACCACTTGTTTGACTATTTCTGTGCAATAAATACTCTAATCCTTTGAAGAACTCTTTTTAAAGTTATACTTCTTTTGGCGCGATGGAGAAAAATGATGAGAGTGAATTTTTACGATGCACGCGCATACCGACACCGACACCTGAATTCTACATCGTAAAGTTAATTTAAACCTATTTCCCGACTACCTAGAGCTCTAAAATTTTTAGGTTAGCTAAGAACTAAATGACATGGCATGTTTCAAGTGTGTTTAGGCATATACATAGATTTCGAAATTTATACTGAATTGTTATTAAATGTGATTGTTGTGTATAGATATTATCATTTTGAAAGTTTTTAAATAAGTTGTTCGTAGCTCATTTGGATAAGCATCCAATTGTGACAATTCTGTTATGTTATCATAATGGAATCGATTACATGAGAGAGAAGTTTTTTTCTGTTTTTTTTTTGTTCTACATGTAAAAACATTAATTATTATTTTAACTGTTAATAAAATTTTTAGACTTTACTGTGGACTATGCCGTAATCTATCTCGGTAAAGCGCTATTTGCTAAGGGACAGATTGCAGTAATAATCTATACTTATAATAAATCTGTAGAGAGGTCAATTCTGTACATGAAATATATTTCCAAAATAACTATCAGGGGGTGATTGGGGATCGATACTGATTCCAAAAATGCAATCAGTAAAATTTTTGTCTGTCTGTCTGTCTGTCTGTATAACCGCTATAGAAACAAAAACTACTCGACGGATTTTAAAGAAATTTGGTACAATTATTTTTCATACTCCTGTGCTGGTTATAGTATACTTTTCATCACGCTACAATCAATTGGAGCAGAGCAGTAAAGGGAAATGTTGGGAAAACGGGAGAAGTTACTCCATTTTTTAAGCTTCCGTCGCGTGTGCAACCTTAATGGTTGAAATCATCATATGTTTATAATTTGGAGTGAACAAATATGTCACTTTGTATCCATCCACTGGGATGGCATATTGCGATAGTTCCAGGGAGTACTCCATGTAACAATTTAGCCTTCATGGAAAAATAAGATGCAGTGGAACATAAGCACCTACAGCAAACACACACAAGATTGCAGTTGTTAATTAACCCCTTTTAGCTGTCGAGATAAGACCTACTTGCTTCTTACCTTTTAAAGCTAGAATTTATGGATTCTAACCAGGTTGTTAGATGATCCCTACTTAGGCTGGAATATATTCGCAATAATGCCACACAGTCACAATTTTTTGGTTTGGTTTTAGATTTAAATATTGCTGAAAGCACCTCTTACTAAACTGAATAAAAGATATTTGACATTATGGTTCACTGTTGGTATATTTTTAAAATGTTTCAGGCTATTTAGTATTAATAAGTTTGAAATGCATTCACCCTTTTAACTTACTTCAAAAACTTGAACTTTTACGCATTTATACATATAATTTCTTCTTTTTGTAGGTGATAAATTTTTTTGTCATTTTTAAAGCATTGCCTTTATTAACGTGACCTTACTGTTAATAAGATGAATGCTCCCATTAGAACTTGATAAACAAAATCAACATCCTGCTATATTTTTAAAAAGGTATAAAATTCTCCTATACTATATTTTACAATATATTTTTTGTTCATGCAAAGTATTTTGCAAGCCGATTCTAATACTTAAATTGGAAGGAATATTCTCCATTGATTGTAATTTTTTATAAAAGTTCCTACAAAACATTTAAAAAATCAAAATTCCTTCGTTCTGCTCGTAGTTTATTTTATATGTCAGACAGCCACTGATGCTATCAGGGCTTGTTAAGCTATTTTATAAAAAAAAGAATCTGGTACCAGCCAACGATGTGAGATATTTTAGGGCGGTAAGATTTTTTGATAAAATACTTTAAATGATTGGATGGTACCTATATTAAAATACTGAGAATCTACAGGGTAAATCTTTAAACAAAGTCAGGAAAAAGTGTAGTCCTAATTCTTATATTTCCGAGAATTAGATTCGCATGCAGCTTTTTTTATAAAATCTGTTATAAATTTCGAAATCAAATTTAGCAAGACCATTAGATACTTTCCAAGATAACACTTGTCAAAAGTTGACTATTGACAGAAAACTTAAAAATTTTGATTATATCTTAAAAACCGTCAATATAGCAAATTTCTTTTTGTACTTATTGCTTTTAAATGCGTATTTTACAGTTATCGCCGGAGTGCGTAAAAGTTACTTTTACGCACTCATGCTTTTCATTTTAACGTAATTAGTTTTAAACAGTTGGCAACAAAAGTGTCTAACACTTAGGTTATGTTACACCAAGGTTAATGTATTTATTGGATCATCATCCAAAACTGAGCATTGAATAAATGCTACAAATAGAGCTTATACTACTTTGCTGGTCAACAAAATACGCTAGCATAACAATTTTATTAATATTCTTGACTTTTTGATCCATACCTCATACCTAAACCAATCCAAAAATTTTTTCATAACGGTCTCGACTTTTTTGAGGAACCAAGCTATTAATTGCTTGTTCAGCTTTTTTGTGAATTTCAAGAACTTCGCTATCACTCTCAATCATTTTGATAAATTTAATATTTTTTAAAATTTGTGAAAACTGTTAAATAATTTAAATTTGACATTTGTATATCAAGTTATTGTTACCAACCGTTAATAGAAAAATAAATGATAACATTTATATTTACATTTTATTCGTTACAAAAAACATTGTACCTAACTTTTTTGGAAAGGAATTTTTCGCATTCGCACTAAATGCAGCACTTCCTTCGGGCTAAAAGTGCTCATGCGGAAAATCCTACTTCTCAAATACGTTAGGAAAATATTTATGAAGGTATTAATACTAGTTTCATTCTTTTACAGATTGAAACAAACGTTTAATAACTATTACCTATATAGCTCGACTCTAAACAGCCAGAAATAAAAAAGGACATCTGCCCAATTTTACTTTAGCTCTGATCAACCAAGGTGGGGAGACGCTCAGATTGTCGGTCTCGGGACAATGTCTTCTGGCTTTGTTGCGATGCTCTCTCTTCTTCATTTGCGCATATCACAGCTAAAGTGAAATTGGGCAGATTGTATGTAAAACATATATTTTGTTTAATTAATAATAAATTTTAAGATGTTAAAAAATATAGAATTCAACAAGTCCACATTTATACGTGTTTAAATTTTATAACTATTTAATATTTATACGCTTAGCAATTCGTTTTCATTAAATATATATATGGAGTTTATCAAGTTAAACATTTACCTATGTCGCACCTAAATTGCCTATACCGATATAGTAAAGTGTTTATGGGGAAAACGCCATTATGAAAGATTGGAATATGCCGGTTTTTTGTGAGATTCCAAAGTTATGAGTCATATTGATGTATATAAACCCTTAACATTAATTTACTTACCGTCCTTAAATGTTAAATAAATAAATTAAAATATATCTGTAAACAATCGCAAAAACAGGAAAAATTAAAAATACAGAAAAATAAAAAAAAATAGAAAAAAGTAACAGCAAAAATTGGAAAAAATGAGAAAAATTAAAAAAAATAGAAGGTATAAAAAGATAAAATAAATAAAAAAAATGAACAAAAAGGATTGCGGTATATTAGGAAAAAAAAACCAACGAAGATATAAAAAATTAAAGATCAAGTCAAATTTAAAAAAATGGACATTTAAAAATGAAAACAAAAGAGAAAATGAGATTAAAACAAAGAAATCGCATAAATTAAAAAAATAGTGAACAAAATTGAAAAAATGGAAAAACCAATAAAACAAAAACAAACAGTAAAAATAAAATTAAAAAAAATAAAAAAGACAAGAGAAAAAATAAAAAAAAGGACAAAAATACTCAACTTTATTAATAAAGTATTTAATACATATTTTAGTTCATGTAATTTTATGTAATTTTAATTTATTCAAAAGTTTATATAAAGTAAAAATTTATGATTTAAAAAAAATTGATAAATTTAATTAATTGATATAATTTTAAAAGATTTTTTCTTTATTATTTAAGCTTTAAATAAAATCTTAGCTTTTTCAAAAATTTATAACAATGCTTTTTCAAAATGTTTAAAAATTTCTACAAAGTCATAAAATTTTAGAATAATTTTGAAAAATTTAAACTTTTTAGCATTACTAAGCATGTTTCGAAATTGACCTTCTGTCAAATTTGTATAACTTTATTGTGTATGATATTTATAAAAATTATATTATTTTGTTTTTATATTACTTCTCATAACTTTAAATCAATATATCATTAAGAAATATAAAATCAGCGAAAAATTATATATAATAAAAAAACTTTAAAATGGTAGTAAACTGGGAAGCTCTAGTGTCTAGTGTAACAAATCTATTTAAGATGTAAAAAAAAATCATTGAAAGTCTTGAAAGAAAAGAAAAAGAAAGAAAACATTAAAAATTGTAGAAAATTATAAAATTAGTTAACTATAAACAATAAAAAAAATTATAAAAAACAAAACATAACTTTATCACATAGTCAAATACATATTGTATAAAACTGAAAAACAATTAGGTACAAGATTTGGAAACATAAAAAAATAAGAAGGATCATAAAAAAGTAACTTAAAGAAAAATGTATCAAACAAGGAACCACGTTGGATACAATCATAAAAATTTAATAAAATTTAAAAAATGTATGTGTTTGATTTTTTTTAATAAACGCATAATATACAAAAAATTACTTTTTGCATATAATCTGGTAACTATTTACAACAATTATAATAGATATTTAGCTGCAAAACAAAAAAATAATTATCATATTTAATTAAAAGCTAACTAAATTCTGTTGGTCAGCAGGAGTGCATTTTGTTGTTTTTATGCAGTTATTTGGATTTAATTAAATTTTGGTAAGCATGTTGTTAAATAAGAAAAGACCTACATATTTGTGGCCTGCAGCACTCTTTGCTTACTTACGAGGTACGGCTATTAAATAACAAGACTGTCCACCTAGAGGGCGCCCTAGAGGGGTTGGGAAAAACGAGAAGTGCTTCTTCTCTATGCACGTACCAAACCACGTTTTCGTCACTATTACAGTATTTGTGCAGTACCGTTGTTTTTTCTGGTGCCGAAAAACAGGAGCAACGTTTCAATCTCAAATGTCTCGTTAAATTGAAAAAACTCCGACTAAGTACTATAAATTGTTGCAAGAGGTCTATGGGGACATTTCTCTATCTCGTGTACGTGTTTTTGAGTGGTATTAGCGCATCAGTGGGGGCCGAGATAGTACTCCTGACAAAGTGACCAAAATTAACCAAATTGTTTGTACAGATCGTCGAATCAGCATCCGGATGATTGCCGAGGTTGTAAACGCCGATAAAGAAACGGTTAGAATAGTTTTACCCGAGTTGTGGAAAAACAACTCGTGGATTTTGCAACTATCTAATACGCGCTATTTGTAAAGCAGTATTTGGCAATAAAACGAACTCCAGTACTCGAACACGCAACGTACTCGCGCTCTGACTTTTTGTTTCCTAAGATAAAATCTGCTTTGAAAAGGACCCGATTTAAGTCGAGAGAAACTATTATAAGCAAAAAATGGCAGAGCTCCTAAAGGCCCTCCTCCAAGAAGACTTCAAGCACTGCTTTGATCAATGAAAAAAACGTATAGAAAGTTGTGTTGCGAGGGGAAGAGAGTATATTCAAAGGGAGTATTCGAATGTGGAAAATTGTTATAATTGTCTTGTTAAATAATAGCCAGACCTCGTATACGCAATACTTTTACCGTCAAAGTTGTCATACAGATTGATCCTGTTCAGGGTGATTTTGTTCTTCTGGTTAGGCTTAGTTAAAGTTTCAGTTATAAAGCCTATTTAAAGCTAGGACGCTTGTAAGAATTTGTATATTTCTGATCCTTTTGGTCAGTTCTTATGCTTGTGAGTTCAGGTTCAGACTTAACTAAGTGTTCATAGTTTATTTTAGTTTTGAGGTTTAGTGATTCTGGAGTATATACCACATTGGTTTTGATTCCATCCGTGCAAATACTTCATACACTCATATTATTTTATTTGTATCTTTTTATTCTTTCCTTTTTTTATGAGATGTCGGCCAATTTAATTCTTCTATCGTTTCATTTTAAACGTTACTTGTTTTTTCTGCTTTTTCCAATTTTTTAATTTATTTAGTAGATTAAAATTTATTGTTTAAAACTTTGTTTAACAAAATTTAATTTGCATATGTATGAAATTATGAAATAAATATGTGCCTATTTATCAAAATACAACGTTCAAATATAATCCTGTTATATGTTTGTGCAATTCACAAACTATTGTGTGTTGACATAAAACTATATTATATTTTCATGTGAATTGCCTACATTTCCTGTATGCAAATTGAAAAGGTAACAACAAATGATACGTATCTAAATATTTCATTATTCTATTATTGGGATTGGGCAATTATATAGAGCTATTTTACACTTTGTTAAAACAAAACTGAATATACCAGTGACACTATCATGATTTATTCTACTTATGACAATTGTTTTCTGTGCTAGTTAAACAAGCACTTATATATAGGTACCTACCTGCTTGAAAGA
This sequence comes from Altica lythri, assembly GCA_964028335.1. Taxonomy (NCBI): domain Eukaryota; kingdom Metazoa; phylum Arthropoda; class Insecta; order Coleoptera; family Chrysomelidae; genus Altica; species Altica lythri. The sequence continues at coordinate 13,310,727 of OZ034804.1, read as the reverse complement.
TTTATCGTGAGCGTGAGGTCAAATTATTAATGCTTGATGAATTTAAACAACTGAACGATAAAGGGTTGATTTATCTAAAAATCGCGGTGGGCGGATCATCGATTGTCCCCAGGAGGTCGTAGAGGTGTCGGAGGCTCGCTTTGTAGTTTTCCGAGAACGTCCCATTCGACACTATCCTCTGGTGATTTTTTCAACATTTTTTGAACACTAATAATAGAAAGATTATCCTTTTTCCAATGAGTTATGAATATTGGTCGCATATTTGTGTGAAGTTTTAGTCAAGGACATTTCGTGAATTTATTGAATATCATTAAGCATCTATTGTAAATTTGGTTTCCATGATTTATTTTTAAAGTCAAAATAAATTATTTAGATATGTAGCTGTAGGTACTATATAACGTACCTATAGGTAACATTATTAAAATCCTAAATAAAAATCCTGCTTAGACAGAAAAATAAGATTTTCATAGAATACTTAAATAATTTTAAACAAGGTATTGTTATTTTTACCAGCAAAGGACATAACCTACAATGAACCACTGAAAACATCTATCTATCTCCAAATATACATTAATAAGAAACATTTTAAAACTGGAGAATTAATTAAAAAAAAACTAACAAGTATATAAATACGAATCCCAAATAAATAAATAAATAAATAAATAAATAAATATCATTAGTAATTAGTATGTACATAACGTTTATCTCTCTTTAATTAATTTCCTAATATCCATAATGTTGTGGAGGTCTTTTGAATTTTAAAGATCAACTTAAAAGTGATGAATATGAATGTTTTCAGTGTTTTCTTGACATTGACCAGTAGTTACTTGTTCACTGTGAACTTACTCAATTTTAGTTGCTTCATGTCCCCATTATCATTACGTTAGGGTTACATTTCTTTTAGAAGCAAGCAGTTTCACTAAAACTGTGGTTTTCCTACGTTGTCATAACATATAACGTTAAAACATCCTAAAAGGCGTTATTTTCCTAGCTAGCTCATTACGTCGTGGGTTACCTATTAAGAGTCTCCATAAATTATACACAAACACCCGTTTTAAAGGATTTATTACAAATTTTATTATCTCAAAAAAAATTAATTAAATAAAAAACCATAATAAAAACTTGAATTTAATATCAAAGTAGATTAATTATGTTAAGTAAAAAATTAATTATTCGCTTATCCCATTAATGGAAGTTTGTTAACAGGTTTTTATTTAATAATATTTTTTTATTAGCTATATTTTGTATTTTTTTTTTGTTTATTTCTATTTTTAGTTTTCGTTTCTATTTCTGTTTTTCGTTTATTTTCCATTTTTTTCTTTCCTATTTCTGTTTTTCGTTTATTTTCCATTTTAACTTAAAGTCTAATTCTTACTAGTTTTTTTACTCATTTGTATCTTTTTGTTGTTTCTATCTCTCTCATTGTTCGATTTTTTTTTCAATTTTTACAATGTTTTTTATTTTTCCATATATTTAATTTTTTCGGGTTTTTTTATTTTTTGTATTTTTTTTTAATTAAATTCTTTTAATTTTTTGTTTTTACATTAAATGTATATCTAACGCATTTAATTAAATAAGAAATGAAATTTTTTTCATAAAAATAGCTATATAAATAACTTATTATTTTATTGTAATATGTAAAAAAATGGTTATAATTGGTTATCCTTAGAAGATAGACATGAACCACCAAAGACTTTTTCCAGATCTATAAAAGAGGAACATCCCACCGTATTTTGTTACAGCTCGTTCAGACGGCATGCACGGGACGGTTTTGGATAAAAACTGGTAACCGTGACACTCATTCACACGACACACGGCGACCGTGATACAAATTAACACGACACCTGGCAAAAGAAAACGAATTTCTATATTCATAGCGCTAGTTGGTTTCTAGCAACGATGAAAGTAGATGTTAATACGTTTGTTACGATGTATTGGTATATAAAACGATAGAAAAAACCTAAAAAACATCTTCTTCAGGTATTGAAAATTCTAAAGGGTATTTGGGAGGTACAAGATGAAAAATTTATTTTAAAGAAAAATAGTTTTACAACTTAAATGGTTTTGGCAGCGTTTTCTATAAAAACTCCGGATCGGCTTAATTACTTCCGATATGTTGAACTAATATTGTCGCATTTCATCCAATTTACACAAAGACAAAGGACAGACAGATATGACCCTGCTACAGTTTTATTATATTTAAAGAATAGATTAAACAGGACGTTAAAGCTACCTCGCTAGTTGTTCTCAGTATAGAAGAAAACAACATCAATGTAAGAAGTAAGAAAAATTCACAGGATTTGAACAGATGAATGAAACTACGTTTGATATTTTAAATTAATATATCCCAAACTGTCCTACACATTCAGCGCTATATTCGAATATGTACCTACTGCTGTACATATGCATTCGAAAAACCATTAAAATTAACAGAGCTCTTACCCATTACATGAGGATTCATTATACTAAATTTCATGAACCTGCGACCCTGTAATCGACGTAATCGTACACGGCCGGGGGGGCGGAGGGTCATTTAACCGGTTTTATAAAGATCCAATTGTAATAAACACATGTGGAGTTCAATTGGAGCCTATTTCAATTAAGATATAATTATAGAGAAAGGTCTCTGGTAACTTTCCATTCGGTTATGTTCAACCCCGGCTTTTTAAGACTGGTAACTGTTTTTTGCAACTACAAATGTTGTGTATGGTGTAAATATCTTTATTGCGATTTGATGTTAGGCACTTTTTTAATCTATTGCGCAAAAACATTATGCTTTCTTAAATAAACGTCTTTTATTGTGTAGAGTAGGTAAGCTTCTAGTAAAGTATATTTACCCACGACCCATTAGTAAATTGCGTATTTTTTAACCTATATCTCTGTCAGTAAGTGTCAAATTATTGAGCAGTTGTGTTATATTTTCATTTACTGCACTAGTGGAGTAAGTAAATAGAAACCTGTATTATGCACTGAATCACGCCTACAGTATACATGAAATTAACTAACAATTTACATTTCTCAGACAGAATATCATTGAAATCGAATATTTTTGACAACTTATGCCAAAATTTAGATTTTATGTTTTTTATTTTTAGTTTTATACAAAACCATTTGGTAAGTCGTGGGTAAAGCATAGTACTTCACTTGAGGACCAAATTGCATATTTGGCTCGTTTCTTTAGTCCATTCGCCAAGCACACTCACTGTACTGTAATATGCAATTTACTCCACTCGTAAAGTAATACTTATACTATTATTTATAGTTTTAGGGTAGTTATTGACCGTACGACTAAACCAAATTTACAGTAGAACAAAAAGTTGTAAGTGCAGGTTTTGATGAATGTTGAAATCAGTTTAAACCATAACCACAACAGTAACACCTAAGTTTTTGTATATATAATCATGTAAAAGAATAGGCATTAATTATACATTTTCTTTTAATTTCTTAAGAGAAGGATACCATCGAAACGTATCCTTTGAATGGTAAATATTAATGCCATGAGAAACTGCAAATTGGTAATTTAAGAAACATTCAGAACTTCCAGTTTCTTTTAGTTATTTTAATTTAAAACCAAGTACTCTGTTAAAAGGACTAAAAGGAAATGTGGGTTATAAAGTAGCAAGTAGCAATTACAAACAGAATTCACCTTTTTTATTTTTCTTATTTATTTTACACTTTCGCAAAATGTGTATGTTTTCTACAATAATTACAAAACTGACTTGTTGCTGAACATTTCTTATCATGTGTCTATTGGTTCTACAAAATAATATATCTGAAAATTTATGGATTATACCTATTTTTATTAGAATAAATGGCATTTACAAAATTTTGTCTATTATCATTTGATTCTCTTTTGTCCACAAGACTGTTTAATTACATTTTCAAATGTTAAGTAGTAATTTTTAAACAAACGCTGACGTATTTCGTTGCTAAAATGGTTCACTAATAAATGCGTCTCTTATACAAGCATTTTTATTTTTCTCACCACAGACTGTTAAAATTTCAATCTGTACTTAACAATTTCAGCTGCTGCAAATGCAGATTTATAGTATTCCTATGTTGCTGTTATTAAGTGGCAATTAAGTACGATAATTGCTTCATTCTAATCTGACAAGTACATATATACCCATGAAATAAAGACGAAGTGTGATTTATAAGAATTATAAATCCCTCTTTAGTCTTAGATTCGTCTGTGTACTGCCTGTGTAACCCAGCTTTGGTTAACCGCTTACATTTTGCTATTCCTTAGGTTGATGGAATATTTTGTTATTTGGGAACCTGGGAATTTCTTGCGTTGTTTATTCACATAGTTACTACCCAATATTTTATAAATAATAATGATCTCCCACGAATTCTATAATCTGTAAAGCAGAATCTTCTAGAAAACGAATATACAGTACATTATTATTATTAATGAATGATATCGATAAGTAAATCAATAACATAATAATTATTCATTTTTAATCACAAACCAAACTTTATGGTTTGTAGTAAATCGGTAAAATTTAATAATAAAAGAACTTCTACACAAGATTAATTACGATAATCACCTCACAAAATAGGTTTTTGCACACAAATAATATTGCTACAACCTAACCAAGTAAATGGTGATTGATGATTGATTAATTATAATTATAAACATTTGCTATATTCTTTAACAAAAGAAACTGAGATTATAACCAAATAATCTGTCATTTCATTTCTCTTCCTATGTATGATAGACCGGTAAATATTTAACTACTAGCTGTTGCCCGCGACTACGTTCGCGTGGTTATAAAGATATGCATTACTATTAAGTTCTTTAATACAAATTAATTTTATATTTTTAATTTTTTTTATAAATTAGTGAGATAATGAAGGTTTTTACTATTTCATCATTTCTCAAATATCGTATATTAAGAAAAATTGAGATATCGATAATTTGAAAACTAATGAAAGTATCAAAGAAAAGAAATGTTTTTGTGTTTAATTAAAATTTTTAAATTCTTTAAGAAGCAAGAAAAATCTTGAGCTATAAAGATTTTTAATATTTCATCATTTTAAATTTTAATTTTTATTTATTTTGTAATTTTGTAAACTCCGTTCACAATTGACCTCAAAATTATACAAATTTTGCAAAGATAAATCCGTTCTTAGCTGACCTCTACCTGCCCTAAGGAATATTCCTACCAAGTTTCAAGTCGATCGGCCTTATAGTTCCAGAGATATCGTGATGAGTGACTATATACATAGAAACTCTCTTTTATATATATATATATATATATATATATATATATATCCCCTGCAACACCCCTTGTGGATGGAATTTCATAAAATCCGTTCACAGTTTACCTCAAAATTATAAAAATAACTATTTTGCAAAGTTTCAAACCTGTATGACTTATAGATTTTAAATTTTATTTTATTTTTCACGCCACCGCAACACCCCTTGTGAGTGGAATTTCGTAAAATTCGTTCACAATTGATCTCAAAATTATAAAAATAACTGTTTTGTAAAGTTTCAAGCCTGTAGGACTTATAGATTTTTTTCACGCCCTCAAAACCCCCCTTGTGGGTGGGATTTTGTAAAATCCGTTCACAATTGACCTTAAAATTATAAAAATAACTATTTCGCAAAGTTTCAAACCTGTACGACTTATAGATTTTAAGTTTTAATTTTTTTTATGTTTCACGCCCCCGCGACCCTCCTTGTGGGTGTAATTTTCTAAAATCCGTTCTTAGCTGACTTCTAATTTCCCTAAGAAATATTCCTACCAAGTTTCAAGTCGATCGGCCTTATAGTTTCAGAGATATCGTGATGACTGACTATATACATTTTATATATATCCCCCGCAATCCCCCTTGTGGGTGGAATTTCCTGAAATCCGTTCTTAGCTGACCTCTACCTTCCCTAAGGAATATTCCTACCAAGTTTCAAGTCGATCGGCCTTATAGTTTCAGAGATATCGTGATAACTGACTATATACATTTTATATATATCACCCGCAACCCCCCTTGTGGGTGGAATTTCCTGAAATCCCTTCATGGCTGACCTCTATCTTTCCTAAGGAATATTCCTACCAAGTTTCAAGTCGATCGGCCTTATAGTTTCAGAGATATCGTGATGACTGACTATATACATTTTATATATTATTATATCCCCCGCAACCCCCTTGTGGGTGGAATTTCCTGAAATCCGTTCTTAGCTGACCTCTATCTTTCCTAAGGAATATTCCTACCAAGTTTCAAGTCGATCGACCTTTTAGTTTTAGAGATATCGTGATGAGTGACTATATACATAGAAACTCTCTTTTATATATATATATATATATATATATATATATATATATATAGATTTTCAACCACGTCTTTCTCATTTATGCCTTTACAAATTTTAATTAAATTTATTTAAAAACTGCGTATAATATACTAAACTTACCTATAACTTTTTCTAAAGATAAGCAGGATTCTAATTTACATTTAATTACTCTTACAACTTGTATTTTAAAATTTGACATTTAGTCGGGGCAAACTAACATAATTTTAATCGAAATTCGGAAAAATTAATACCTGGACTAGCCCAACTGGAAATGGTTAAGGGGGTAACTAACATCAAAAAAAAATAAATGAACCCACGGCCCATGGGGACTAACTTAGGGGGGGGAGGTTAAGTGAAAAAAATCTGCGGGCAATAGTTTGGACACGTTTCCTGAGAAAATTTGATGTCGGAGACAAAAATGTTCAACAGCAAAGTTGTAGGTAATAAAAAGATCTTCAATTTTTGTTAAGTGTACTTTTTGACATAACCACAAAATTATTGAGAAATTTGCAAATTTTTCAAACAATAGCCAAATTTTTGTTTTTCATTTTTAATTTTTGTAAAAATAAATGAATTAATATGAAACTTAGTAAAAAGATACCTTTATGTATTATAAATAACCAAAAAAAAAATTCAAAACCAAATAATAAAAAATGTTTGAGTTTGAACTTTTTCAAAAAAAAAGAACCCATTTTTCAGACAAAAATTCTCCGGTGAAAAATCATCGTAAATGGATTTTTCAAAGCTCGTTTTGTTTCTTTTTACCTTTACTTATTGATAAAATAGATAACCAATATAGGTTATATTTAAGAATATGCTAAAAATTGCAATAAACGCAAACACTCACTTTTGAAATTATTTTTTTTTCAGTAATTGTTGATAATTTTGTTTAAATTTTAATAAATTGTTATAAATAACTTCACCAATAAATTCTACGGCAAAAAATACTAAAGAAATCGTATTTTATTGTTAATAATTGCTCCAACATTTAGGGACATTAAAGGGTTGTTTTTGGGGAGTGTATAAAGTAATCATTGTTTTCATGCACTTTTCGGCTAAAATTGACGTTAAACGAAAATTAATATTCAGTAAAAGTTGTAGATTTTAACAAATTATACAAGATTTGTATAGGTCATTTTTACCATAAACTCAAAATTTCCCAAGAAAATGCAAAAAATCGAATTTTTGACTTTTTTAAACTTTCTTTCTTGTTCTTTTTTTATGTATATAGTTAAAAAAAATATGGTCAAATAAAAGCATTATTCTTAACTATAATTTTGAAAAAAAAATTAAGAGTTTTAGAAAACCAATAGGAAGTTAATGCGGAAAGTCATATATATGTAGTTATTTTTTAAAAATATGATCAAAACTATAAAAAAAGAACGTTTTATTAAAAAAAAAATGAATAAATTTAAAAATTACACCTATGCGATACAAATGATAATCTTTTTCTTTTATGTAAATGTATAACTTCTTCTTTTTCTTCTTCGCCCTCTGATTCTTCGGTAGACTGCAAATCTTCCCACTCCACTTTATCTTCTTCAAAATCATCTTCGACTTCACCTTTATTTCTGTCCTTTTCAGAAGTAAGCTCTTCGTCTTCGGCATTGCTTAAATCTTCTGAAACTAGCTTATCATTACATCAATTACCACAATCTTGACATGTCGTGCACAGATCTGTACATTGTAGACCAACTTTTCTACATCCGCACCTGTTGGTAGAACACGTCATTTTGCAGCTGCAAGAGACTGTTTTTAACAAGCTTTATGGTATTATTGGCATTTCCGTAAAGCGAGGCATTAGTATTTTTGAGGCAGAGTGAATAACTTCCCTCCAACCCCACTTGGTTGGATCAAGTTTATTTCCAAGCCACGTTTGAATTTGAAAATAGAATGTTGCGTTCCTCCGCCAACAGTTGGAGGCAAGTTTTCTAATTTAATCGTTTTTTTTTTGCAGTCAAAATTTTATATCGCTGAAATCTCAAATCATCGAGCGACATGGTACTATTTTTGCATTTATAGATGGATGAAATTATTGCACAACCGTTATTAGCTATGGCGTTGGGGTTGTATTCGGCTCATAAAAAGGTTTGACTAACTCTGACAAGTTTGAAATTAATATAATTGAGTCAACTATTGTTTTTCTTCATTTACCTGCAAATCCAGTGATTGTATCGCAACCAGAGAAGCAGTGTAAAAAGGTCCAGGTAAAACAGTTAACTGTCACAAAAAACTTCACAGTTAAAAATATATATATATATATATATACATTAATTCTGCGCATACTCGTTCATCATACCGTATCTTTTTTCTAATTTTAAATGTTTATAATTATGACTATAATGCTTTTATTTAACCATTTTTTTTATTATATACACCAAAGAAAGAAGAAAAAAAAGAAAGTTTAAAAAAGTAAAAAATTTAAGAAAATTCGATTTTTTGCATTTTCTTGGAAAATTTTGAGTTTATGGTGAAAATGACCGATACAAATCTTGTATAAGTTTTTAAAATCTACAACTTTTATTTTATACTGATTTTCGTTTAACGTCAATTTTAGCCGAAAAGTGCATGAAAATAATTATTACTTTATTCACTCCCCAAAAACAACCCTTTAATGTCCCCAAATGTTGGAGCAATTATTAACAATAAAATACGATTTCTTTAGTATTTTTTGCCGTAGAATTTATTGGTGAAGTTATTTATAACAATTTATTAAAATTTAAACAAAATTATAACAATTACTGAAAAAAAATAATTTCAAAAGTGAGTGTTTGCGTTTATTGCAATTTTTAGCATATTCTTAAATATAAGCTATATTGGTTCTCTATTTTATCAAAAAGTAAAGGTAAAAAGAAACAAAACGAGCTTTGAAAAATCCATTTACGATGATTTTTCACCGGAGAATTTTCGTCTGAAAAATGGGTTCTTTTTTTTGAAAAAGTTCAAACTCAAACATTTTTTATTATTTGCTTTTGAATTTTTTTTTTTGGTTATTTGTAATACATAAAGGTATCTTTTTACTAAGTTTCATATTAATTCATTTATTTTTACAAAAATTAAAAATGAAAAACGAAAATTTGGCTATGGTTTGGAAAATTGGCAAATTTCTCGATAATTTTGAGGTTATGTCAAAAAGTACACGGCCGTGGATTCTGAGTAGACCCGTGACGTCGTAAATAGTTGCGCACAACTGAATGGCAGCGGTGCATTAGATAAACAAAAATTTGTGTACTGCGCCGGTTGACGTCACAGGTCTACTCAGAATCCACGGCCTCTAACAAAAATTGAAGATATTTTTATTACCTACAACTTTGCTGTTGAACATTTTTGTCTCCGACATCAAATTTTCTCAGGAAACGCGTCCAAACTATTGCCCGCAGATTTTTTTCACTTAACCTCCCCCCCCTAAGTTAGTCCCCATGGGCCGTGGGTTCATTTATTTTTTTTTTTTGATGTTAGTAACCCCCTTACCCATTTCCCGTTGGGCTAGTCCAGGTATTAATTTTTCCGTGCTCAAAGTTAGTTTGCCCGGTCTAATTTATGTCAATTTATGAACATCTTTATATAAACATCTAATCTTGTATGTCACAAAGTAAAAAGTTTTTGAACTTGTTGTGTTTGCAACATATGTTAATTAAAACACTAATAACTGCTGAATCTAAACACGTAAATTAAGTATTAAACAAGTTATTACACAATACACAACAACACAACTATAATATTGAAACACGTATGGGGGCTTTTTACACAATTTATTTACAAAATTGTTAAGATACACTGAACTCTGCTGGATAACGTCTAACTACTTGACAATACAATGGACTCTTCTGAACACTTGACTTGAACTGACGTTAACTGCCCATGCATCCCCTTATATACAACATTATTTAATCTAGTCAGTGTGTTTAGAAGTTTCTAGAATTTTCTAGAAACATTATTTAAAATGGTCAGTTGATTTTTTTACAAACTTCTAAAAATCAACTGTCAACAACAATCTTTTAAATTAAGGTCCCTTCCTTTACGGTTATCCCGTTACACTGCCCCCTCCTTAGATTCATTCCTCCTGGAATGTTATTTCCTACATCGGAATCCCGCACACTCCCTGAGCCAGCCAAACCATCTTCTTGGAGTTGCTGCGCATCTCCACTGTGGTTTCCCTGGTAAGGCGCCAAACGATCATGATGGACCACGACGGGTTTCCCTCTGGGAATTTTCACGATCCTATAAATGACATCGTTAATCTTCTTCTTGATGGTGTAAGGACCTTTCCAGTTCTTTTGTAATTTGGGACAAATACCTCGACGCCGTCGGGGGTTATAGAGCCAGACTAAATCTCCAACTTGGTAACTCTTTTCCATTGTCCGTGTGTCATAGTACCTCTTCATCCGATCACTAGATAATTGTAGTTTTCCACGCACCAGGTTGTGTATATTCTCCATTCGATTCTGAAGGTCGGCGACATATTGTTCACGTGCCATTTCTTCACCAGGCTTACAACCAAACACCAAGTCACATGGTAGCCTCATTTCTCTACCGAACAGGACCTTCGCAGGCGTTTGGCCAGTTGACTCGTTGATGGCTGATCGAATTGCCATTAGAAATAGTGGAATATGTCGATCCCAATCCCTCTGACAATCTGACACCACTTTTGACAGATAGTTGGTTATAGTCCGGTTCATTCGTTCCACCATTCCATCAGACTGAGGGTGCATCGCTGTGGTTCTCGTTTTGTGGATGCCTAATCTTTGGCAAACTTCTTGAAACAGCTTGCTCTCAAAATTTCTTCCTTGGTCTGAATGTAATTCTAATGGTACCCCAAATCGGCTTACGAATTTTGCAACCAATATATCTGCTAAAGTGGTAGCTTCCTGATTGGGAACTGCATATGCTTCAACCCATTTAGTGAAGTAGTCCATTACAACAAAGATGTACTTGTTTCCTACATCGGTCTGTGGAAGTGGCCCCAATACATCTACTGCGATTCTTTCAAAAGGGCTTCCAACCAGGTATTGTTGCATTTCCGCCTTCCGTTTTCGGTGCGGACCGTTACTGGCAGCACATGTAGTGCATTTACGACACCAATCTTTAACATCATTAGTGCAATTTACCCAGTAAAATATATCTCGGATCTTTTGCAGCGTTTTCGTGATACCCAGATGTCCTCCAGAACTATCATTATGCATCTGTTTTAAAATTTCCGGTACAGCATTTCTTGGGACCACTATTTGTTTCCTTGTTTCTGTGCCCTCGGAATTTTCTACAAGTCTTTTAACGAGCCCACCGTCCAAAACTAAAGAGTTCCATTGGGACCAGTATGCTTTTAAAGCAGGAGAGGATGAGGATATCTCTCTCCACAACGGACGTTGGTCCATTCTCTTCCACCCCCGAATCTTTCTCAGAACGGGATCGTTTTCTTGTTGCTCCTCCAGCATAGAGCTCTCGTCTTCTGGCACAACCTTAACTAAGGCAAGTTTTTCCTCGTTCTGCTCCATACGGGTACAATGGGGGCAAGTATTTCCTATGTGGCCTAGTTCTCCGCAGTTCCAGCACCTCACTGGGCGCCTTCTTTTTGAAGAAAACTTCATTAACCTCCCCACTACCGCTTCGACTTCTCTGACGGCATAAACGGCATGGTCGAAGTTACCAGTGTCTTCCATTAGTCGAGCAGCTGCATGTGAGGCCTCCGTCGCCGTATCGTACTCCAGGGCAATGGTCAAGGCGTTTACAAGAGATCTCGGCCTCGCCAACCGTACAGCCCGTTGCAATTCGGCGTCTCGAAGACCATCGGTAAAGGTTTGGATCGCCAGGCACTCCAGAAAATCTTCCGCTGCATTTGGATACGCAAACCGTACCATTTTTTCCACTTCAGCTTTGAACTCCTGGATAGTTTCTCAATTTTTCTGCTTCCGGCTTTTCAACTGCACTCGGTATACCGGTTGTAGATGACTTTGACCATAACGCATCTCTAGACGATTTACCAATAGCTCAAAATTGTCAACCTCATCCGGTGTCAATACATGCAGGACGTCTAAAGCCTCGCCTCGCAGAGCCATGGTTAGGAACAATGCCTTCTCTTGGGGTGACCATCCATTCGCTCTGGCCACTGCGTCAAATTGTTTCAGGTAATTTGACCAGGAAGTCATCCCGTCGAAGGTCGGGGGTTTTATCGTCATCCGTACCTGGGCCGCCTCTCCGTTTCCTCGTCGTTCGACGTCTACGTGGCCGGTTTCCCTCCTTTCTGCATTTCCGTCGCCGTGGTGGATGATTTGGTTTCGGCGACAAGCTTCCAGTTCATGTTTAAGCTTTTCTATCTCGGACTGCACTTGCTGGTTGATCTCGTCTCTGAAGTTGGCCACCAGCTGATTTTGCTCGTCTCGCATGTTGGTCACTTGCTGATTCATGTTGTCCACTTGCTGATTCAAGTGGTCTACCTGCTGATTCAAGTTGGCAACTTGCTGATTTTGCTCGTCACGAAGGTGTGATATTTGCTGGGAGAAGGAACTGGATAACTCTTCTGGTAGGGGAAACATCCGTTGTGATAGCTGGGACACCTCTTCGCGCTGGCTTCTTATCTGACTGGATAGCTCCTCTTGTTGGTTCGTCATTCGCTGTGATAGCTCGTCTTGTTGGCTCTTCATCTGACTGGATAGCTCCTCTTGTTGGCTCGTCATTCGTCCTGATAGCTCCTCTTTCAGCTGGGACATATCTTCGCGCTGGCTCTTCATCTGACTGGATAGCTCCTCTTGTTGGTTCGTCATTCGCTGTGATAGCTCCTCTTGTTGGCTCTTTATCTGACTGGATAGCTCCTCATGTTGCCGGGAAAGTTGTTAAGCTTGTTCTTCTTGTTGGTTCGTCATTCGTTGCGAAAGTTCAGAAATTGCTTTTTGAACCGGGTCCTCGAACTCCACAACGTCAGGGTCCAAATTATTACTTAGGTAGTATTCACGGAGCCTATTCAACAATACAGATTTGGTCCCAGTAGTTTCCAATTCTAATTCTTCGAGCTCTCTTCTGAGCTCAGCCACCAATAGTTCATTTATCTTTTTTCCAGGCATTCTTGTATCTTCACCCCACACCTGACACCAATTTGAAACACGTATGGGGGCTTTTTACACAATTTATTTACAAAATTGTTAAGATACACTGAACTCTGCTGGATAACGTCTAACTACTTGACAATACAATGGACTCTTCTGAACACTTGACTTGAACTGACGTTAACTGCCCATGCATCCCCTTATATACAACATTATTTAATCTAGTCAGTGTGTTTAGAAGTTTCTAGAATTTTCTAGAAACATTATTTAAAATGGTCAGTTGATTTTTTTACAAACTTCTAAAAATCAACTGTCAACAACAATCTTTTAAATTAAGGTCCCTTCCTTTACGGTTATCCCGTTACAATATAAACATCCAATGTGGCGCTTATATCTGTCGGCTCTCTTCTAGTCAGTGGCCTTAGTTCAGGTAGCACAAGCAGTCAAGTCTTGAACATAACAGAACTTTTGAAAATATTAAAAATTAGTCGGACCAAAAAATAGTGTGTGTTACACGTCCGGAAAATGTTTTGCAAGTGCTCGTATTGTTTCGCCTCGGTGCTACGCACCTCGGCTACACAACTTTACTCGCTCTTGCAAAATGTCATTTTCCGTCCTTGTGTCACAAATAACTATTCTCTAGATGAGTTGGCAAAAAATAGTTATTTATGATATGAGTGTTAAAAGTGAGGTTTTATTTTGTGAGTGAAAACGTTTGTGAAATGAGCGGAGCGAATTGAACAATTTCACGAACAAAATAAAATCACTTTTAACACAAATACCATACAATGTTTTTTGTACAACTTCCCTATTTTGATAATGAAACGAGCGAATTTGCAATGACAATAAACCAAACCGTGTTAAAAGTAAACTAAACCGTGTTAAAAGTAAACTTGTTTACATGGCAACGTGTTAAAAGTATTTTTAACACGCTGCTATGTAAACAATCGTTTTTAACATTGTTTGCTATCATTAAAAGTGTCACTTTTAATGACAGTTGTACAAAAATATAATTTAAGTGTTATCGCTGTCAAAAACAATATTAAAAGTTTAAAAGGTGATAAGAAAACCTGCTCTGAAACAGAAGATGTTTATATTAAACGATTATTTGAGATTTTTCTCATTGGATTAGAAAGTATACTAACAAGAATATATTAAATGACATTAAGGAGAAATTGAAAAAATGTCACACCTAGCGAGACTCGAACTCGCAACCTTCAGCTCTACGCGCTGGGTGCGACATTTTTTATATTAAGCACCTATAGCTTAGTTGTTAGAGCGTCAGCGCGTAGAGCTGAATGTTGCGAGTTGCAGTCTCGCTGGGTGCGACATTTTTTCAATTTCTCCTTAATGTCATTTAATATAATCTTGTTTGTATACTTTCTAAAATTTTCAAAATTTCAAAATTTTCAAGAAGATGTTTATGTTTCGCATTGGTTTTCCTACGATGGTATGATGTTCATCAAAGATGGAATAACTTCTAAGAAAACTAGAGGAAGTGAACTATGTGAAAATTCTCATAATAACTCAGAAATTCTTATTGAAATCAAAGAGGTAAGACCTAATAATTATAACGTTTTTAGTACCTATTTTATAGCTGCAGCATTTTTTTGAAAATCCCTAAAAGTCATTTTTAAGAAAATAAAAAAACACATATCATCCTTATAGAAAAAAGGGCAAACTGATAAATAGCATTTTATATTTAATATACATGTTGTACGTTTTTTAATTTAAAATAGTTTCATTATAAATAGTAATATTGAAATTGTATAGAGTCTTTATGAGACATAAAATAGTTCATGAATTTGATGCGTTACGTGTAATATTCTCTAGAGGTATTAAACCAGTGTCACTATGAGTAATATTTCTCCATGATGCATGGATAGGTTCCTAAGGAGGGCTATGGCCTCATGAAAGCAGCTGTAACTGCACTAGACAGCATAGATAAATTATCAATTATAGGAAAAAGACGATTGCCCAAAACCGAATAACCAACTTATGAGATGCCAAGGAGTGCAAGTTTGGCAGGGGCCTCATACAAGCCTTTTTATCTTTATTTGGTTTACCAACCAGCCAGCAAGCAGAGCATCCGAATATTATACAAACTTCATTGAATGACATACAGTTCATTCGAAAAATTGATAACTTTTTAAATTTGCCCACCGATATGGAGAAACTCAAGTAGGTATATAAATAAAAGTAAATAATACTTTTTTACCTTTACAAATCCTTGTAGTGCTTATATTGTAGAACTTAAAACCACTTGCAACATCTCAGAAATGTGTTGTTTGGACACATATGAATGAATCTGCAGTAGCTAAATATATTAGCATAATAGCTAAATTTATTTTAGCTTGTATAGCTTTACGGATGTCTTACTTGGTAATTTTCGGCTCTATTCGGCGTAAAAGTGTATAAAATCTGTATTCATTCATTCATTCATTCAGGAATTAAAAGTTATGTGCCTTGAAAAAATCTTTCATCCATATTGGGGTTATTTTTAGTTTTCTTGCTTTTATTATCACCAGGAGAGCAGCACTGATTCCAATCAGTAAAGACTGATCCCTAACTAAATAATTAT
The DNA here is from genome assembly GCA_964028335.1 of Altica lythri. Lineage (NCBI taxonomy): Eukaryota > Metazoa > Arthropoda > Insecta > Coleoptera > Chrysomelidae > Altica > Altica lythri. The sequence goes on along the minus strand of OZ034804.1, from coordinate 13,294,811 downwards.
ATAATAATAAATACTATGATTATACTTAACTATGAATAAATAATAAGATGAAGTTAATAATACTTAAATACAACAACTAGTGCAACCAATGTGGACAGCATGCATTATCAGCATGTTTAACATGGCATGCAATGAGGAAGACGGAAGCGTGGTGATAAACCTAAAGCCTAGTCCAGACCTACATACATTTGCCCGCAAACACACAAACATTTGTATAAAAACTGTATAAAAACTGTTTAAAATGTGTTTGCAAACATTTGTTTAAAACATTTAAACAAATGTTTAATGTTTTTTGTTGTCCCGTCCGAGTGGGAAACACGTGTTTTTATACTCGCAAGAAACAAGTCTGGACGCGTTCGATGCAAATGTTTGTTTAGTGTGTGCAACTGAAGCAGTGGTAGCGGTATTTTCTGGTTTTTCGTTCTTGTGTCTTGTGTCATTTTCACAACCACAACAATATAAAAACCAAGAAAAAACCATTTGCCTCATTGAGCATCTTCACAGTACACCATGCTTATGGGAAGTGAAGTGTGTGGACTATAAAAATCGGAATAAAAAAGTATATACATCAAACTAGTATATGAATCACCACTTGCCAAATATCTAAGAGTTATTGCTAACCGCAAAGTGACGGGGATAGCTGCTCTGTATTTTGTATCTTGTTTATATTTGGACCAATCATTTGAATTATAATCTCAAAATCAGTTGGAGTCATTCTAACAAAAATTTTAAATCCAGATCCATCGTTGAATTTTAGGTCTTTTAATAAGTTCAAAGAATGTTCTATTCCGTCTTGTAGGAGTTCGCGTACCCACCAACGTTTTTGTTTCCTTCTTTTTGGCGTAAAGTATATTATATATCCAGCACAAATGCCCGCCACTGCCTCACTATTCACCGACATGTTGTTGTCGTAAGTCTGAACTCAACAAAAACCTCGTTTAAACATGGAAACAAAATACTAAACAACTGTATAAATGTTTTGTTTGCAGGCAAATGTTTTTAAACATTTGTTTGCGGGCAGTGTATGTAGGTCTGGACTAGGCTTTTTATTATGAGCAATTTGCGCACTTAAAACACCTTCGATCCGCCAACATAAACAAATTCAGAGACGGTATTTTGCTGTTTAATAAAAAATTACGTTTTTTACAACACTCATTTTAAGATAAATTTTTCTTTATAAATAATAAAGGTATGATCAATTTTAGCTCAAAAAATTGAAACAATTTATAAAATGCTACATGTAATAGTTATTTATGAAACAGTTCGTGAAGTATGCTTTTTGCGAACGCACGCGATGTTTAGAGCACGAGATTGCGTAAGTGCGCAAAAAGCACTTCATGCACAGTTTCATACAATATTTTATCTCCGATAATCAAATAAAAAATAATTACAAGAAAGCAATTTATTTTCAATTCATTTACAAGATACTCACAAAACTAATGCAATACCATGGCAACGCGAATGCTAAGGATATTTGATTATATAAAGGTGTGTCAAAAACAGTGCGAAAAAGTAAATCCCATTTAATAGTTATTTATGCAACTAGTGCGTAAAGTGACCTTTTTTGACGAATGTGAATGTTGTCGCATGAGCCGCAGGCGAATGCGACAATCACATGAGTCAAAATAGGAACATTTACGCACGAGTTGCATACAATATTTTTTCTACAACCGAATTTCTTTACAAGAAATACAAGTATAAGCCTGATTTTTTTTACGCTTTACTGAAAAAAAAATATTATATATAATAGTTATTTATGCAACTAGTGCGTAAAGTGACCTTTTTTGACGAATGTGAATGTTGTCGCATGAGCCGCAGGCGAATGCGACAATCACATGAGTCAAAAAAGGAACATTTACGCACGAGTTGCATACAATATTTTTTCTACAACCGAATTTCTTTACAAGAAATACAAGTATAGGACTGATTTTTTTTAACGCACTACTGCAAAAAAAATATTATATTTAAAACATATTTTAGATAACAAAATATTTATTTTCTAAATTAATCTTACCTATAATACCGGTACATAGAAACGCGAAATGCTTGAATTATAAATTAATTGAAATGTCAATCAGTCAGACCCTACGTATATTTAAATAAAAATACTTAGGTACCCTTATTCATGAACTGATATTTCTGTCATATTAAAAATCAAATTAAAAATTACTGAATATAATATCTAGTTTTGTATGTATTAAACTGCAATAATTTAACAATTAAATATATTTACACAAATTTACACAATTAAATAATAAAAAAAAAGTTTCCTTACCCGGAATTGAACCCGAGTCAGCTGGGTAGAAGCCAGACACCTTACGTTCTCGGCCAATAACACACTTAAAAATCTTTGCATAATCTTATAAAAGACGGTGCTTATTTTACTTTTTTTTACTAGTTAAAAAAAAACTTTTTTTTTCACTAGTGAAAAAAAGTTAAACTTTGTCACGGGTCAAAATCTACTATAGTTAAAATAACTAAATTGCTTACCTTAATTTGTTTCCATTGTAGTGTTTACTCAAGTAAGAAATCGGTTGATTTGAGCTAGTTTATAGTTAGTTATCAATTTATAAATATATTCAGTGGTTGTTAAAAATTAATATTATTTGTTTATGGTTTGAATTATTGACATTTCATTTGCATCTGTTTTGTAAGTACAACTTCGTTCTTTTGTCAATGTCTGACGTGTAGTGGGTTGCAGCCAACGTTCAGCCATATTTTTAACTTTATTATTGGTAACAAAAATACATAGGGAAACTAAGTAATGTTGGATTCTTTATTGTTAGTTAATTAAAACAATAGGATTAAATGTATCAGATAACCTCTGTTTGTTCATAAGTGGTTGGCTGAATTAACCATGGTTATTGTCAGTATCGTAGTAGAGGCCATCATGTTTCTGACTGAAGTGTGTCAAATCTAAGTGAAGTTGGATAATCGTACCCTCCTTCTTTTGTCTCCTGTCTCTCGTAGTGAACGCGTGTTAATTAGAAAATTTTTGGGAACTTAATTGCATCCCTGTACATCGGGGGCAACGTAGGTTGGATTTGCGTAATTAAGTTTCATCTGTCTCCATCGAAAACTGTGTAGAAGGTATTTTGCTGGATTTTGGTGAATTTGGTGGAGATTTCGGCTTGTCCGGATTTTTATTGAGATTTTCTATTGGTAAGTAAGACATGCTTCTTTATCCATGTGATTATTTGATCTTTATGTTCCTTTTTGTCCCTTATGAAACAGACAGTAGCGGGGTCTGGTATTTTTGAAACCTTTCTTTTTGGATAACCATCGTGGTTGGAGCTTGTTCGACATTGCATTTAGCAGCGAGGAAATTGTTTTCTTTTGTCCTAAAACTTACCCAACTATCAACTGGGATATCGTCTCACGAAGTAAAAGAACCCTATTTTTAAATAGGTAAGTTATATAATTACATTTTTAATAAATTAATGACGCCATATAATCAATCTTGGTTAAAATTACTATTTTATATGAATATTTCTTTTGTATCGTCCACAGGGTTTTATTTTGTTTAACTAGACTCCTTTTTACTATTACAAATTAATTTTATGTGAATTTTGATTTAAAGTTATTGTTATAATTTTGTAGTGACTAGCCAGTCAAAATTAAGTTTGTTAAGCACATTTTAATTATTAGTTTTGATCATTAATTATAAATTCAGAAAAATCAGCTTCTAAATGTTTTAATACTCATTTAAATTCACTTTTATTCTTTCATTGTTATACAAATATCAGTCAATGTGTTTAAATTGTATTTAAGTCAGTAAAGTAGAGTAGTGTAATTAATTCAGATAAATTCAAGGAGTCATTCAAATCTTTTTAACCTAATGCTAATGCTTAATTACGATTTTAGGGTTTTTAGTTACCGGCTACAGTTTTTAGTTACCGGCTACAGTTTTTAGTTACCGGCTACATTTTTGGTTACGGGCATAAGTCCTTGAGTTAGGCGGAATTCTGGTGGCTGACCTAATACTTGGTACGAGCTTGGATTATTGTGTTTGGAGCAAGCCTTTTGGTTTTGGATAAGGCTTAAATTTTGGAACTGACCCAAGTATTGGTGAAGCCCAGGACTGCGGCAAACCATTAAATTTACAGATAAGCCATTAGTTTTAAGTCGGGCATAGTTTTAGTTATAACTATTTTTCCTTGTCTTTTTTTGTTGCGTGTGATCACACCTTTTTGATAAATTTACTTTTTTTTTATAATTGTTCATATAATTTATTCTATAAATATCAATTGTGTGTCAGGCACGAGGCTTGACAGTCTGTATTCTAGATCTTATTTTGTTCATTAAAGAAGAGTCTAGTGGATATTTTAGTTTTATTTAGCTCACTTATCGATATTTTCAGTTATAGTGCAATTCGAATAGTACCGTTTAAAATTTTGAATTTACTTAATTATCTCCAGTGGGTGAAGTGGTGCCTGGAACATCAGGGGTTTCCGATTTTAACCGTACTAAATCGGTGGCGCACTCACTTTATTTTGGCACTTACCCTCTACGGCTGAGCTGGGCACAATTTGCCAGTAGAGAGACCACTACCGAACTCAGCTGGAGTTGTATTTCTTTAGTTCAATTTCTTTAATTTTTCCAAATTTGATTTATGTTCTAAACTCATTAAAATACGTGGCAAATTTTTGGCGCCCAACGTGGGGCATATATTTGTTAATTGGGCGAGTAATTGATAGTTTTTTTTTGTTTATTAATCGCGTATATAAGTGAGCTAAGTAGAATTTTTTTTTTATATATATATATTTTAATTATTGGCGTTATTAACATCTGATCACACCAAACGTGAAACGATTTACATAGTTGCATACTTTCTTATTTTTATATATATATATATCATTGGTAAGTTATTTAACATTATCCAACGTTGCTAATTGTTACCGAACCACAATTTGTTGACTATTTGTTGAAAAGGTTGTAGTTGTCACTTATTCGTTTATTGTTGAATTTTGTTGAATTGTCGTTATTTTAATCGTATGCTATGGAGTATAAAATGGATATTTCATACCTTAAAAAGGACATGTTGGTTCATGAACTTTTAGTCCGTGGGATTTTAGTTGATTCACAGCCAACGGTCGATCAGATGAGGATGGCCCTGCGGCCAATTTTAAAGATGGAGAAAGCGGGTACTTTCACGAGACCCCCATATACAGTAGCAGATGTTAAGGGTGAGCTAGAGTCAATTCGTAGGTTGTTGTCAGAGGAAACGGTTCTTACGCTGGAAGGTGAAAATATCGATAGGAAATATAATTCTTCGTTGTCGAAACTAGTCCATATCTACCATCGTACCCAACGCATTCCGGAGTCTGGATTAACAATTGAGGAGAAGTCGGAGAGGGGTAGATTGTTGTTGGAGGTGATAGTTGCCCTAGATTCTCTTGATATTGCTGCTAAGCGCAATCCGGAGCCTAGTTATATTGCCCACGATACAGTTGAGGAATCTTCACCTGTTCATTATACTCAAATGAAACCTTTAAATTTAGAAAAATGGAATGTGAAGTTCACCGGGGATGCTAAGTCTTCTGTTTATAATTTCCTGGATAGAGTTCGAGAACTTCAAATAGCTCGTAACATCACTGAGGAACAGTTATTTTCCAGTGCCATAGATCTTTTCTCCGGCAAAGCATTAACCTGGTATAGGGCCAACATTGATAGGTTTAGCGATTGGCAGAGTTTGTCAGAGTTGTTGTTAAGGCACTTTGAACCACCTGATTATCGTGCCAGGCTATTTAAAGAGATTTTAGAGAGGACCCAAGATACATCGGAAGGGATAATCGACTATTTGTCTTGCATGAAAGCGTTGTTTCGGCGTCATAGTAGTCTTGCTCCTGAAGTGCAATTGGATTTGTTGGTTAGGAACCTGTCCCCTTTTTATGTTACTCAATTGCCTGTTGTTCGAACCATTGAGGAGTTAGAGGAAGAGTGTATGAAATTAGAAACGAAGAAGTATAGGGTAGAAAATTATGTGCCACCTTCCCGTAAAAGAAATCAATTTGTCGAACCTGACTTTGCTTTTGTGGAGGTACAACCTATTCGGGAGAACCCCGATCTTCAACAGTCGGGAATAGGTAGAGTTGACACGACTATTAGTAGAGCTAATCGTTCTTCCAGTGTTCGAATTTGTTGGAATTGTCGAAACCCCGGACACGTCAATAGGAATTGTCCCAACTCTGGGAAGGTTTATTGTTATCGATGTGGTGCCCCTAACGTTACCATTAAGAATTGTTTGAAATGTAAACAGCAGGGAAACGGATCCCGGGAGAATCGTTAGGTCGTGACCTTTTCTCCCAGTGCCGTATTAACACGACCAATTCGTCAGTAAATGTAGTAGACAACTGTACCGTCACCCCTGAAACCACCACCGACAAGTGGTACGCTAGGATGTTATCGAAGGTTCAGGACAACCCCTTAAAGTATCCGTTATGGCGTGTACAAAATGGTGCCCTTTATAAGTTCGTGAAGTCTGGTATTCCTAATTCGTCGCCTCTTTCAAACGATTGGAAATCAGTGGTGCCTAAAGACCAACGCGGCCCCATTCTACAACGCTGTCATGAGTTACCATCTGCCGGACACGTAGGCGTAAATAAGACCTTTGGGAAAATCTACCATAACTTTTACTGGCCCAAAATGAAAATTGATGTGTCTAGGTATGTTCGTCGTTGCAAGAGTTGTGCTCAGAATAAAGTTGAGCAGGAAGCACCAGCTGGGTTGATGGGCGATCGTCCTGTAATATCCGAACCCTTCCAGGCAATAAGTCTAGACTGCATTGGACCTCTTCCTAAATCGAAAAAAGGCTACCAGTATATTCTAGTTGTTTCTGATAATTACAGTAAGGCAGTCTTCTTATATCCGTGTCGAACCGCTACTGCCAAAGACTTGACAGAAATTATGGAAGGTTTCTTTTTGTTGTATGGTGCACCCATGACTTTAACTTGCGATAACGGTGTCCAAATGAAATCGAACGAATTCCGGAGATTGTGTGAGAAATATAATATCAGAATGTTCTTTACCGCACATTACAATCCACGCGCTAACCCCACAGAACGGCACAATAGAGTTATTAAGACTATGTTACGTACATTTGTGAAGCAAGACAACCACAGGACCTGGGACGAGCATCTTAATGAAATTGGTTGCGCAATTAGGACAACACCGAGTGAAACCACCAAATATAGTCCATACTTTATTCTCTTTGGTAGGGAACACAAACTTTGCGGAACGGATTACGAGAATAAACTTCGGACGGACCCAATAGAAATTAACGACTACGCTAAAAACCGTCGTGAGAGCTTCGCGAAGTTATATCAGCAAGTTCGTCGGCGTATAGAGTCCGCAAGAGTGCAAAATGCAAATCGGTATAATCTGCGACGTAGACCTCTATCTTTTAGTTGTGGGGATAAGGTTTGGAGGAAGAATAAAGTCTTGTCGGATGCTCTGAAATTCTATTCGGCAAAATTAGCGCCAGCGTATCTTGGTCCTTTTGTTGTAAAGCGTAGGTGTGGTTCTTGGTCCTATGAACTCCAGGACGAGTTAGGGAATTTGAAAGGAATTTGGCATGTTCAGGATTTGAAGCCTTATTATGAATCACTCGCTCCAGACGACAATTCCTTGTAGTATGTTTGAATCTTTGGTTGTTTCTCTTTTGTGATTTTCGTTATTTCTTTTAATGTTTTCACGTTTCTGTTTGGTGTTTTGTTTTGTCGGCCTTGTGGCTGGAGGCCTTAGAATTTCACCACCCGAGGATACTCCAGGCGGAGTGGGTAAGAGTCCCCTAACCTTAACACTTTTTGGATTCAAGTTCGTTACTTTGGGTTGGTTTATTGTAATCCCATCTTACCCGTCGTCACTTGAATCCAACCCTTTCAGCAAGTCCATCGTTGATTTCTACCTAACCTTAACACTTTCTGGATCCAAATTTCGTTCTGCCTTAGTAAACTTATCTTTACCATTATCTATATTTAGTTACATCGTTTTCCTGCTTGTTTGGCTTTAGAATGACCTTATGGTTTTGGCTTTATTTGTAGTGGTTCTACGGCACGTTTTGTGTGGATTTCGAGGCCAAACTTTTTATTTTCCGACCGGGCCATTGGTTGTTGAGTGCCCGGTGGAAAAACCATTTGTTGGGATTTATTGAGGGAATTTTCAGTCTGTTTGGCAGGAACTTAGGTTTTGTAAACTTATGGTATCTTTCGTTATTTGGATTCAAACCTTGTCAACACGACCATCGTTGACCCTTTCGTGCCTTGTGGCTGGAGGCCTGAGAATTTCACCACCCGAGGATACTCCAGGCGGAGCGGGTAAGAGTCCCCTAACCTTAACACTACAGGATTCGGAATTTCCGTTATCTGTTTTCCATCTTATCTTGTTTCTAGTCTCCGAATCCGTATTATCTTACGTTACTTCCATCAGTAATTGTATTGTGTTGCTTCCATCAGCATTTTCTAGTATGCTACCGTCTCTTTCCTCCTCCCAAGTATTTTTTTTTTGTGTTTATTGATCACCGCGTTACCCTATTTGTGTCTGGAGCGAGGATTAGGCATACCGTACCTGAATTTGGTACCTTACGAGTTATAGTTTAGGGGTAATGATGTTGTTGGGTTTGTGTCGTGGATATTAGTCCAGTTTAGTTTGGTGCAGCTTTATTGCACTGGGTGCTGTTGTTCCCGAGTATTACTCAAAATTTTTGTTTTTTTTTTTTTCTCTTTCTTCCTTCTTTGGGTTTTGTGGTGAAATTAGTTCGTATTTTCTTACGAAATGGTATATGGCGTTTTATTGGTTTGGCTTCTACAGCAATTTGTCGTTAGCTATGGTATGGATTTGTGGTCCCTTTCATTGTAACTGTTGGTTCATTTAGCACAATTGCGTTATCGTCGAAAATCTTCGTTAGATTTTCTCCTTTCTTAGGGGAGGGGATGTTGTCACGGGTCAAAATCTACTATAGTTAAAATAACTAAATTGCTTACCTTAATTTGTTACCATTGTAGTGTTTACTCAAGTAAGAAATCGGTTGATTTGAGCTAGTTTATAGTTAGTTATCAATTTATAAATATATTCAGTGGTTGTTAAAAATTAATATTATTTGTTTATGGTTTGAATTATTGACATTTCATTTGCATCTGTTTTGTAAGTACAACTTCGTTCTTTTGTCAATGTCTGACGTGTAGTGGGTTGCAGCCAACGTTCAGCCATATTTTTAACTTTATTATTGGTAACAAAAATACATAGGGAAACTAAGTAATGTTGGATTCTTTATTGTTAGTTAATTAAAACAATAGGATTAAATGTATCAGATAACCTCTGTTTGTTCATAAGTGGTTGGCTGAATTAACCATGGTTATTGTCAGTATCGTAGTAGAGGCCATCATGTTTCTGACTGAAGTGTGTCAAATCTAAGTGAAGTTGGATAATCGTACCCTCCTTCTTTTGTCTCCTGTCTCTCGTAGTGAACGCGTGTTAATTAGAAAATTTTTGGGAACTTAATTGCATCCCTGTACATCGGGGGCAACGTAGGTTGGATTTGCGTAATTAAGTTTCATCTGTCTCCATCGAAAACTGTGTAGAAGGTATTTTGCTGGATTTTGGTGAATTTGGTGGAGATTTCGGCTTGTCCGGATTTTTATTGAGATTTTCTATTGGTAAGTAAGACATGCTTCTTTATCCATGTGATTATTTGATCTTTATGTTCCTTTTTGTCCCTTATGAAACAGACAGTAGCGGGGTCTGGTATTTTTGAAACCTTTCTTTTTGGATAACCATCGTGGTTGGAGCTTGTTCGACATTGCATTTAGCAGCGAGGAAATTGTTTTCTTTTGTCCTAAAACTTACCCAACTATCAACTGGGATATCGTCTCACGAAGTAAAAGAACCCTATTTTTAAATAGGTAAGTTATATAATTACATTTTTAATAAATTAATGACGCCATATAATCAATCTTGGTTAAAATTACTATTTTATATGAATATTTCTTTTGTATCGTCCACAGGGTTTTATTTTGTTTAACTAGACTCCTTTTTACTATTACAAATTAATTTTATGTGAATTTTGATTTAAAGTTATTGTTATAATTTTGTAGTGACTAGCCAGTCAAAATTAAGTTTGTTAAGCACATTTTAATTATTAGTTTTGATCATTAATTATAAATTCAGAAAAATCAGCTTCTAAATGTTTTAATACTCATTTAAATTCACTTTTATTCTTTCATTGTTATACAAATATCAGTCAATGTGTTTAAATTGTATTTAAGTCAGTAAAGTAGAGTAGTGTAATTAATTCAGATAAATTCAAGGAGTCATTCAAATCTTTTTAACCTAATGCTAATGCTTAATTACGATTTTAGGGTTTTTAGTTACCGGCTACAGTTTTTAGTTACCGGCTACAGTTTTTAGTTACCGGCTACATTTTTGGTTACGGGCATAAGTCCTTGAGTTAGGCGGAATTCTGGTGGCTGACCTAATACTTGGTACGAGCTTGGATTATTGTGTTTGGAGCAAGCCTTTTGGTTTTGGATAAGGCTTAAATTTTGGAACTGACCCAAGTATTGGTGAAGCCCAGGACTGCGGCAAACCATTAAATTTACAGATAAGCCATTAGTTTTAAGTCGGGCATAGTTTTAGTTATAACTATTTTTCCTTGTCTTTTTTTGTTGCGTGTGATCACACCTTTTTGATAAATTTACTTTTTTTTTATAATTGTTCATATAATTTATTCTATAAATATCAATTGTGTGTCAGGCACGAGGCTTGACAGTCTGTATTCTAGATCTTATTTTGTTCATTAAAGAAGAGTCTAGTGGATATTTTAGTTTTATTTAGCTCACTTATCGATATTTTCAGTTATAGTGCAATTCGAATAGTACCGTTTAAAATTTTGAATTTACTTAATTATCTCCAGTGGGTGAAGTGGTGCCTGGAACATCAGGGGTTTCCGATTTTAACCGTACTAAATCGGTGGCGCACTCACTTTATTTTGGCACTTACCCTCTACGGCTGAGCTGGGCACAATTTGCCAGTAGAGAGACCACTACCGAACTCAGCTGGAGTTGTATTTCTTTAGTTCAATTTCTTTAATTTTTCCAAATTTGATTTATGTTCTAAACTCATTAAAATACGTGGCAACTTTACGAACCTTAAACCGTGCGTAAAGATAATACTTTACGCACGGTTGTAGAAAAAATATATTTTAGATAACAAAATATTTATTTTATAAATTAATCTCACCTTATAATACCGGTACGTAGAAACACGAAATGCTTGAATTATAAATTAATTGAAATGTCAATCAGTCATTTAAATAAAAATACTTACTCTTATTCATGAACTGATATTTCTGTCATATTAAAAATCAAATTAAAAATTACTGAATATAATATCTAGTTTTGTATGTATTAAACTGCAATAATTTAACAATTAAATATATTTACACAAATTTACACAATTAAATAATAAAAAAAAACAGTCTCCTTACCCGGAATTGAACCCGAGTCATCTGGGTAGAAACTATATACCTTACAACCTCGGCCACTAACACACAAAAATGTATTTGCATAATCCTATACAAAACAGTGCTTATTTTACTTTTTTTAACTAGTGAAAAAAAAACTGTTTTTTTCACTAGTGAAAAAAAGTTAAACTTCACGAACCTTAAACCGTGCGTAAAGGTAATACTTTACGCACGGTTGTAGAAAAAATACATTGTTACTTCACGCACACTTTTAATCCTTCACGCACTGCTGTCTATAATGACAGTTTTCACGAACTAAAAATTGATACATAATATGAGGTATGTATGTATGTATGTATGTATGGTGTTAGGGGTGACATAATATGAGGTAGAGTAGATAAAATAATTTAAAACTACTTAAAAAGTAAGCTGTAATATTTTGATATTTTTTAAGTATGTATGTATAGTTATGACAACATTCAAATACAATATCATCTAAAGACCTAGACGTCTTAGACTAACGACGTTTGTAGAAAAAAAGGTTCTTTGTATTTATCCAGATTACATTGCTTCGTTTCAACAGGCTCAACTCCCTAAGGCCTAAACTAATCTCATCCAGTATTGGATGTACATAGTAGGTAAGTAATAGATCAATGGTTGCTTCGTAATTTAAAAATATTTACTTCAATATTGAAAAATTCTCGAGAAAATTTTCATTGTGTGGTTACTAATAGCTACCCAGCCTGCAGAGGAATTTAAATAAAAGCTCTATTTTTAGAATATTTCAATTACTTTAATGAAACTGTAAATCTTTGGTTTCATAACTCTGATGCTATGTTGCAAGCAAGAAGCGACGAATACCTAGATAATAATAATTCATGTTTTATAGCCAGTATTAAAAAATTTCCAAACTTTGAATAGGTAGGTACTTTTAATCAGTTTGATATTAAAAAATATTTCAAAGAACATTACATCTTTAGAAAGCTTACCCTTTTATAATTACTTTTTTAATCTCAAAACCTTGCTTTTAAAAGAATTTCTAATCGAAGCGAATGAAGTGGAATAGAGACATACCGAACTTCTCTTAACTTCGACATTTGGTTTTAAAATCAACAATCGTCGATATCACCTCTTTTCTACAACTTTACAGGGAAATTTCTCGCCAAAAATTTAATTAAACGCCGCAAGAAACTTTCTGAGTTTACCAGACTTTCCTGCTTTTCTCACGGGAAAATAATTCCAATTTTCCTTCGACTAAGAACAAAAGTACTGTTTTAGATGGAGAAAATTGGATGTTGTTCGAGAAGTATTCAACAAAAGAGGTTTTTGTCGCTTTAAAACCAATTGAGTTGATTAAAGTTTTTAGAGTCTTTATTTTTCTGTGTTAACTAAAATAAGTTAACAGAACGTGGTTATTACATTAAATTTATTTTACGTCTATATTAAATTAGCCAGATAATGATACTTGATGGGAATAAATGTGTCCTAATATAAATTCTTTATTTAAATTGAGTTAGAGAAAACTTCTACAAGTGTAAATTTTAAATGAAACTTAAAAAACCAAGGAATTATAAAATAACAAAATATCTAAGAATTAAATTAAAATAAGCAAATATATTACACATAAACTGGATAATGAATAAGTTTCACAAACAGAGAACTACTTTTGTGTAGCTACAAAACTACACCTTTACAATAATATGAATTATTTAGGACATAACTCATGAATGTGTTTAAAAAGTATGAATGGTAACACATGGAAGTGCAAGGCCGGTATAACGACAATAATAAATTTAATGGCAGCAGTCAGATATTATAAAATAAGCGTACCTTTCGTTAGTTTATAGTCAACGGTTTAAAACTACATAGTGATAAATAGTACCTATATTGATTCCACGCGATTATATTTCAAATCGCAACGTTTCAAATAAGATATAAATTTTTTTGATATCGTTTAGAAAGTGTCTGCAAAAAGAATGAAAATCTCTTAATTGTTTGACGTCTGTTTGTGTTATAAATCATTTAAAAACATATTTCTTATCTTAAAGCAAAGAATGGTTCACTTTTTAATTAAATGTGACTAATTGTTAATTATACCAGAGTCCTTGTAAAAAGTGTTTAACATCGAATAATGAAATCAAAGTCTTAAAAAATCCTGGATTCTAGCAACATCCCTAATCTCGAATCTTCGTAAATATAGCTTGAGTCTACTAGCACATTTGGCCTCTAGTTTAACCTCTTACCAATTACAAAGAACTGCGCTCCCTTAACTCATAAACCTTTTGACTTAAAATATTTGACGATATTACCAAGAAAGTTTTTACTAACGTATATTTTTACCAAACATACAAAAATAAGCAGCGATTGTGCTCCGCAGGTTCATATCTTAATTATATTTCAAAAGAAGGGTCTATCTGTTAATTTTATCCAAAAAAAATATATGAGTTGGCATTGACCAGTTGTGATCCTTACAATTATTCTTTTAAATTAAAAACTAATATTTTAATAAGAATGTTATATTTATTGTAAAAATTTTTATTCAAAGCTTCGATGTGTTTTTTAAGATGAAAGCCGTTTAACATATACCTAGTCACCAGGTTAATGCATCATCGTTAGACTTATATTATTTCTTCCATTGTTTCATGTCACCCACTTCAGGATCTTGGTATTCTCTATTAGTTTGTACAGGTCTAAGAGATGGGTGCAAAATGTGCCAAATGCACTTTAAAATCTCCGAAAATTGACTGTCTCCTGCGATCCAGTGCCTCGCAATGGTACAGTATGGGTTTAACTGTTTAAGTTCCCTGTAGCATGATCTGCAAGTTGGGTTTAAGAGGATTAAAAAATCCCCTTAAAAGGTTCGTAGGGAATCCTTTTATGACCCGTTACTGATTCCTGTTAGTTTTGCTTAGTGTTTCAGCTCTTTAGACACACGTCTGTTTAATACAGTTCTGCTGTGTGTTTGGCCATAAATTGGTTGTATTGTCTACGAATCCAGGCTTTTATTCTATTTCGGACCGTACTTTTTGGTACGGCAATAACTGGTTCTGGACAGTAGAATTTTGTGGCCGATCTTTTTCCTTGCAAGTTTATCAGCTTATTCGTTGTACTGTATTTTTTATGACGTGTCACTTAAAGTTTTTTGACACTGTTATGGTTAATTTAGTAAACGATTATTTGAGATATCTCTCATGAGACTTTTTGAAAATTTTGAAATTTTGAACATTTTTAGAAAGTATACAAACAAAAATATATTAAATTACATTAAGAAGAAATTTAAAAAGGCGCACCCAGCTGAAGGTTCGAGTTCGAGTTCGATTCTCGCTGGGTGAGACATTTTTTCAATTTATCCTTAATGTCATCTAATATATTCTTGTTTGTATACCTACTTTCTAAAAATTTTCAAAATTTCAAAATTTTCAAAATTTCAAAATTTTCAAAAAAACTGTTATGGTTTGCAAGGATATCGAGTTCTACTCTGCATTCGTGTAGGTAGGGGAGACCGGGGCTACAATTAACAAAAAACATGTTTTTGGTTGTAGTTTATTAATTATATTTAACATTTAGACTAGATTTTTATGTTATATGATGCTTTATTTATCTAGGTTCATTATAATTATAACAAATTAAACATAAAAGACATTATGTTGTGGATAGAACTCCTTTTCTCAAAAATTGTAGTTGTTAATACTTACCTATATCTAAATTGGGAATATCATTTCATAATTCCGGATTTTCCAGGGTAAGTGACAAATCATCAGCATTAATTTCATCCTCAACAGGTGGTTTTGAGACAAGTGACTGGTTTTGATCTGTGGGGTCTTGGCGATCTGTGACAAAAGAAGGGGCAAAGTCCGATTCTTGAAAAACATCTTCATTGCACGGCCAGATGCCAGATTTTTTGAAAGCGTTGATAATATTTACTGGGTTTAATGTCAAGTGCTTCCTTGACTATTCTAGGAAAGTCATAAATAGACATGGTTTTTCCCGGATTACTAGCCATCCAAAAAGTTTGTGCTCTGTTCATGTAATTTTTTAATGGGCCATAAACTCCGACGTTGAGGGTTGTAAGCGATGTGAACAATGTGGCGGAAATGACAACAAAACAGTATTGTTGTTTTGGCCTTGTTTAACCCCTTTTACATTTACATGTGAGATATGGTTATCCAATAAGAGTAAAATGGGGTCCTCTTTTGTTGGTTTTACGTGATGAATAAAGTGATCAAGCCATTTCACAAATTCTTTTTGAGTCATCCATCCTGATTTGTTTCCAACGCCTATGCATTCTGGTGGTCCGTTTCTAACAAACATGTCATTATATCGAATACGAAGAAAGACAAACATACAGGGTATGGAGTTGCGCCTGCAAGTGTCACCAGCACGCCTCTTTCAGCAGATGTCACAGCACCGACCTGCTTTATGCCTTTTCCTGCAATAATTTTCTTCGGTTTCTGAACGGTTATGATCCCTTTAAAAAATGTAAAAATATGTAAACATGATTATAAAAAATGATAAAATAATTATAAGCAAACATCCGGGGTAAGTAATAACACGTTAAAACAAACCCCGCCAATTTGTTAATTTTAACCCCGTAATTATATTTTTCGTATTAAGTAATAAATATTCGTCAATAGTTACATTAATAAACCAACAAGGCATTATAAAGTATAAAATATGGTGCTAGGAAAATAAAAAACTTAAACTTATAAACTCATAATTCCTGTACAAATAAAAAAATCGTAAAGTTGAAAATGTTCGTTATCTGCGTAAAAATGACTCCCTGTGTACAAATCACTTGTACGACGCGCGGAACACAACTGACCAATATCATGTGTGGTGTGATCAAGCCAACGAATTAAAACACGTGCTGGAGATTTAGTGTTTTTAGTTTTAAAGACATTCGCTTGTTAAAACTTACCCCTGTTAATTGTAGCCCCGGTCGCATATTCATATCGGACGTACCTTAGCGCAACTTCGGATAAAATCGGAAAAACGAATATCACTTTGATATCGGGCGCGCGTTATGGCGATAAAAAATGCACTACCACACGTCCGATATAAATATAAATGATTATTCGATTATTGTATTTGTTTGGTTAATTCCATAAAGCAACGGAATCGGTATATTTTCCTACAATGGATTTGCCAGAAAGTGTAGATTATTATAATCAAGAAGATCGTTGTGTTCGAACTAAATTTACCACAGAAACCGAAATCGACTTCGTTGTTTTTAAAAGTATTGTGCATATTCTATATAAAAGAAAATACATGCAGTAAAATCTATGTATTATTAACTTCCCGCTAAAAAAAATTATTGGTTTCACCCCGTTTTTCGAAAATCGAATTTTCATCGGATCTCAACGTTTTGAGGTCTTAGGAACCTCCCCTGACTCTTGACCGATCGGAATGAAATAAAAAGCATTCCAAAGATTTCCATCTAACTTAGATTCCCTGTAAGTTTGAACCGATTCGAGCCAGTAGATTTCGAGAAATTTTAAAATAACCGAAAAAAACAATTGGTAAAAATGATGTTTTTTGGACATATCTTTTTGACTATTGCATTGATCAATTTCATAACCTAATCAGCTCTCAAGCTTAAAAAGCCACGTCGAATGCCGTTTTGCAAATTAAAATCGGTGGATTCGTTCGTGAGATATCGTTGTCGAAAAATTTCAAAAAAAGTTGTTTTTTTTTTCAATAACTTAGAGATTTTTTGACTAATCGATTTTGCACTTCCGGTAACGTTTTTAGGTCTCAAAAACTGCGTCGAATGCCATCTTGAACATCAAAATCGAATAAGGCGTTAAAAAGTTA
This sequence comes from Altica lythri, assembly GCA_964028335.1. Classification (NCBI taxonomy): domain Eukaryota; kingdom Metazoa; phylum Arthropoda; class Insecta; order Coleoptera; family Chrysomelidae; genus Altica; species Altica lythri. The sequence continues at coordinate 13,277,539 of OZ034804.1, read as the reverse complement.
TGGCTTTTTAAACATTTCAAAAAAAGTCAAAAACGTCAAAATACGTCACGTTACTATAGCTTTGCGGTAAAAACTAGCGGGAAGTTGCAAGGATGGCCTTTAAGGTCAACCTCTTTTCTAATTTTTTCCTAGAAGTTTTGCCTGAAATTCTCAAAAAAAGATATGACGGCGTCCATGAATAACCCCGTACACACATTTAATGGCTAGGCAGTAAATGAACTAATTTGTTGCTTAAGGAATGAATGTATGACTCCAATAACTAGCACATACCACTAAATTTAGTATCACAATCGGAGAAAAAGATTTTTTATATATAAAATTTATACAGGTCCTAATAATTTCCAAGCCTTTCAAACCACGATGACTTATATCAAACAAAACGTGTCGAAAAGGAATAAAAATAGGAATCCAGCCAACATCCGTTTTAAAAAGGAAAGCTCACGCCACTTGAAGCAGTACGACCTGTAGAATGTCTTACTAAGAAAAAAATCAAAGCTTCACATTCACTCACAAAATGTGTAGAAGGCAATGTATCCTTACCCCGGCTCCACACTTGCGTTGTTCGTCAACGAATAATCGGTGTTTGTGAAAAATACCGCATATGTGGATACAATATTCGTGTTCGTTGACGAATATTCAGCGTATTTCTCCAAACACGAATGTTTTCCGTCTTGAGTCGGTACTTAATACACATCAAAGCACACGAATATTCGTATTGTCTGTGTTCGCACTACCGTCCACACATTCGTCTTGAATGTCAACACATTTTTTAAGTTAGATTTGTTTCGTATTGTGATAGAATTGCTAAAAATAGTGATAGTTGACATGGTGTGGACAAATGAAGCAGTTATAAATTTTTTGGAAGGCTATCAAGCTAAACCGTGCCTTTGGGATCCCCACCATCCTGACCATAGGAATAGAAATATTGCAATATACCTTGTATGTTTAAAGTTGTTTCAATGTATCTAAATAAATGTTTTTGCTTTTAAAGATAAAACGTCATCCAATTCATATAAACAAGTAGAATCTCCGAATCCGAATATTTTCCATATTTTTATTCGAATACAAATATTCGCTTTTTAAAGTAATATGTGTGGATGGTAGACAAAAGCAAATATTCAGACACGATTATTTGCTCCAAATATTCGTACAATTGGCGAATATTCGTCTACGCATGTGTGGAGCCGGCTTTAGGTAATAATAAGATTATTAAATAGCATGAAATCTTGTTTTAATATTTGTTAAAAAAATACTTATATGTAATAATAAGAATTTAAACAAATACAGTTTATAACTCCAATATTTAAATATTCTTTTAATTCGATTTTTTTTATACGTTAACCCAAAACTAATTTTCAGATGCTGTCATTGTACTATTTATTGCATATCGCACTTATTAAAACCACAAAAAATTTAATAATCAACTCTCCTTTTTGCACTCACTCTGATTATATCGGACGAATGTGATCGCAAAAATGTTTGCGATCACACATGTCCGATATAACAACTGTCTCGGTTATTTCCGAAGTTGCGCTAAGGTACGTCCGATATGAATATGCGCGCCGGTCTCCCCTACTAGTCTTGAGATCACTTATGGGGTCTTTAAAGTTCCAATAATCGCCTAACTGTCTTTGCATATATTGAACCGCTTAGATTTGTAAGCACTAAATTATTATCTTGTGTGTATTGCAAGATGGCATATACTGCTGCTCAAATATGTGGGAACCATGCGGTCGGATTTCATGTTCCAGATTTGCAGCTTTATTTTGTGGTGTTCTGTTCTAATAAAATTATTGTTAAGGTTTTCTTGTAGCCTATGACCTTCTTTTGTTGTATCATTGGCCACTATGCCAAAGGCACATATATGACTATTTGTTTAAACACCATGTTTCAAATCTAGTTAAACACGTCTGGTTTTAAACCTCGCACTTTACCGTAAGTGCGTTTGCGACCATTAATGTGGTAATTCGCCCTCTTGATTACGTATTCAAGATGGTGATTCTAAGAAAATAATGAGTCTTATATCAACCCAAATTACTTAACCTCTTTTACCAGTTGTATATTGGTAGCATTAAGGCATAAAAGATCTGCGTTTTCTACGTTTCTTGTACTGGCAAATGTTACAACATTAGACTTTAGAGGGCTTATGTTAAGCAATGCAGTCAAGGTCCATTCGGTGCCTACATTCAGATCCTGTTGCATTCTTTCCCCTGTTGGAGTATTAAGTTTGTCGTAAGCTAGCTAGTATGACCAGGTTGTCGCATAAACCACTACATGGTGTCTTTCATTGTTAAGTGTCACTATCAACTCGTCCATTACTAGATTATACAGAAAAGGTGATAAAACTCCTTCCTGAGGTTATTCTCTGTCTTTTGTGTTTAATACTCATTTCATATAAGCTTCCATTACACAAAATTTGTAAAAAGAGGATGGGACGGGAAGCAACTCTTTCTGTAACAAGAATAGAAAAATTATTCTTACTATCTTGTTATCTTACGCTTAAATAATACATTTTTTCTTGCCTTACTAACACAACAAGTAACTTGTAACAAGTTTATTGTACCTCGACTCGGTTAAAGGTACAGGTATAATTCAAACATTTAGCTAAACATTGGGTTTAGTTAAGTTTAAATAAAATCCAACCTAACACATGAAAAATTGTAATAAAATATGTTTGTTTAAAAAGAGAGAATAATTTACGGCAAGTAAATATTTTTTTGAAATAATATAGCATTTATTTAATAAAATAAAAAGCAATGATATCACCCAACTCGTAGTAACGGTACTGTCAGGCTTGGTTGAGGGTCTTAAAGTATTACGTCTAAAATATAAAACAAGCATTTCTGAAGCTCTTTTCGCCATTTCTCGTTTTTTCACTCTGACTCTCATCGTAGCGATCTATCGTGCACATTAATGCTTTTTAAAAATTTAATCTATGGAATGAAAAAAGAAATTTTGCTAGTCCACTTAGGCTTATGAAATGCACTTCTAAGGCATATCTGTCTTTTTTGATCAAAGATAATGTACTGTTAGAAGTTGGATTTAAAATAATTAATCTCATGCATGGTTGATTGGGTACAATTAATATCGAGCCCAGACTCAGTGTGGTGTCACACGAACCACGGCGCATTCCTTCCTGGTAAATAAACATTACTATTTACTTAAATATTTTTATGAACATAGGCGGAACTACATTTATTCGTTAGATCGTTTTCTGGAAATGAAGTCAGAATATACTCTTTGAACGAAGTATTTCTTATAAAATATACCTATTCAAAAATTTAAATTGTTAAAATCATTTATAATTACCCTTATTTGAAAATCCGGCTACAAGTACAAACTAATTTTGTTATGTTAAAGTATTAAACTAAGTAATTGCTATAAAACAGATTTTTTTAACCATGTTTTAAAAATATCTTTAATGAAAATTGTTTTTTGTATACAGAGCACGTTCCAGGATAATTCGGAAAACATTTTAAAATTCAAACTGTGACTACCAAGAAACAAGGGTTTACTAAACTGTATAAAATCATTAAAAAAAAGCAGAAAAAAAACTGCGACCAATTATGCATGCTGATTACAAGGCTAGTCACCTGTAACGAAGAATATTAAAAGGGGAGATTCCATGTGTATTGTTTCAATATATATCCTTTATCTATGGTTTCAATCGTCATTATTTGATTGTAAAATACATTTTACTACTTAGAGTATTTGTCTTTAGGTAGGATTTTTGTAGAGTGCACTTATTTTTCTTAAGTTAAAAAATTTAAGTGCAGTAAGGGCATCTCTAACTACGCATGTATTACAATGCCATTTGTGTATAATGAGCAGAAAGTGCTACTTTGCCGCTTGAGATAAAAAGTTAGCGGAGCGCGGCAATTTATCAAAAGCAGCAAAGAGCTTTTTGCGCGAAATACACACAAGACTTTTTCTACGATCACATAAAATTACAAAAAAATAAAGATTTTTAATTATTTATTTTGACACATGATGGATTTTGTGTTACCTACATTGAGACTCAAATTAAGTTAACGTTTGTAATCACAGAGATAAACTAAAAATGGGAAATAAAATATTTGCTCCATTTCACCAAAGAGGGTTATTCTAAAAATTAGAAATATTTTAATCATATAATTTGTAAACAACAAATGTGCATGTCTAATGGTAAGTTATTACGATAAAGGTTATATGTTTTATTTATAACTATATACACATTTTAGAGTTTCAAGAGTGTTTACCAGATTATGCTCTATTCCAACTCCAAGTGGAACAATAAAATGGAACACAATTAAATTAATTTATATAATTCAATGCTGTTAAAAAACAGAGAAAATCTGAAAAACGTAGCCATCAAAATGCGTTAAATCGTATGTCTAATTGTCAGTTATTATGATAAAGGTTCATGTTTAATTATATCTATACAAACATTTTTGAGTTTCAAGAGTGTTTACAAGATTATTTCCCATTTTATGTAGAACAATAAAATGGAACACAATTTAAATATTTACATACTGTTAAAACCAGAAAAACTTTTAAAAACGTGGTCGGCTACCTTTAAACCTTTAAATCGGATGGCAAAGAAAGAGAAGTATTGAAAAATGGAAGCAGTTGATGTGATTTTAATTGAATCATCTATGTAACCTACAGCGACGAGAGAACTTTTCAATCCCCCATGTTTTTTAAGTTGAATGAAATCATCACCACCATTTACTAATAAGTGCTACGCCGAAAACAATGCCCCGTGTATAAATCGTGATTGGTCAATTTTAAGTATTTAGCAATGTTGCTAGGGATTTTACTATTCCTAAAATTTAATTTGTGCAGCTTTCTTTAGAATACCGATAAAATAAGCGATATTCTGGATCATTGTTTTGGCACAACTACTACTACTAGTCCGTAGCTCTACAACTATTGGTTGGTCCTAGCTGACCTAACAATACGCCTCCACTCCTTTCGATCTTGCATTAGATCTGGCGGATTCGTTATTACTATTGCTCTTAAATCTTCGTTTAACTTATCTAAGTCGTGGTCTTCCCATAGACTCCTACCTATTGGTGTTTCTTTCCACACTAATTTGATAAGTTGTCATCCTGTTTTCTTACAAGTCTCGTGAATCTCATTCTCATTGCTTTTATTTTTTGGATAGTATCTAGAACTCTATCTGTTAATTCGGTATTTGTCCTCATTCTGTAGTGTAGTGGTATCTCATCTTTTACTGAATCATATATTGTTCGTAGAAGACTTTTTTCATTTACCCTAAATCTATTTTTATTTTTTTTTGGTTAACATCCACGTTTAACATGCATAGGTAATTTCTGTTTTAACTACCGTTCTGTAGATTTTTATTTTTGTTTGTCTTGTGATATTTTTTGTGTTGCGTAGAAGCACTTTTTAGCCTTCTGTATTCTTATTATAATTTTTTCTGTAGTATTATTGTCCACTGACAATTTACTTCCGAGTTATACAAATTCTTTTACTCTCTCAAAGTTATATTTATCTATCGTTACGTTCTGCCTTACTCTCTCTTACTTGTGTTATTGTATTGTACAAATATTTTGTTTCATCTTCGAAACATATTTTTTCAAATTCACTTTCTAGTTGTAAGAAATTTTATTTTACAATGATTGTAGTTTTTCCTATTAGGTCTATGTCGTCTGCGTACGCCAGGAGTCATGGGCCATAGTTGCTGGACAGTTCGCTTTTTATTTTTGCTGGCACTGTTGTCTTAAATCTATATAATTTTTGAAGAATTTAAGATAATCAATAGAATTTTTGTTACTGTTGTTAACTATTGTAAATGTACTACTTTGCAATGGTTTCTGAACCTGGAATGTACACTATTCAGAAACTATCTTTGTGCTATAACATCATCAATTTTCATTTTCACTAATTCATCTCTTTTACACACTTTAGCAATATCTATAATCAGGACAACCTGTATTTAAGAATTAAGCTTAATCAGTGGGTAGGTATATTTTAAAAATTAAAATCGTATTTGGTATAATAAATATTCTTGATCAGGTGCATTGTAAATAAACTTCTCTACATAATTTTTAGATAATGTCAATGATTTTTTTGCTTTCTATTCCACTGACTATTTTTTAATGCAATCAATTTTGGAAATTATTCACCATCATTGTTATTTTTTAAGTTTCAAAGTTTACTTTAACATTTAATACTTCGACCAAAGCATTGAAGATTTTAAATTATTACCTTTTTTCCCAAAATAACTTAAAAGTACATTTCCTAAGTATTTTTAAAAATGCTTTATATGGATTCTCAAACTACGTCTTCAACCCCTCGTGCAGCTGTTGTTCTTTCAGAATTACAACAAAATAAACCGAAGTTATATAATTCTTTAATACTGTTGTATATCTGAGTATAGTTATATATCAAATATACAAGATTACTAACATTTTACCCTAATTGAGACCTTACTTGTCTTCTTTGTATTTCAAGGATTTCCAACGGTATATTTGCAAACTTCCTTCGGGAATCTTGTCCAGTGGTTTATTGCAAAACTTTTCAAAATGTAGCTAGTAATTTATTAAAAAAAAATTTAACTACTATTATTTTTAGACCTTTTTTAGTTAAAGATAAACACGATAGTAGGACGGTGCTGTGTAGATCTGGTTTTCAAGTCAATAGAGACTTAAATATTGGTGTGTAGAGGCAAAAACTTTACAAGTCTTATTTTCATATTATTTTGTTGTAGGCTGGTCATTACCTAACATCAAATAGTAATTCTATTCTATATTCTATTCTATTATTGTCGTTTTTTTTTTGAAAATAAATTATGTTTACTCTTGGCAATCCCAAAAAAGTAACGAAACAAATATTATAGCAGATTTTTCACTTCGAAAATTTTTAGTACTTGAAGGGTCTCCATTGCATCATTTGCTGCTTTGTTGATAAGTCATAATAAGTCATCCACAACATAAGAAGTTTTTATCTTTTTCAAAAACTACTCGACGGATTTTAACGAAACTTGGTACAATTATTTTTCATACTCCTGAGCTGGTTATAGGATACTTTACATCACGCTACAATCAATAGGAGCAGAGCAGTGAAGGGAAATGTTGGGAAAACCACTTTTACGGTGTGGGGGGAGAAATTTTTATACAACAATCTATACGTCACGCAAACGACGTCGCGGGTAGATCGATATAGAACCCAAAAATGTGGTTAGATTTTTGTTGTACGTCTGTCTGTCTATCTATATGTTTGTGCGCGCGTCACATAAAAACTACTGATCCGATTCGAATGCGGTTTTCACATATGTATTTGTCTTATTTTAACTTAACATCTGGTGTATAAAAATTTCTGCCCCACCTCTTTTACGGTGTGTGGGGAGAAATTTTTTACAACAATCTATACATCACCCGAACGACGTCGCGGGTACATCGATATAGAACCCAAAAATGTGGTTATTTTTTTTTGTACGTCTGTCTGTCTATCTATATGTTTGTGCGCGCATCACATGAAAACTACTGATCCGATTCGAATGCGGTGTCAAAGATATATTTGTCTTCTTTTTACTTTACATCTGGTTGATAAAAATTTCTCCTCCCACCCCTTTAACAAGGTGAGGGGAGAAATTTTTATACCACAATTAACACGCCACGCGAACGACGTCGCAGGTACACCTAGTATCAAATAATCTTGTCTTGATAAAATGTTGTTAAAAAAATTCATTGATATTTCCAGGACATCCCGTAACGAAAAAATTAGGTTTGAAGCATGAATTTAATTTTTCACAGTCGCATACTGATGGCCAAGGATATCTTTGAAGATCTGCTTAGGTACCTCAATATTTCAGTTATTCAATATTTTCTATTTCGGTCTACATCGTTTTCTAATTTATTGATGGAACATTTTTCACTGACACATTGAAACAATTTTTTTATAGTAACGCAGTATTTTTTTATTTACAGAACACATCTAAGCTAATCAATTCATCGTCGAATAATTTTTGTTAGAAGTACCTACCACGTTGATTTAAACATAAAACGATCGAAAACTAAGTATAAGTCTTTAAGAAAAGAAATTGTATTGGCACGTCAATGTTTTGCATATAAACGCGTAAACAAAATTGCGATTGGCATCGTAGAAAAGTACAAGAATGTCGGCTAATTATAGATATATTTCTTTACCAAACACGAATTGTTGCAAAATAGGAAGTTAATTTATTGAATTGTTTACAAATTGCTTAAAAATTTGAATTAATTATTAGGTAATATATATGGTCGATCACGTAACTTGTATTCAATATATACAAAGAAAAGAAAAAAAAGTTAAATGCATTGTTGTATTGCCAGTAAAACTGATAAAATGCATTTTATGCAAAATTATTTTTTAAGAACTTAAAGAATTGTCTCTTGGGAATTACTCTAGAAAGATATAATATCTTGGTTCTGTATTGCTGTGACACGTTTCGTGTGTAAATGTTATGCCATACAGTACCTATATAGTTTAGTTTAATAAAATTAATTTGCATGAGTGTATTTATTTCATATTCGGATTACTTTGGTGTTCATTTTTTGTTAATAATATATCTATTGTTCGTTTCTAGCTGTTACTGCTTTTATCGTAGTATTATGGATACCTACTAATCAACTGGGCCGAAAATAAGCTTGGTAGTGCTTTTAAATTCAACCACTCAGCAAACACCCAGTAAATTAATATTAGGATAAAGATGTTATGAAAATTGTTTAATTATAATTTTTTAGCATTTATGATACTTATGATATATTATGGAAATAAATAAAAGTTATATATCAGCAAAAATTAATTCATTTAAATTCATTTAAATGCTCGCACACTTGGTAGTGCCACAACAGGTATCAAAACTACCACCATCCGCTGAAAAAATACACTGGATAATGGTAGTTGGATTAAGATGATAAATTTGTTATAGAAAATCTAGATGTCTGACATTCGAAATATAGATTTAGTGGCTATGACTAAGCTGGCGAGTAGTTTGAGATTGACTGACTTTCAGGAAATCGAACTCAGGTATTTATCTTTAATCTTTTTAAGAAGTAAATATTTTTTTATTGCTTTTTAGTACACTTTGCTTTTTAAAGGGGGTTTAATTTGTTTTTTTTCGTATTTAGTTGCTGTAAAATGGCACAACATTTATTGAAACTAGAAAAAAGTACTTGCTAGAGTTCAAGATTATGTGGCTTGTACGCGTGTAAAACGTTTTGTTAGCTTAGTTTTGTCAGATACGGATTCAAAAATAAATTGAATTGAGAACCCCCTCTTTTTTTGAAATCGGTTAAAAAGACGTTTGAAATGACATCATGACCAAAGAGCTTATGCAAAAATTGGACTATTGAAGGGTCTCACGAATTATGATAATATTGAAACACTTATGGGGACTTTAACACAATTTATTTAGAAAATTGTTAAGATAAACAGAACTCTGCTGGATAACGTCTAAACTGCTTGACAATACAATGAACTCTTGTCAATATTTGAACTTGAACTGCCGTTAACTGCCCATACATCCCCTTATATACAACAAATGAATATTCCGGAATTTTCTAGAAACATTATTTAATCTAGTCAGTGTGTTTAGAAGTTTCTAGAATAACAATCTTTTAAATTAAGGTCCTTTCCTTTACGGTTATCCCGTTACACTGCCCCCTCCTGGAATGTTATTTCCTAAATCGGAATCCCGCACACTCCTTGAGCCAGCCAAACCATCTTCTTGGAGCTGCTGCATATCTCCACTGTGGTTTCCTTGGTAAGGCGCCAAACGATCATGATGGACCACGACGGGTTTACCTCTGGGAATTTTCACGATCCGATAAATGACATCGTTAATTTTCTTCTTGATGGTGTACGGACCTTCCCAGTTCTTCTGAAATTGGGGACAAATAACTCGACGCCGTCGGGGGTTATAGAGCCAGACTAAATCTCCAACTTGGTAACTCCTTTCCATTGTCCGCGTGTCATAGTACCTCTTCATCCGATCACTGGATAATTGAAGTTTTCCACGCACCAGGTTGTGTATATTCTTCATTCGATTCTGAAGATCGACGACATATTGTTCACGGGCCACTTCTTCACCAGGTTTACAACCAAACACCAAGTCACATGGTAGTCTCATTTCTCTACCGAACAGGACCTTCGCAGGCGTTTGGCCAGTTAATTCGTTAACAGCCGATCGAATTGCCATTAGAAATAGTGGAATATGTCGATCCCAATCCCTCTGACACTCTGACACCACTTTTGACAGATAGTTGGTTGTAGTCCGGTTCATTCGTTCCACCATTCCATCAGACTGAGGGTGCATCGCAGTGGTTCTCGTTTTGTGGATGCCTAATCTTTGGCAAACTTCTTGAAACAGCTTGCTCTCAAAATTTCTCCCTTGGTCTGAATGTAATTCTAGTGGTACCCCAAATCGGCTTAGGAATTCTTCAACTAATATATCTGCTAAAGTGGTGGCTTCCTGATTGGGGACTGCATAGGCCTCAACCCATTTAGTAAAGTAGTCCATTACAACAAAGATGTATTTGTTTGCTTCATCGGTCTGTGGAAGTGGCCCCAATACATCTACTGCGATTCTTTCAAAAGGACTTTAACCAGGTATTGCTGCATTTCCGCCTTCGGTTTTCGGTGCGGACCGTTACTGGCAGCAGATGTAAAGCATTTACGACACCAATCTGTAACATCATTAGTGCAATTTACCTAGTAAAATCTATCTCGGATCTTTTGCAGCGTTTTCGTGATACCCAGATGTCCTCTAGAACTATCATTATGCATCTGTTTTAAAATTTCTGGTACATCATTTCTTGGGACCACTATTTGTTTCGTAGTTTCTGTGCCCTCCGTATTTTCTACAAGTCTTTTAACGAGCCCACCGTCCAAAATTAAAGAGTTCCATTGGGCCCAGTATGCTTTATCTTTCTCCACAATGGACGACGGTCCATTCTCTTCCATTCCCGAATCTTTTTCAGAACAAGATCGTTTTCTTGTTGCTCCTCCAATATAGAGCTCTCGTCTTCTGGCACAACCTTAACTAAGGCAAGTTTTCCCTCGTTCGACTCCACGTATTTTAATGAATTTAAAACAAAAATCAAATTTGGAAAAATAAAGAAATTTAACTAAAAGAAATACAACTCCAGCTGAGTTCGGTGGTGGTTTCTCTACTGGCAAATTGTGCCCAGCTCAGCCGTAGAGGGTAAGTGCCAAAATAAAGTGAGTGCGCCACCGATTTAGTACGGTTAAAATCGGAAACCCCTGATGTCCCAGGCACCACTTCACCCACTGGAGATAATCAAGTAAATTTAGAATATTTATCGGTTCTAACTGAATTAAATTATAACTGTAAATAATGATAAGTGAGCTAAATAAAACTAAAATATCCACTAGACTCTTCTTTAATAAATAAGTTCTAGAATACAGACTGTCAAGCCTCGTGCCTGACAACACAATTGATAACTATATAAAAGTAAATTAGGCGAACAACAATAAAAAAAAAAATGTATCCAAATGTGTGATCACACGCAATACAAAAACAAGGAAAAATAGTCTTAACTAAAACTAAGTCCGACTTAAAACTAATAGCTTATCTGTAAGTTTAAATGAATTGCGCAGTCCTAGGCTTCACCAATACTTGGGTCGATTCCAAAAATCAAGCCTTATCCAAAACCAAAAGGGCTTGCTTCAAACACAATAACCAAAGTTCGTACCAAGTATTAGGTCAGTAACCAAAATTCTGCCTGACTCAAGGACTTATGCCCGTAACTAAAAACCCTATTTAAAAAAAAATAGGGTTCTTTTACTTCGTGAGACGATATCCCAGTTGATAGTTGGGTAAGTTTTAGGACAAAAGAAAACAATTTCCTCGCTGCTAAATGCAATGTCGAACCACGATGGTTATCCAAAAAGAAAGGTTTCAAAAATACCAGACCCCGCTACTGTCAATAGAAAATCTCAATAAAAATCCGGACAAGCCGAAATCTCCACCAAATTCACCAAAATCCAGAAAAATACCTTCTACACAGTTTTCGATGGAGACAGATGAAACTTAATTACGCAAATCCAACCTACGTTGCCCCCGATGTACAGGGATGCAATTAAGTTCCCAAAAATTTTCTGATTAACACGCGTTCACTACGAGAGACAGGAGTCAAAAAAAAGAGGGTTCGATTATCCAACTTCACTTAGATTTGACACACTTCAGTCAGAAACATGATGGCCTCTACTACGATACTGACAATAACCATGGTTAATTCAGCCAACCACTTATGAACAAACAGAGGTTATCTGATACATTTAATCCTATTATTTTAATTAACTAACAATAAATAATCCAACATTACTTAGTTTCCCTATGTATTTTTGTTACCAATAATAAAGTTAAAATATATGGCTGAACGTTGGCTGCAACCCACTACACGTCAGACCATTGACAAAAGAACGAAGTTGCACTTACAAAACAGATGCAAATGAAATGTCAATAATTCAAACCATAAACAAATAATATTAATTTTAGCAACCACTGAATATATTTATAAATTGATAACTAACTATAAACGAGCTCAAATCAACTGATTTCTTACTTGAATAAACACTACAATGGTAACAAATTAAGGTAAGCAATTTAGTTATTTTAACTATAGTAGATTTTGACCCGTGACAACATCCCCTCCCCTAAGAAAGGAGAAAATCTAACGAAGATTTTCGACGATAACGCAATTGTGCTAAATGAGCCAACAGTTACAATGAAAGGGACAACAAATCCATACCATAGCTAACGACAAATTGCTGTAGCAGCCAAGCCAATAAAACGCCATATACCATTTCGTAAGAAAATACGAACTAATTTCACCACAAAACCCAAAGAAGGAAGAAAGAGAGAAAAAAAAAAAAAAAAAAAAAATTTTGAGTAATACTCGGGAACAAATGCACCCAGTGCAATAAAGCTGCACCAAACTAAAACGACATTGGTCCTTCCATTTTGTTGGAACGCATTCGAAGTCCACTTAGGTAAGCGGAAGCAATGCACACTTCCAGGGGCGACCTCGCGAAGGATGTTAAACGCGTCATGGTTACACACCCCTGGACCTCACACCATACAGTGTACAAAGCCCTCTCACCCAGCAGCCAACGAACACAATCCACACCCACTTCTGGACCTCCGCCGGTGAATAACAAAGGGGACAAGTTAATAGGTATCAAAGATTCCGGTACTGCTGAGACTTCCACGGGAGGCCCCGCAAGGTCATCTGACTCTGACAGCAGTAGTGAACCCCCGCATAGTGACAGTTTTCCCTCGGGTCCCTGCCGGCGAAAAATCCACCTCCCACTGACGGAGCGTAACCAATGCGGTTCCACTTAAGGCGACACCCCGTGCAGCCCCAGCACCCACCGGAGCCTAAGGCCATAAAGCAAAGAAACACGGAGGGACATTTTGGGCCGAAGCCCGGGACCTGAAGGGACCCAGAGTGATAAAGTTCACCCCAGACTAATAACCACAAAAAAAAGAAACCCCCCCAACTAACATAATTCCCTAACAACCTAGGGACTAACAAAATAAACCGTCCTAACGTACTCCTAGTACAAAACCGCAAAAAGGACACTAAAACTAACCAAGACTATCATCCAAACTAAACTGGACTAACATCCACGACACAAACCCAACAACATCATTACCCCTAAACTATAACTCGTAGGGTACCAAATTCAGGTACGGTATGCCTAATCCTCGCTCCAGACACAAATAGGGTAACGCAGTGATCAATAAACACAAAAAAAAACTTGGGAGGAGGAAAGAGACGGTAGCATACTAGAAATGCTGATGGAAGCACACAATACAATTACTGATGGAAGTAACGTAAGATAATACGGATTCGGAGACTAGAAACAAGATAAAATGGAAAACAGATAACGGAAATTCCGAATCCCGTAGTGTTAAGGTTAGGGGACTCTTACCCGCTCCGCCTGGAGTATCCTCGGGTGGTGAAATTCTTAGGCCTCCAGCCACAAGGCACAAAAGGGTCAACGATGGTCGTGTTGACAAGGTTTGAATCCAAATAACGAAAGATACCATAAGTTTACAAAACCTAAGTTCCTGCCAAACAGACTGAAAATTCCCTCAATAAATCCCAACAAATGGTTTTTCCACCGGGCACTCAACAACCAATGGCCCGGTCGGAAAATAAAAGGTTTGGCCTCGAAATCCACACAAAACGTGCCGTAGAACCACTACAAATAAAGCCAAAACCATAAGGTCATTCTAAAGCCAAACAAGCAGGAAACGATAGAAAATAATATAGGTAAGGTAATGATAAGTTACTAAGGTAAAACGAAATTTGGGTCCAAAAAGTGTTAAGGTTAGGTAGAAATCAACGATGGACTTGCTGAAAGGGTTGGATTCAAGTGACGACGGGTAAGATGGGATTACAATAAACCAACCCAAAGTAACGAACTTGAATCCAAAAAGTGTTAAGGTTAGGGGACTCTTACCCACTCCGCCTGGAGTATCCTCGGGTGGTGAAATTCTAAGGCCTCCAGCCACAAGGCCGACAACACAAAACACCAAACAGAAACGTGAGAACATTAAGAGAAATAACGAAAATCACAAAAGAGAAACAACCAAAGATTCAAACATACTACAAGGAATTGTCGTCTGGAGCGAGCGATTCATAATAAGGCTTCAAATCCTGAACATGCCAAATTCCTTTCGAATTCCCTAACTCGTCCTGGAGTTCATAGGACCAAGAACCACACCTACGCTTTACCAAAAAAGGACCAAGATACGCTGGCGCTAATTTTGCCGAATAGAATTTCAGAGCATCCGACAAGACTTTATTCTTTCTCCAAACCTTATCCCCACAACTAAAAGATAGAGGTCGACGACTTAGATTATACCGATTCGCGTTTTGCACTCTTGCGGACTCTATACGCTGACGAACTTGCTGATATAGCTTCGCGAAGCTCTCACGACGGTTTTTAGCATAATCATTGATTTCGATTGGGTCCGTCCGAAGTTTATCCTCGTGATCCGTTCCATAAAGTTTGTGTTCTCTACCAAAAAGAATAAAGTATGGACTATATTTGGTGGTTTCACTCGGTGTTGTCCTAATTGCGCAACCAATTTCATTAAGATGCTCGTCCCAGGTCCTGTGGTTGTCTTGCTTCACAAAAGTACGTAACATGGTCTTAATAACCCTATTGTGTCGTTCCGTGGGGTTAGCGCGTGGATTGTAATGTGCGGTAAAGAACATTCTGATATTATATTTTTCACACAATCTCCGGAATTCGTTCGATTTCATTTGGACACCGTTATCGCAAGTTAAAGTCATAGGTGTTCCATACAACAGAAAGAAACCTTCCATAATTTCTGTCAAGTTTTTGGCAGTAGCGGTTCGACACGGATATAAGAAGACTGCCTTACTGTAATTATCAGAAACAACTAGAATATACTGGTAGCCTTTTTTTGATTTATGAAGAGGTCCAATGCAGTCTAGACTTATTGCCTGGAAGGGTTCGGATATTACAGGACGATCGCCCATCAATCCTGCTGGTGCTTCTTGCTCAACTTTATTCTGAGCACAACTCTTGCAACGACGAACATACCTAGACACGTCAATTTTCACTTTGGGCCAGTAAAACTTCTGGCAGATTTTCCCAAAGGTCTTATTTACACCTACGTGTCCGGCAGATGGTAAATCATGACAGCGTTGTAGAATGGAGCCGCGTTGGTCTTTAGGCACCACTAATTTCCAATCGTTTGAAAGAGGCGACAATTTAGGAATACCAGGCTTCACGAACTTATAAAGTGCACCACTTTGTACACGCCATAACGGATACTTTAAGGGGTTGTCCTGAACCTTCAATAACATTCTAGTGTACCACTTGTCGGTGGTGGTTTCAGGGGTGACGGTACAGTTGTCTACTACATTTACTGACGAATTGGTCGTGTTAATACGGCACTGGGAGAAAAGGTCACGACCTAACGATTCTCCCGGGATCCGTTTCCCTGCTGTTTACATTTCAGACAGTTCTTAATGGTAACGTTAAGGGCACCACAGCGATAACAATAAACCTTCCTAGAGTTGGGACAATTCCTATTGACGTGTCCGGGGTTTCGACAATTCCAACAAATTGGAACACTGGAAGAACGACCAGCTCTACTAGTAGTCGTGTCAACTCTACCTATTCCCGACTGTTGAAGATCGGGGTTCTCGCGAATAGGTTGTACCTCCACAAAAGCAAAGTCAGGTTCGACAAATTGATTTCTTTTACGGGAAGGTGGTACATAATTTTCTACCCTATACTTCTTCGTTTCTAATTTCATACACTCTTCCTCTAACTCCTCAATGGTTCGAACAACAGGCAATTGAGTAATATAGAATGGGGATAGATTCCTTATTAAGAGGTCTAATTGCAACTCTGGAGTAAGACTACCATGACGCCGAAACAACGCTTTCATACAACACAAATAATCAATTATACCCTCGGTGGTGTCTTGGGTTCGTTCTAAGATTTCTTTAAAAAGCCTAGCACGATAATCGGGTGGTTCAAAGTGACGTAATAACAAATCTGACAAACTTTGCCAATCTCCAAACCTATCAATGTTGGCTCTAAACCAGGTTAATGCTTTACCGGAGAAAAGATCTATGGCACTGGAAAATAACTGTTCCTCAGTGATGTTACGAGCTATTTGAAGTTCTCGAACTCTATCCAGGAAATTATAAACAGAAGACTTAGCATCCCCGGTGAACTTCACATTCCATTTTTCTAAATTTAAAGGTTTCATTTGAGTATAATGAACAGGTGAAGATTCCTCATCTAAATCGTGGACAATATGACTAGGCTACGGATTGCGCTTAGCAGCAATATCAAGGGAATCTAGGGCAGCTATCACCTCCACCAACAACTTATCCCTTTCCGACTTCTCCTCAATTGTTAATCCAGACTCCGGAATGCGTTGGGTACGATGGTAGATATGGACTAGTTTCGACAACGAAGAATTATATTTCCTATCGATATTTTCACTTTTCAGCGTAAGAACAGTTTCCTCTGACAACAACCTACGGATTGACTCTAACTCACCCTTAACATCTGCTACTGTATATGGGGGTCTCGTGAAAGTACCCGCTCTCTCCATCTTTAAAATTGGCCGCAGGGCCATCCTCATCTGATCGACCGTTGGCTTTGAATCAACTAAAATCCCACGGACTAAAAGCTCATGAACCAACATGTCCTTTTTAAGGTATGAAATATCCATTTTATACTCCATAGTATACGATTAAAATAACGACAATTCAACAAAGTTCAACAATAAACGAATAAATGACAACTACAAACTTTTCAACAAATAATCAACAACTTGTGGTTCGGTAACAATTAGCAACGTTGGATAATGTTAAATAACTTACCAATGATATATATATATATATAAAAATAAGAAAGTATGCAACTATGTAAATCGTTTCACGTTTGGTGTGATCAGATGTTAATAACGCCAATAATTAAAATATATATAAAAAAAAAGTTACTACTTAGCTCACTTATATAAACGCGATAATAAACAATAAAAAAAACTATCAATTACTCGCCCAATTAAACAAATATATGCCCCACGTTGGGCGCCAAAAATTTGCCACGTATTTTAATGAATTTAAAACAAAAATCAAATTTGGAAAAATAAAGAAATTTAACTAAAAGAAATACAACTCCAGCTGAGTTCGGTGGTGGTTTCTCTACTGGCAAATTGTGCCCAGCTCAGCCGTAGAGGGTAAGTGCCAAAATAAAGTGAGTGCGCCACCGATTTAGTACGGTTAAAATCGGAAACCCCTGATGTCCCAGGCACCACTTCACCCACTGGAGATAATCAAGTAAATTTAGAATATTTATCGGTTCTAACTGAATTAAATTATAACTGTAAATAATGATAAGTGAGCTAAATAAAACTAAAATATCCACTAGACTCTTCTTTAATAAATAAGTTCTAGAATACAGACTGTCAAGCCTCGTGCCTGACAACACAATTGATAACTATATAAAAGTAAATTAGGCGAAGAACAATAAAAAAAAATAAATTTATCCAAATGTGTGATCACACGCAATACAAAAACAAGGAAAAATAGTCTTAACTAAAACTAAGTCCGACTTAAAACTAATAGCTTATCTGTAAGTTTAAATGAATTGCGCAGTCCTAGGCTTCACCAATACTTGGGTCGATTCCAAAAATCAAGCCTTATCCAAAACCAAAAGGGCTTGCTTCAAACACAATAACCAAAGCTCGTACCAAGTATTAGGTCAGTAACCAAAATTCTGCCTGACTCAAGGACTTATGCCCGTAACTAAAAACCCTATTTAAAAAAAAATAGGGTTCTTTTACTTCGTGAGACGATATCCCAGTTGATAGTTGGGTAAGTTTTAGGACAAAAGAAAACAATTTCCTCGCTGCTAAATGCAATGTCGAACCACGATGGTTATCCAAAAAGAAAGGTTTCAAAAATACCAGACCCCGCTACTGTCAATAGAAAATCTCAATAAAAATCCGGACAAGCCGAAATCTCCACCAAATTCACCAAAATCCAGAAAAATACCTTCTACACAGTTTTCGATGGAGACAGATGAAACTTAATTACGCAAATCCAACCTACGTTGCCCCCGATGTACAGGGATGCAATTAAGTTCCCAAAAATTTTCTGATTAACACGCGTTCACTACGAGAGACAGGAGTCAAAAAAAAGAGGGTTCGATTATCCAACTTCACTTAGATTTGACACACTTCAGTCAGAAACATGATGGCCTCTACTACGATACTGACAATAACCATGGTTAATTCAGCCAACCACTTATGAACAAACAGAGGTTATCTGATACATTTAATCCTATTATTTTAATTAACTAACAATAAATAATCCAACATTACTTAGTTTCCCTATGTATTTTTGTTACCAATAATAAAGTTAAAATATATGGCTGAACGTTGGCTGCAACCCACTACACGTCAGACCATTGACAAAAGAACGAAGTTGCACTTACAAAACAGATGCAAATGAAATGTCAATAATTCAAACCATAAACAAATAATATTAATTTTAGCAACCACTAAATATATTTATAAATTGATAACTAACTATAAACGAGCTCAAATCAACCGATTTCTTACTTGAATAAACACTACAATGGTAACAAATTAAGGTAAGCAATTTAGTTATTTTAACTATAGTAGATTTTGACCCGTGACACAATGGGGCAAGTATTTCTTATGTGGCTTAGTTCTCCGCAGTTCCAGCACCTCACTGGGCGCCTTCTTTTTGAGGAAAACTTCATTATCCTCTCCACTACCGCTTCGACGTCGCTGACGACATAAACGGCATGGTCGAAGTTACCAGTGTCTTCCATTGGTCGAGCAGCTGCATGTGAGGCCTCCGTCGCCGTATCAAACTCCAGGGCAATGGTCAAGGCGTTTACAAGAGATCTCGGCCTCGCCAACCGTACAGCCCGTTGCAACTCGGCGTCTCGAAGACCATCGGTAAAGGTTTGGATCGCCAGTCACTCCAGAAAATCTTTTGCTGCATTTGGATACGCAAATCGTACCATTTTTTCCACTTTTGCCTCGAACTTCTGGATAGTTTCTCCATTTTTCCGCTTCCGGCTTTTCAACTGCACTCGGTATACCGTTTGTAGATGACTTTGACCATAACGCATCTCTAGACGATTCACCAATAGCTCAAAATTGTCAAACTCATCCGGTGTCAATACATGCAGGACGTCTAAAGCCTCGCCTCGCAGAGCCATGGTTAGGAACAATGCCTTCTCCTGGGGTGACCATCCATTCGCTCTGGCCACTGCGTCAAATTGTTTCAGGTAGTTTGACCAGGAAGTCATCCCGTCGAAGGTCGGGGGTTTTATCGTCATTCGTACCTTTGCAGCCTCTCCGTTTCCTCGTCGTTCGACGTCTACGTGGCCGGTTTCCCTCCTTTCTGCATTTCCGTCGCCGTGGTGAATGAATTGGTTTCGGCGACAAGCTTCCAGTTCTCGTTGAAGCTTCCTTATTTCGGACTGCATTTGCTGGTTGATCTCGTCTCGCAAGTTGGCCACTTGGTGATTCTGCTCGTCTCGCAAGTTGGCCACTTGGTGATTCTGCTCGTCTTGCATGTTGGCCACTAGCTGGTTCAAGTTGTCCACTTGCTGAATCAAGTTGGTCACTGGCTTGTTTTGCTCGTCTCGCAAGTTGGCCACTAGCTGATTTTGCTCGTCACGAAGAGTGCATATTTCGGAGTGCAAATGCGATATTTGCTGGGAGAAGGAACTGGATAACTCTTCTGGTAGGGTAGACATCCGTTGTGATAGCTGGGACATCTCTTCGCGCTGGCTTCTTATCTGACTGGATAGCTCCTCTTGCTGCCGGGAAAGTTGTTGCGATTGTTCAAAAATGGCTTTTTGAATCGGGTCATCAAACTCCACAACGTCAGGGACCATATTATTATCTAGGTAGTATTCACGGAGGCTTCTCAACAATACGGATTTGCTTCCAGTACTTTCCAACTCTAATACCTCGAGCTCTCTTCTGAGCTCAGCCACCAATAGTTCATTTATCTTTTTTCCATGCATTCTTGTATCTTCACCCCACACCTGACACCAATTTGAAACACTTATGGGGACTTTAACACAATTTATTTACAACATTGTTAGGATACACAGAACTCTGCTGGATAACGTCTAAACTGCTTGACAATACAATGAACTCTTGTCAATATTTGAACTTGAACTGCCGTTAACTGCCCATACATCCCCTTATATACCTACAACAAATGAACATTCTGGAATTTTCTAGAAACATTATTTAATCTAGTCAGTTTGTTTAGAAGTTTCTAGAATAACAATCTTTCAAATTAAGGTCCTTTCCTTAACGGTTATCCCGTTACAATATGTAGCTTAAAAACTTTATTATTTATATTTAAAACCAACCACAAATTTATGATGTATCCCCTTAAAAACCCCCAGAATACCAATTTTGAATCAAATTTAAATATATGGTAAAGAAGTAAAATTTTTAGTCCTTGATTATTGAAAATCCTAGAAGAAATTCATAATTTATAGCTTCACGAAACTTCATATCCATTAAAAAAATCAGTGTTTAACAAAGTAACAACATAGTTTTTTCCAAATATGAAAAAGTAACGAAACAGATTCAACATCAAAATTAAAACCACCTCTCGCACGACTTCTGAAAGCAGTTCAAATTTTATATAAATGTACTTTTTTACATATTATTTAATTTTATAACTAAAGCCTTTAATACCAAACGTTTTTTCAAAAAAAAAGTTAATACTCGCTACATTAGTTAAAATAATAGACGATTAAAAGATTAAAACAGATAGGTACTGCGTTCAAACTTATAACCTCGTCTGTTTGATGTCGGTTAAAAAATAAATTTGATATCAATATCCTTGTTTATATTGATATAAACATTTTATTAGATGGTCAAAAGCTGTTTTTCTGAGCTTCGACAAGGAAATCAGTTATCGTACTTCAGGATTCCATAAACAAACATTACAAAAATTTAATAAAATCTATTTTGAATTTTTGTTAGGTACCTCAAGAATATAGATATCGGAATGAATAAAAAAACAAGTTGTTAAGAAAAGATAGGGCTTAAAAATGCAGCAAAAAGAATCATTATCGGTTGTCAATTTTTTCCACAGGGTGTTTAAAAGTTTAGAGTAAAAATCAACTTTTTATTAACCCCTGTATAACAACAAATCCGTTGGAAATTTTTGTAGCTTCGATATGAAAAAATGATGATCATAAAATGGCCTAAAACTCGGCAAAAAAATTATCAAAATCGATGCAATACAAAAAAGTTATTAAGGATTGAATTTGAACCACATTTTCGATGTCCGGTTAATTTTGCGGGACAGTGTATATCACCTGCTCCACCTTACGATGGCGTCATAGTAATTAGTTAAGTAAGTTTTGCTCTTTTAAATATATGAGATATCAACTTTGCTACCTTTAGAGTGGCGTCATAGTACTTAATTACGTACGAATTGCTGGTGTAAATTTATAAGATCTCAACTGTGCCACCTGACGGTGGCGTCACAATACTTAATTTCATAACAACTGCTTGTTTAAATATACCTATGAAATATTAACTGCACCACCTTGCGGTGGCGTCATAGTATTTATTTGGGTAAGAATTGCTTATTTTAATATATTACGGTTAACTGCGCCATAGTACTTAATTTAGAAGAAATTGATTGTTTAATTTAAATATATGAGAACACCGTAATTACACGACCATCGACGATCACTAGTGAAAATTTCATAAAGTAAGCATTTTCTTATCAAAGATTGCTAAAAAACATTAAAAATTAAAACACAATTTTAAAAAATTTCCACTTTATTTAAAACTCAGATAACAGTTGTTTCAACCTTTGTAAGAATTATTTAACTCGTTTGTGAGAGTTGCGATGTAGATTTCAAGTGATTATAAATAAAGTAAAGTAAAATATGGAAATTACAATCAGTTTCCTAGTGCATTACAAACTTTAACGTATCGATGTCTAGTTTGCCGTTTCTTGTTGAGATGACATTTCAAGATCATTTATTTTTCATACTCAATTTGGTAAGCTTTGTTTTATTATAAAAAAATTCTTTGTAGGTATATGATTGTTTTTCAACACAAAATTAAAACATTGTAGATGTTCTGATGAAGGAATAAAGATATTCCGAACGTTCAACTAGTCAAAATAAGAGTTTTAGGTAAGTAGTTATATATATACAAGGATGTCCTTGTAGGTATGTACCTAAAAACACTTACTTAAATGAGATGATCTGAAATTAATGAATATTAAGACATGCCTATGTATTCCAATGTCCTCGATTTAAAAACATCGCAGTCCTATTTCCTGATGTTCTACAAGAGAGTTGTATTTTAAAATATACTGTTCATAGTAATATGACAATTATAACACATCTGTGTAAAAGCTTTAAGGCTTGTTTGGCCTATAGATTAATACCATCTATGTGGCAGAAGGTGGAAGTCTTGTATCTACCTAAAGTGGGGAGGTTGACGGACCAAACTACCAAGTCATATAGACCAATAAGTTTACCATCATTCGTAGCAAAAACGCTTGAGAAACTGGTCGATAGATATATAAGGGGCAAAATCTTAACAGAGAACCCATTAAGTGATCTTCAATATGCATACCAGCGGGGAAAATCCAAAGATCTAGCTCTGGATGACTTAAACAGGCTATTATCAAAGTCAATAGAAGACAAAGAAGTAGCCCTAGTGGCGTTTATTAACATTGAAGAAGCCTTCAGTAATGTGGGACCCGAGTCAGTGATCGGCGCACTTTCAAGGAGGGGCGTGCCCCCCACTAATATACGAATGGGTGAATGCCAGCGTAACGCATAGGATTGTAGTGTCCAAGTTAGGTTAGGCGTCCTCAGAGCGGATGCAGACCGCAATGAATATGGTGTACAAGTGAAGCAAGGATAAAGGCCTAACAGTCAATCCACAAAAAGCATCAGTTGTCCCTTTCACTAATAAAAGAGCGTTGCAAGGCTTAAAACCAATAACGCTAAATAACGTGCTGGTACTTATGGCCACAGATGCCAAATCCCTGGATGTGGTGTTTGACCAAAGGCTATCACGGAAGCAACACATTCAAAAGGTCACACACAAAGCTACAATAGCCCTTGGTAGGTGTAGACAACTGTGTGGCAAGAACTGGGGCTTGAACCCCAAAATGAACCTTTGGTTGTATACACAAGTCATTAGACCAATGTTAACCTATGGTTCAGTGGTGTGGTGGAGTAGAACGCAGCAGTCCGGGGTGATCAGGCAGCTGGAAAGCATTCAAAGGCAGACATGTCTGAATGTTACAGGTTCCATGGGGACCGCCCCAACGGACGCACAACAGGTTGTACTCAACCTACCACCATTGCACATTTACATACAGGGTGAGACTATGGCAACTACTCACAGGCTGCTACAGGGCGAGGCCCTCATTAACTTATGAAAAGGGAAAAAGCAAGCAGAGTTATACGATACAGCTAAGGCGGATCAAATAATGAGCATTTGTGAGAAACTGTCGAGAAGAAATACACATGGAATTGGGGGGCCATCCAAGGTGAGTCAATCTGGTATACCGATAGCTCAAAGACTGAGAAAGGTACAGGGTCAGGTATATACAGTAAAGGACACAGGATAAAAGTCCAACTAAGTCTAGGTGCGTATGCCACAGTGTTTCAGGCTAAAGTAATGGCCATACAGCACTGCAACGGAGATCGTAAGTCAAAGTATAACAAGTAAAACCGTAGTCATATACTCGGACAGCCAAGCAGCTCTAAAGGCGATAGTCTCAGCACAAATAAGCTCACAGCTGGTGTGGGACTGCGTTGGGGCCCTGACACATGCCGCAAGTCAAAATTCTCTGACACTGGCATGGATACCAGGACAATTAGGGTTTCAAGGCAATGAGAAGGCTGATGAATTGGCCCGTGCGGGAGCTAATACCCCAATGATTGGCCCGGAACCATTCGGCGGGGTTGCTGACATATTCAAAAAGGCAGCCATTGTGAAATGGAGGTTAGAGAAGGCCCAGAAGTGGTGGGAAAAATCGCTGGCTAAGCGAGAAGCCAAAGTCTTCATAAAAGGGACACTTGGCGAAGTTTACTGCAGAGCTGCTATCACAAAGGCGAAACGATGTCAATCTTGACAGGACATTGCAGGCTCAGGAAACAGATAAGTCATCTGAACTTAGCAGATGAAGACATCTTTTGATACTGTCAAGAGGAGGAGGAAACCGCATTTCATGTGCTATTCCAACGTGAAGGCCTTGCAAGGACGCGGTATCTAGTACTGGGAGAGGAGAAACCGGTTGCTCCAAGTTATGCTTAGTGGCCACTGTCAAGGCTATTAAGTCTCATTAAGAGTGCAGAGCTGGACAAGGTGCGCTAATCGTATTCTTGAGATGATGGGTGGTCACAATAGATCTGCAAAGGTCGCAGTGATACAGGCTAACAGCCAACCCAATAAACATCTAATCTAATCTAAATATGAACGAACTATTTCATTAAAATAAATATGGTTTAAGAAACTAAAAAACAAGCTTTTACAGCAAAACGAATTAAAAGTTAAAAATATTTTTTTAAATAAATTTAAAACAATAATAAACGAAAAATACTAGTATTATTCTAAAAAAAGCGTCGAGCGCTTGGTTTAAATTGTTATTAATTTTTTAGTTCGATGTGCCTTAAAAGCGTGTTTTTTAGTTTTTTTTAAGCTATATTTATTTTTCACTTTTTAGTTTTATGTGATTTAAAAGTGTGTATTCTAATTTTTTTAAACTATATTTATACAGCTCGTTTATTTGGTGTTTTCTATTAGCTGTCCTCGCGTTATCGTATCGGCCCTCACTCGATGCGTTCTTAAGAAGGGTTGAATGTACAAAAGTTACTTAAACCAAATTAGAAGAAAATTTTTAATTCTACAATTTTTCTTTTGCCTTAGATATCATTTAAAACAAATGAAACGATATATGTGCAAAAATGTGATAATGTTGATCATATGAGACTTTTGGAGTAAGTTTTATAATATGGTAATAAAGACTGGTGAAAATTTTCAGCTTATTACCATTTATTCGAAGGTTTGCCCTTTTTTGCTTATTCAAATGTTATTGAGTACAACAACCACCCAAAATTAATGTTCTATCTAGCACCTATCACTTAATATATAGGTACAAAAATAGGAAAAATTTAAAAAATTAATTAAAAAAAATTGAAATCAAAAAAATATAAGTATCTTTATTTGCATTAGGATACTTGAACTACAGTTAAATCCTTAAATGCTATGAATTTGCTAAAATATTTCTTAACTAAATGGAATTCTCGGATGATTGATTGCGCTAACAAATCTAATTAAACGTAATTTTCCCCACGGACGCCCCCTAGTGTTTGTTTCAGCGCCACAAAAATGAAATTTAAATAAAAAATAGCCCGACGGCCATTCTTTCTATTAACGCTGGCATGCGTGGATACCTTGAAAGATGTAATAGTCCATGGGGCGCAACTTAATTTTGTATTACTATAATTTAAGATGTAACTTATTGCATTCGTGATAAAAATGTAGACACATGCTTCCTGCTTCGATTTATCTGATAAACTTGGTTTATGGACCATAACAGAAATTTTCTATCAAGGTTAACATTTAATCTTGCTACAAAATACATGTTTTCCTAGTAACTTTGTGATGTCGAACTAGTGCCTGTAATTCACCGTATTTCTCTGTAACACACATGAAAATGTTGTTTTTAATGGAAATAATTTAAAAATTAAGAAGTCTAAGAAACTAAAAAGCCAGAAATAAAATCTTTATTTCTGAAAAAAATTGGAAGCAACTAGACAGCTGATTTCGACTTCCTTTAAGTCGGCTCCAATGGCAAATTAATTTTAATCGTAGCTATTAAGTCTAGATTTCGAATGTTAGTAACTCATTTCTTTTACAAACCGACTTCAAGAAAGTCGAAATCAGATGCCTAGTTGCTTCCAAATTTTTTAAAAAATAAAGGTCTTATTTCAGGCTTCTTAGTGCATTTTTCTTTTTTTTTTCATGGTTCAATTTTTTTAAAAAAGTTTTTATTACATTTATATTTAAACTATTTAGATTATAATTTGGTGATTTGTTAATTATTATACCCTTTTTTATTTTTAATGTAACTTTTCTATTATTACATTTCAAAATTGATCTTAACATTTCATTTTTTTAACGGCGTTTTTCATAATTAATATCCTTCATAATTTTTCAATAATCTAAAACAAAACTTCCATCTTTCTTTATAGTCGTCTCCTCTTCTATTTCTTTTGAAATACACTTGGTCACTAGTGATACTAGTATTATTTTGTATGTTTTTTTTTAACAAGTGGTTATTAAAAATGCCTAATGATTTTTGAAAACACGCCTATAAGAACACCTTCAAGAAAATCGTCTTTAAAAACAAACAGTTTAGGTTTTTCAAATTTCGCGCAGTCAAGGATCATTTCAAGAAAACCTTTATGAAAATAATCAGATTTTTGTTCCTCCCACACCTGCTTGCAAAACTTGATCAACATGACTGAAGTCGCATCTCGAGAACACCTTGAAGAAAATCGTCTTTAAAAACAAACAGTTTAGGTTTTTCAAATTTCGCGCAGTCAAGGATGATTTCAAGGGAACCTTCATTAAAATAATCAGATTTTTGTTCCTCCCACACCTGCTTTAGTAAGATGCTTGCAAAACTTGATCAGCATTATACGAGCAGACAGGTCTTACTATTTAGATGTTTTACGAACAAAGCTCGATTATCCAGGTACTCTTTTATTATATGTCAAAATTTTGCAGTAATTTTGACATGCTTCTTTGGCAGTTCAACGACACTTTTTTATGATTTTTAAATATGTAAATATATTTTTTAGTTTTAGGTAGTTCTTGTTTTGTTGTGTACTTGTAATTAGTACAAATGTTAAAAAAATCAATAAAACAACTAGAGTTTCTTTGACCTTTAGTTATTTTGTTATACCTATAATAAATTTTATTTGGAGTCACCGCTAGTACCATTTCATTTAATTACTATAGGTCTCCCAACGAAAGTTTGTGACAGCCACGTGTTAGTCGACGCAGGTAGGCGGAGTCATTCTATCAGTGGCGGACGGAAATAAAAATATATTATACATCTTCAATTAATTTTTAATGTATGATGCTAACATAATTAAGAAGAATTTATTTTATATAAATTTGTTACTGCCCACTTTAAACTAAAAAATACATACATTTAAAAAACAACTCAGAAACTCTCTCAGCATATTCGTAGCTAAATACAGTTTACAAAACCATTCCAGCTACCACACTGACAAGCTTTCAGAACGGTCGTTGTTATCGTAACGCTCGTAAACTAACCACTGCGCATTGAACGAGAGGCCACGTGGCTGTCCCAAACTTTCGTTGGGCGATCTATACAAAGAATACCAGCAATTCTTATGTTAAGCAATTATTAGTTGCTAATATTTTTCTAATTAATACTAATTCACATAGAAAATTGCTGCTAAAATATTGCGAATACCAGGACTAGACGGAGTCTATCTAACTCTGCTGCAGTGGTGTCTGAAGCAGCTCCTTCCTCACCTAATGCATATATTCAGAGCTTCCCTAGCTCTGAATTATATACCGAAGATGTGGAGAAAAGTAAAGGTTGTCATCATACCAAAACCTGGAAGAATGGATTACTCTATTCCAAAAGCATACCGACCTTAGACTTATATCATTCTTATTAAAAATGCTAGAGAGGCCAAATAAAGTTACATAACCACTACATCCCAATCAATATGCATACACAACAGGAAAATCCACCAATAATGCTCTACATTATGTGGTTGGTCAGATCGAGCGTATTTGTAAATATCGAGGAAGCTTTCGATAAAACCACGTTCCCTAAAATAATGCACTTGCATACTGCTCGAAATGTACCTACAACAGTAAATGGATGGATACTCAGCATACTCTTCATGCGTGCAATATAAATAACTGTAAATGACGTCAAGATACAAGGCAAAGTTACGAGGAGCTGTCCACAGGGAGGGGTTTTATCACCTCTACTGTGGAACATTGTTATAGACAGCCTTATACACCACCTCAATGAACATGACAAAATCTATACAGTAGCCTACGCAACTGACATTGTAATTCTGCCAACAGGAAAGTAAAATCAAAACGCAGAGGCATAACCATAGCCGCAAAAGAATTAATCAATTAATCACAGGCAGGAATGTAAATATTTACACGGACTGCCGACAAGCACTACTGACTTGAATAGACCATATATCACATCAAGTTTAGTACTAGAATGTCACCAAACTCTAACTGAGGTCAGCCAGAATAACGTGGTTACTGTGAGCTGGATCAAAGGACATGGGAACTCTAAAGGTAACCGCAGTGCGGACAATTTAGCAAGGAGAGCTTAGGCTACCAAGCTAACAATGTTAGCTGTCGCCGACCTTATCAAACAGCACTCTTACCAAAAAGTTTATACACCAGTTTATTGACCAGACAAAATCTTCGAACCGCTGTGGGAATCTTAACAGGTCACTGCCATTTGTGACAACATCTCTTTAGGATGAAATTAGCTGAATCGCCGCTATGCAGAGGTGGCGAACAAGAAGAGGAAACAGTAAAACATAATTATAATGTATGATTGCTCTGATTTTTCTGAAATTAGAAGATCCGTGTTGGGCGAGTACTGGCTTACACCAGCCGATATCAGGGAGATCTTTCACGGGAACCTGATCACCTATTTTAAAGCCTGAGGTGTGGATATCAATACATATGAGATGATGCACAATGAGCCATATGAGGCCCCAGTGCTGGCAGAGTACCTGCTCGCCCCTTCCCAGATTTCCAGATCAGGATCCAGATATTGCGAGTACACTTAAAAACACCACAAATCCTGCGTATTACTTTCCACTAATCATTCCTAGCAACTAACAGTTTTATCTTTAAAGTCAAAGATTAAATTAAATTAATTTGTGATTTTATTTAATTTAATCTATGATTGTATGCAGTATTATATGCGTTTGATTGTTCTTCAAATTATTTTTAAATAATGAGTCGTATCTATTATTGGTCACTTGACAATTATCATTTACTAAAATATAATTAGAATATCTTTAACGAAAAACGCAATTGTAAAATCGCAGTAAAATTTGTGATTATGCATTTGAATCTTGACCAATAAAATCATCGCTACAGTCAAGTTCAACGAGCCTAAATCCCTTGATTCGTATTTGTTTAATTTAATCTGAGGTGAGTAGATATATGACATTTTTTGGGAAATGGTAAGTTGACATTGCTTGTATGACCAAACTTAAATGGCGATTGATTTATTTAAAGTTAAAAACTCAGTTGGTCGAATTTATTTAAACAATTAATGCATATAATAAAACTAACTTTATATACGCAATAGAACCCAAAAAAATCTTTATATCTTTATGTTTATTAACGCTGATCTCAGAAACGGCTTAACCGTGATGTGATGATTGTGAGGAGCTTTACTTTACATTTAGTGTTTTTTTTTAAATCGGTTAACAAGTAAAGAAGTTATGTCAATTTATGTCAGTAACGTAATATGTACCAAGTAAAATAAAGTAAAACAATCATAATATATAGGGTTCAGCTTAGACTGTAAAATTTTATGTTTGAGGCCTTGTTTAAACACAATAGTTGTAATCAAACAGAGCAAGTAAGGTTATTATGATATTATGTGCGATGCCCGAAGATCAGGCAGTATTTTCATCTAAATTTTGAAGCGAAAGAAGGTCGCGAGTAAAACCTAGTCTTTGGTAAGTTTAAAGAAAAATATAAAAATATTGAAATACCCGTTTTGATTGAAACACTATTGAATTAATAATAACTTTCAAACCCACTTATAGTATTTTTGTAGAAACATTTTACATCAAATAAATAATTGAAAAACTTTCGAAAATGCGAATAATTTAACTGTAAACTAGTATTGACATTATTTGTAACTTATAAAATATTTCGGTATTCAGAATTTACATTCGGTTACAACTTCAAATAAATTTATAATCGGTATACGAATTATCAGAAACTAAACGTGAACAGGTTTCAAAACTTTAGAAATTGTGATTCGAATGATTTGAGCACGTAATTTAAAACACATGGAATAGCAATTAAACCATGACTTAGAATCAAATGAATTGATTATTCTAAAATACAAAGCAAATATATTAATCTATCTATACATATAATAAAACTGTAGAAATGTATATGTTTGTGCGCGCATCACATGAAAACTACTGATCCTATTCGAATGCGGTTTTCAAAGACGTATTTGTCTTCTTTCAACTTAACATCTGGTGTATAAAACTTTCTCCCCCCACTCCTTTAACGGGGTGAGGAAAGAAATTTTTATACAAAATTCAACACGCCACGCGAACGACGTCGCGGGTACATCGAAACAGAACCCAAAAATGTGGTTAGATTTTTTTTGTGTGTCTGTATGTTTGTGCGCGCATCACATGAAAACTACTGATCCGATTCGAATGCGGTTTTCACAGATGTATTTGTCTTCTTTCAAATTAACATCTGGTGTATAAAATTTTTTCTCCCATTCCTTAAATGGGGTGGCGTAAGAAATTTTTATACAATAATCACACGCCACGCGGACGACGTTGCGAGTACAACTAGTATCAAATATTTACGATATAAAAAATGTGTCATTTTCAGTTCATAAATGTTTAATCCGAGCAATTTATTTGAATAAAAGTTATTGATTGATTTAATATTTGGTTAGATGAAGTTTGGGCATTGCAGAAAGTAATAAAAAGCAAATTACATATACAGTTTTAAGCCATCGGATGCGCTTGCGTTACATTTCAAACTCCTTACGAATCTTACTTAAAATTAAATTAAGGATTTGGTAATTAATTCTAAGAATGTTGAACGAACCTCAATTAATCAATTATCTTGACAAGAAAATAATGATCCTATCTTCCTTATATAATCTTTAAAGTATTATACCTGACCTGACCTATTTGTGGTGATTTTTAGCCCGGGAAACTCTTTGAATAATAAATTTCATAAAAATCGTTAAAGCCATTTTCGAGATTTTATTCTTTTAAATATATTAGATGATATTTTTACAAGAAAAACGGTAACAAAAGTCATCAATATTTGTTAGAAACGTATACTATTTCAGAATTATGTATCAATTTTATTGATAGCAAATTGGCAAACTTGTTGTTTAATATTTTTCTGTGTTTTAATCACTATCAAACTAAACAAGTAGTGACAGTACAATTTAATTTTTTGAAGTTATACTTCTATTCGTATTTACATATTAAGTTTAGTATTTTATATTAAATATTAATAATAATTTTCAGTAATAAGTATTGGGCGCATCCAAATTCTACCACAAATGAAAATTTTACCTGATTTTTAAGAGTTAAGGGATCAGTAAATAATCCTAACTCTGCCAGGAACAAGTACCTACGTTTACTCGTATTAAGTATTAGGGATTTAAATATGTAGGTACCTAATACCTAAAGAGTTTCCAAACGTAATAATTGGTTAATATTAAGCAGGAAAAAGAAGTTAATTGTTTCTTATTGAGTATCTTATCAAACTGTTTATTCTCTACGTAAACTGAGTTAAAATGGATAACAGATCATCTACCATGTTTAGTGTAAAAGGGAATAAGTTAATTGTGTTGAATAATTTTAAGATTTCCAAAGCTAATACTAGCAAGTGTGGAAAAATTCAATGGATATATGTTGTAACGCTAAATGTACAGCTAGAGTACCTAGTAGTAGAGGTCAAAGGAGAACACAATCATGGTTTTAAAAAGAAACGTGCCAGAAATGCAGCAAGTAATTTGTGATCAAGTTAAGAAACCATTAAAATTAATAATTCGTGACTTGCAATCAAATAATTTTGCGGAGAACATAAACTTAGAAGTTGTTAATTAAATAAGACAATATATTCATGTGGCAAGATGAAACATCTTGCCAATATTACCTAAAACCAAGAAGAGGTGTTTAATGCTGTTTGTGAGTTACATCTTAGTAGAAATCGTGGGAAAGAGTTTTTTATGGTGGCAGATCAAGCAAAAATATAATTTTATTTTCCTCTTTTTCTAATCTAACATTTTTGTTTAAGTATTTTGATGAAGGGAACATTCAAATCTTTCCACCAGATTTATCATTTTAAAAATGGCTATTATGTACCTACGGGTTGTTTTTTGTTTACTGTCCGATACAACAACGTATTCCTCCTTTTAAGTAGTAGTGTGTCAAACGTTGTGCCAAAAGAGATTGTTGTAGACTTTAAATTAAGTATTCACAATGCAATATATAAATATTGGGAGAGAGCTTATTCTTTTGGGTTGCAAATTTCATCTCTGAGTGTACAGTGTTTTAATTTGTATATTGATGAAATATCTATCAAGAATATAAAATAAATTCAAATCATTTCTTATCTTTTTATATACCTATATTTTTTTAATGTGATTAAGTATAACATATAGTAAAAATGTCATTAACTTTTTGGCTACCTACCATGATAATCTCTTGATTGGTTCTTAGAGATCCCCTAATGATTTAGGAACCTAATCTTTAATACTGTAATCCGTGGCAGAATCCGGATATGAATTTTTTGTTACCTGGCGTGTGTGGCAGAATTCGGAAACCCCGATTGTATTGTAATCCAAAGTACCGTCACATGGTTGCAGTATAGGTATATCCTGCACTATGCTTTTAAGGTTGGTGCCTACATATTTAAACAGAGTTTTTAAATGTATTTCAGTTTTTAAGACATTAAAATGTATTTTATAAATATTCTTTCATTATTTCCACAAAATTAGAATGAGAATGAATATTGTGTCATTCTTCGCATTATATATGCGTATAGTAATTTTCGTGTTTAAGTTTTTATGACTTGGCATGAATACTTGGTGCAAATGGTCAATAAATACGCTACCCACGTGACTTCTTCTTGAAGTTTTGCTATTAAATGATAGTTGTTATTTTGTATATCACTCCCTTTCTTCTATCTTTCTCTATTAAAGAGGTCTTTCACATTGTTGCCAACCTTTACGCTAGTCAAAATATGTGACACTGCACATATTGGCGGCACTGATTAACCTTATACTTTATACAGTTTTTAGTTTTATGTACATATGTATATATGATAAACAATTTGAAATTTTTTGGGGATTGCAGTCACTTATTAAGAAAAACTCTTATATAATTTCCAAGCTTTCGAAATTTATTTTATTTCTTTTTCAAGGAATCTACAAATAAACAAAATGGAATATAATGGAAAACAGAAAAAATATAAATGTACCTATATTATTAAACTTACTACGTTGAGATTAATATAAAACAGAAAATCAGCAAAATTTGGGAAAGATTATTCATATATGAATTCTTCTTGACAATCTTATGATTTAAAAATTTTTTATTGACATTAAATATTATTTCCAAAGTAGGACAAATAAATTTAGATACAGGAAGAGAAAAAAAAAATAAAAATTATATATATATATACATATATATACACATATATACACATATATACATATATACACATACACATACATACAAATACATACATATAAAATATGTAATAATAAAATGAAAGTAAAATGAAAATTATTTTTATCTATATAATTGATTTTTTAATTTATAATCGAAAGTTAGGATGTAATTATAAATGCTGCTAAGAGTACTAATTTCAGATTTTTTGTTTAAATTATCTTTACAGTTCGTGATATGAACCATTTCTAAGAATAGTCTTTTAGTTGAGTTAGACTCTGATATTATTATTTTAGTATTATCAAAATCCATTTGATGTTTTTCATTAATTACATGTTCAGCTAATCCGCAAGAGGCTTTTTTTAATTTAATATCACTACGGTGGGATGTTAATCTACCTGATAATGTTCTTTTAGTTTGTCCTATATATGATTTGTTACAATCTTTACAAGGGATGTTATAAACAATTTTAGAATTTTCTAATAAGGTTAAAGGTTGTTTAATTTTTGAAAATAGAGAGGAAACAGTTTTAATATTTTTAGTGGCAATTTTGATGTTTGGTATTTCTTTAATAATCTCAACGTAGTAAGTTTAATAATATACATTTATATTTTTTCTGTTTTCCATTATATTCCATTTTGTTTATTTGTAGATTCCTTGAAAAAGAAATAAAATAAATTTCGAAAGCTTGGAAATTATATAAGAGTTTTTCTTAATAAGTGACTGCAATCCCCAAAAAATTTCAAATTGTTTATAATATTTGATCAGTCAAGATATATCATTTTTTTAACATTTTTTTTATGTATATATGTATATATGTATATATTTTCGCAATAAATATTTTTAGATTTTGATTGATAATAAACCGATATTTTGCAACATACTATTAGAAAGATGAAGAGTTTTATTATACGATAAGAATTTTTTTGACTGTACATTGCATTTTAACCTATTAAATATACATAGAAGTTCGGATTCAATCATATAATGATTTTGCTAAATAATTCCTATACAAATTTCTAAGTCCGGTCGCGTATATGGAAGTATAACTTCTACCGGCAGTCCCACTGACTGCCATACACGTTTTTTTTTTTAATTAAAATACAAATAATTTTGGGTACTACTCTTTTCTATTATTTTTTATGAAAATTCAGAAATATTGCTTTTATTATTATTATTGCTACTTCCTACCAAAAATACATACAAGCCAACTCTTTCCATGAGACCGATAGTTTCATCTATAGGGGCTGAGAAAGTAGACCTTTATGCCATCTGCCGAGAAAAATTACAAACAAAGTGATGGTAAACAGTATTAGTTTAGCATTTTTAGTGTCTTTAATTGTTTTTTTTTAATAAAATAAATTTTCGAAATGTCTTTATCAAAATTGTATTCGTGTTCAAATATGCCGTGTAAAAATAATACACAGGTGAAATATTATCGTTTCCTCGAAAGTTCACTGAACACGGCCAAGACTTTCACGTTTTCATTACCAATATGGCCACTGGGAGGAAAACTCTGGCAAACATAGGTTGTGTGTTGTTGTTTACTTTGGTTTTGTGTTTAAATTTATGTTGCTTCGTGTTTAAATTGTCTTTTCCTAACTTTTTGTTGTCGATTGTGTAGTTATAATAGTGTTTAAGTGACTTTATTTATGGTTAAGTTCTAAATAAACATAAGTGAATATTTTCAGAAGTAGTCGTTAGAAGATTCAGATGTTGCCACTAGATATAAGCAAAAGATTAGTAAAATAAATAACTTAAATGTAAAATCAAAGGTGTGTAGAGCTCTTAAATGAATTAAATAATTTGGATTATGTCAGTCATTATATTATATTTATTAATAAAACACATTTTAATAAAGATTATTTTTATTTCTATATTTAGTAAAAATCTATTTATCTTACTAAATTTAGCAGCACTTGATCACTTGATGGCAAAACAGTGTTTAAGTGAATTTTCAAAAATGGTTCAATATAATTTAAAACTAAAAGCATTGTATGTTGCTAAACCAGTGTAACATCTTGTTTTTACGTCATTATTTTCGAGGTTTGCAACAGTTAATGATAGTTTCTTTATCTTTTCTTTCAATTCATTTGTAATCATTTAATGATAGAAACATATAAGTTAAATTGTCTATGTCAAATCGGTTTGATTTTCTTTATTATTTTTTTGATGGTTCGATGGTTTCTTGAGTTTCCACGTTTCTTAATCATTCTACTGTGGGAGCCTGCAACAATGAGAAATGTTTAAAATAGGATATGCAAACTTAGTATAGCGCATAAGACATTCAAATGACTCTTAAATAAACTGACCTGTTTCCTTTTAATTCTTTTATACCGCTCCAATTTAGATTTTGAGGAACTGGACTTACTGTCTTTATACCCCATGTTTAATAAAGCAACCCAGTCTGGGTTATTTCTGTCTGTTAAGTCAGCAGGTTTTCCTATTAAGTTAAAAAGTTGAAATCATCTTTAAAACACCATTCATTTTGCCATTTACCAGAAATAAAATGATTAGAGCTAACAAGAGCGCTCTTAATTTTCGTTTCGCTAGTAAAACCTTTACGCTTTATTGCCTGCAACCATTTTTTCTGCCTCTGAGAAAATAAAGTAGGTATTTAGCTCAGTTTTACGCTTAAAATGTAGTAACGAAGGTAAGCGAAATAACTGCATTTTATTCCGATTACTTCGGATTCCACACTTTAAAACACAACAGAAATGAGGCACATTGTCTTTCTAACGAATTCTTTCTTATTTTAATAACAAAATTGTCCAAAAAGTCACTAATAAGAATAAAGCAAAGATCACTCAATTGACAAAACACACTGGCAATTGACAGAAGTCTATTTAATGTTTATATTTTAATCGGTAAAAACCCAAATTTTATTATTTTTTCATTTTTTATAAAAAACTAATACTGTTTACTATAGGACTTTCATCACATTACTTTTTTTATTTAACACTAGGGCGCTCTACTTTCGACGAAAGTGCTGCCTCTACAGTTCTTGCACGGTCCCTTATAGGTGCCCACACAGATAACATTGCTTCTCTTGTCATATATCAATTTCTTTTCTCTTTAACAATACATATTTTTTGTTTGATAACAAGTTATACAAACAAACTTTTGGCACTCCAATGAGTAATAAGTCAGCTCAATTTTTTCTACTCATGTAATGGACGATTTATTAGACATTGTCGTCCTAGTATTACATTT
The DNA here is from genome assembly GCA_964028335.1 of Altica lythri. NCBI lineage: Eukaryota > Metazoa > Arthropoda > Insecta > Coleoptera > Chrysomelidae > Altica > Altica lythri. The sequence continues at coordinate 13,240,252 of OZ034804.1, read as the reverse complement.
CCGATCATTTTTTCCTATAAGAATACGAAGATTATATTATTTTGCCCGTAACAAGGAAAACTTCAAAGACTGTTTTTAGGTTATGGATTTCAGAATCTAGTACGTAGTAATTAGGTTAGATCATGTTTTCGCAAATACTAGAATACTCGTTTTTTCTATATAAGTAGATGTATAAGCAGTTAAGGGTAACAATTTTGGTGGATAAATTGTGTTAAAGAGTTAAAGTCCCCATAAGTGTTTCAGTATTTAATAGTTTCGACCCATACATTCAATTTCGTTTAGATATTGAAGATGTGCATCAATCAATTCCATTTTTAGATACAAAACTAATTCGCTTCAATAACAATACAATAATAGTAGACTGGTATATCACTCCTAAATTAACAAGAATATTCAAAGACATATTAGACATATAAATTGCTAGTAAAACTGTGTGAACAGTAAAAAAGATTTTTCCCAAACTTAAAGATAAAATTCCTAAAGACCACCAGACAGATATTGTCTATACTCTATACAATTCATGCGAAAATAAACAGTAGGTATATTGGTTAGACCTCAACATATCTAAAAGACCACATAGTAGCACACAAAAGTGATTGTACCTAGATGATATCCAGACAGATGCTCTTATGCCATACATACTAATGAGGACAACCATGTGATGAACTAAAATGACGTAAAACTGCTCACAGTTGAAACATATTATCTAAAAAGACTTTTTCTGGAAATGTCATATATTTATGAATCACATAACACTATAAACGTAAAAAGTTTAAGTAAATCGTATTCATACTTATTGGCATTAACAAAGAATTTCACAATACATGTTTTGATCCACACAAAATAAAAATTAATAGAAAAGAGTTAGTACTTCACTAATAGTTATTTATGAAACAGTTCGTGATTGTATCTTAATTGGAAAAAAATTGTACTGTCACTAGGTACTTCTTTAGTTTGTTATACATAAATGTGAAAAATAGTATACGTTCCTAACATATACATATAGGTAGTGTAAATCTTAATGTCTTTTGTTACCGTTTTTCTTGCCAACATACATAGCCACAACATCAGTTAGTAAGTTAAAAATTTTGTTTACTGTTAGTTTTAATAAACCATATTGTACAATTTTAGATACCATATATTCACTGATGATGCTAGTAAAAAATAGCGAAATATATATGACAAATTGTCCTAATGCTCGCCCATTAAATTTTTTTGTATTTTGCATTAAACTGACAACGAGATTGCTCGTTTAATAGTAGATATAGGATTAAACAAAATATCGGAATGTCATTAACAATTGGTTCAAGTGGTAGTTGATAAGATTTTCCTACCAAATTTAAGTCTTCAATTAGGTATGACTACTTAAATTTAACATGTACCGTAGTTATGTTATTTTTATTATTTAGATAATACAAATTTTTTAAAATAATTACAACTTTATGATTTGTGCACTATCGTATTCCTTATATGTATAAAAAATATTTTCTAAATTCTTTTTTTCGCAGGAACAAAGATAAACTTTAATGATCCGGAATCTAGTTTCATCAAAATTCTTACAGAAGAAAGGTGGCACTGAAAGTTTACAGATTTCTGAACGAAGTAAATTTCTAAATCACCAGGAAACCCTTCTCTCAAAAAAAGAATCATCTGGTTTCAATGTTAATGGTGAAAACTTTATTTTATTCAGGAATTTCTTGTTTACTCTGTTGTATGTCTGCTATCGTTTTTTTAACTCTTACACGAATGTATCTATGAAGACGTGAAATGTGTGTAACCTGAAGAATTCATTCGAAGCCATTCTAATTTCTTTATCGTATTTTTTTCGGATGTATGTTTTATTTCTAAAAGAGAAAGAAAAGTTTGTTAGGCAAAATTTGCCACCACTAAAAACACGCCGTTCTAGGCTTTAGCATGTTCATCACTGTATTTACTTCAAGTCGCTATGGCATAAAAATACAAAAATGATAGGTTCAAGTCTCTCCAGATGAAACATTTTTTAGTTTTATTGTTTTTATTTCATTCTCGTTTATTCACACAGAATATTTATGAAGTAATTTATGATCTAATAAATCCCTCATTCTTCACTCATTTAGCATCTTGCAAAATTTCGTTCTCCAAAGAATAAAAATAGTGTGTTATAAAATTAAAATCTATAAATATGCAATAGAAACATTCGGCCTAGAGACTAACCGTCATACCGTGCCAGCAAAAAAATCACGATTAATCATCATTTAATTAAATACTACAAAAGGTAAGTGTGATAAAGACGGGCCATAAAGACATAAATAACGGCGAGAAACTTGAATGAAATTCTGGTTTTGGTACACCCACGCTCAACCATTGGCGTCGTATACGTACGTAGATACATATTTTTTTGAACCAACGTTATTATTAGGGATCACAAAACATATTTAGGGATTTCATCAGAAAGTGCTATTAAAACTACGCAGAGGTATTTAAAATTAAAAAAAGACACCTTTTTGGTCCTCCGTCCAGAAACAATACTATTAATTACTTCAAAATCGTCCGAAAAATGACATTTTCCGGCCTAGGCCGGCAAAGTAGCTTTTAGATTATCTAAAGAGATGGCGCTATGAGTCATCAAAAATACATAATGAATACTACAAATTTAAATTAAATTTATTTAAAAACTGCGTATAATATAGTAAACTAATACCTTTTTCTAAAGGTAAGCAGGATTCAAACTTACATTTATTTACTTTTATTTTAAATTTGACATTTATGTCAATTTACAACTACTTATCATTCGATTATGAAAATACATATCTCGATTTTATTCCTTATTACTAATTCTTTTAATCGTGCAATAGATGTCAATAAACATCCAATCTTGTATGTCATAAAGTAACAAGTTTTTGAACTTTTGAAAATATTAAAAATTGGTCGGACCAAAAAATAGTGTGTGTTACACGTCTGCAAAATGTTTTGCAAGTGCTCGTATTGTTTCGCCTCGGTGCTCCGCCCCTCGGCTACATAACTTTACTCGCTCTTGCAAAATGTCATTTTCCGTCCTTGTGTCACAAATAACTATTTTTGGTATTTTGTCACAAAATAATAACACGTTTGTATTTTGTCGTTAGCTCAGTCCACATTCGCACCTAGAAGGCGAGCTTGAATATTAATACAACACTTGTGAAATACATTAGGCTTATGTTGATACTATACTGGTCTCAGATTTGGTTCAGCTGAACTTGGTAAAAATAAAATTAGATCCTTTTTGTCTCCTAAATTTCAAGGTATAGGTAGAAACCATACAAGCTTGTGTATATACAGTAGGTTTATTATGTAAACTAATAAATTGTATTAGATGTTCAGTATTATCTTGTTTTAAATCAAGTCTGTAATTTTATATAGAAGTTTTATGTAAACGGTCAAATGAAATTTAAGCAAAGAATAAACGTAGATAGAGATTTGCAAGAAGGTAACAACTGATAATTTCGATATAGAAACAACATTTTTTGTAAATTACTTATTACATTGTAAGTTGTTTTAAAGAAAATATTCGCTGTGAGAAGTGCATAATCTGACCTCTGGTGACAAATCCTTCTCTATAACGCTTTTAAACTTTGTTTTGTTACTTTTGTTTTTATTTTGCTAAATGTTTTAGGCACCTATTGTTTTTTTTATCGCAAATAGGATATTTGAAAATGTGAAAAATAAAGTGATTCGTAATTGCATCCATGTATGTTATGAATATTTTGTTTATTTAAGGATGCCCTCGTAGGTATAGACCTAAATACAAATGTACCGAGAACATTTATTGGAGCAGAATTGATTAATTTGGGATTTAAAGGACTGCAAGTTAGGACGAGTGGGAAGGTAAGGAGTTCCAAAATATGGAGATCCTGGGGATGAAGGAACGATCGAATCGATCTGTTCTCGGTGTCTGGCACTGAACAGTATAAGGGAGCATGGAGTTGGCACGTCGCGCTGCACTGGTGTGTCTGGCTCTGGCAAGTGCAGATATTATAGAAAGGTATTCTTCTGAGCAAAATACAATTAAGTATCGGTAAAACAGGGAAAGATCAGACACTGCTCTTCGGTGGGACAGTGGTGCTAGGTTTTTGGTGATACTGATGTCATTTATTAGTCGAACTGCTCTTCTCTTTATTGCATTAAGTACTCTGAGCCTTAACGGAGCCGCCGATCCCCATACATGCGAGAAGTATTCAAGATTAGGTCGTATTTGGGCTTTGTAGAGAGTAACTAAGTTGGATGGAGATAAATACTTCCATATTCTAAAAAGAAAGCCTATCTTCTTTCCTGCTGCAGTTGCTATGGATGCAATATGTTCGTTCCAGAGTAAGTCCTGGGGGATCGTTATACCAACCAGCATAATGGAGTCGCTTGCTAGTACTAGTGTCTGATTGTTCATGTTGATGAATAAGTCGTATGTTTGCCTCTCGTTGAATAGGCAACATGTCTTTGTCTTGGAAGCGTTGAAATTAACAAGATTCTTTCTTCCCCACTCGTCTACAATTTTCAAATCTTAATTGAGAGAAGTAGTTGTGGATCTTCTGTTCTCTTCCAGAATTTTTAGAGACATAGGACGGTTGTGCGCTTTGCTACAGTGTAGGTTGCTATCATCTGCAAACTCGTGTATCGGGTTATTGGTGGCTTCTAGTAAATCATTAATGTGTAATATGAATAGAGTAGGATCTAGAGCCGATCCTTGGGGAACTCCAGTGTTGATCTTGTAGTAGTTAGAGGAATGTCCATCTACGGCAACTTGGATGTGTCTGTTGAAGAATAAGTTAGATACCCATCTGCAAAGGTTTGGTGAGAGTCCGTATAAAGGCAGTTTATTCAGAAAAGATGTATGTCACACTTGATCAAATGCTTTTGAGATGTCTAGTGATTTTATTTAAGTCGCCCCATGGCGGTGGATGGCATCACTCCAGACATGAGTTACATATGTTAGCAGATCAGCTGTTGATCTGTGTTGGCGAAAACCATATTGCCTGTCACTTAAAAGGTTGTGTGTCCCAAGGTAGTTAAGGATCTCGTGATTGACGTATTTCTCCATAGTTTTGCTAATAACAGATAGAAGACCTATGGTTCTGTAGTTAGAAGGCAGGGTTTTGAATCCTGTCTTGGGGGACTAGTTGAACTCGAGCAGTTTTCCAGGATTCTGGAAAAATACCAGTATCATATGATAGTTGAAATAGCTTAGTGAAAACTGGCGCTAGTTCAGAAGCACACGACTTTAAGAGTGAAGCAGGTATTTCCTCAAGGCCGCTTACTTTGTTAGTATTTTGAGTAGCAAGGACTCTCTGTACACGCTTATCCCAAAATATGATATCCTTCATTGTGTGGGGAGCCCGTGGAATAGAAGGTAGCTCCATCTTGTCTGGTAGATTAAGTATTCCTTTCCTGTGAAGGACGTAACTATTGAGCCGTTATCTGCTTTGAGTGGAGGGAACGAACTATTTGTAAAATTGTTATTTATATGTTTGGCGACAGTCCAAAAGGACCGGCTTCCATTAGGGTTTGACATGAACTTCTCTCTTATATTAAAACATACTATAATGTATCCTACCTACATTTCTATTTTGTTGCTGGCTCCCTGGGCTCTGCTGATGACATCTGCGACCAGCAGACTGTATATCACGATAGCAGAGACACTGGTTGGTAGTTATTATTAACAATTTCTAGCTGACTCTAGGGTTTTTCGAATTTTTTCCTGCACTGGTTTGAGCAACAAATTACCAACAAATTCACATGCATTAGTCCATTTTTTCTGGGTCATTCCTGTCATGTTACTGCTAGCTTGTTGTAAAGATAGCAGTAATTTGTTTTTTGTGGAACTGAATAGAGCCACAAAATCGTGATTTTAGCAACTAATTAGCAAGTATTTAGCTACAAATTCCCACTCATATTTCGATGGTTTCGGCCGACTTTTCACTGCCAGCTTGATAGGGCTTTACCTGAGCCGGTCAAGCCGTTCAAAAGTTATAAGAGGTTTACATACATCCACACACACATCCACACGCAGTGGTGTTGTCGAGCCGGAACGCTCCGGAACGTCGTTCCGGTACTTCCTTTTTGAACCGGAACGCGTTCCGGAACTAAAGATGATTTCTGATAACGAGAATTGACTGACGTATTGAAAAAAAAATTAAAAAGAATTGCTGATTTTTTAACTTCCCGCTAAAAAAATTTAAATTTTTTTTTAAACTCGGGAAGTTATTGACTTTACCCCGTTTTTCGAAAATCGAGTTTTCATCGGATTAAAACGTTTTGAGGTCTTTGGAGCCTCCCCTGACTATTTTTACGAGGGTGTCTGTATGTATGTATAAAAAACATTAGATTAAGAAAATATAAATTTTAAAAAAGTAAAGATTTCATACATAAATTTTAATGCAAGCGACCCACGGATCGTTTATTGCCATACCCAAATGGGCCTGCGGCTAATGCTAAGAAGTTTTATTATACATTTGTTGTAGAATTTCCAGATGTTGGTTTCCAGTATTGGTAGATGTTTTAAACTTTATTTGTTTATTACAGTGATGCTAAAAAAAATGCCGACAAACGTACCGATCTTCATCTGAAATGTGCATTGCTGGGAAATTCCCATCTTTGTAGTTTGTGCATCCCCACCCTTAGTGTAAAAATTTGAGTATTTAAAACCATTTTTTTAATCAGTGTCAAACCATCTTTGCGACAGCACATTTATAGAAAGTGGAAGTTTTAGTTAGTGAATAAGTGCCACACAAAACTATTGTATGCATTAAAATCTTTAATCTAATAAACTTAAAGTGTAAGTATATTTCATTTTCATTATTAATAAAAAAATGTCCGTTTATTTTCCTATTAAATAACAGTATTTATTTTATTAGTAATTTCAACATGAGTGAAAAAAGAAAAACCAGTAGTATCACCGATTTTTTTAAAAAGAAACTAAAAACTAGCAGCGAAGAAGAGTCAATGACCCAGGAAAATGTAACATTGAGCCAAGTATCCAACACCAACTTCAACGCTGATCCACTGGAACCTGTTGAACTTGCAGCCATAGCATCAACGTCAACAAGTACTTATAATGATTCTGACGAAGTCTCGTGGCCTAATATTTGGAGTGCGGAAATGTGGTTAGAAAAAAAAAGACAGTTTCCTTGGTTACTTTCCGAATCCGGAAAATTAGGTTGCTCTTTTTGTAACAAAATACAGCACTTAGGGGTATCTAAAACCCGTGGTGTAAATATTTCAAAGGAATGGAGTTCCACATCCGTTTCTTACTGCGGTAAAGATAAAAAATCGCAGTTAACGTCATTAAGAAAAAAAATTTTTGAACACGCGAAAACAACAGCGCACATTAATTCAGAAAAAAATTTAAAAAGCGAACAGCATCAACCAATAGAAAATGTAATAGACAATTTAAATAAGGTGTCTATTAAGAGCACGTCTTTAGTATTTAGAACTGCTTATTTTTTAGCCAAATACGACCGTCCATATTCGGATTATTATAATTTATTGCAATTGCAAGAATTAAATGGAACAATTTTGGCACCTGGTTTACGGTCCAGATATACATGCACAAATATAATTAATCACATATCCAAGAATATGACATTAAGAATTTGTTCAGAAATTATTAAAACAAATGGAAAGATTTCGATTCTCATTGATGAATCCACAACATTAAGTAAAAAATCTACTCTAATTATATTTTTAAAATTCGAAATAAATAACATTAGCGAACCACGATTCCTTTTTTTTGATTTAATAGAATTGTCCGATCAAAGAGCATCCACCATTACAGAATACCTTTTAAATAATTTGGAAAAATATGGCTTCGACGAGAATTATTTGAAACAAAATTTAATTGCATTTACCAGTGACGGAGCAAGTGTAATGTTAGGAAAAAAGTCAGGAGTGGCTACAAAATTATTGGCTAAATTTCCAAATATAATTACGTGGCACTGTTTAAATCATCGTCTGGAGCTCTCTGTTAACGATGCTGTCGCGGAAGTAAATGGTATTAACCATTTTCATATATTTATGGATAAATTATATACCATTTATCATCAATCTCCCAAAAATCAACGCGAACTAGAATCATGCGCGGAAAATTTGGGAGAAGAAATTAAAAAAATAGGACGTGTTTTAGGAATAAGGTGGATAGCTAGTTCATTCAGAACTGTTAATGCAGTTTGGCAAAATTTAAAATCTCTTGCTGAACATTTTCATCAAGCCGCAACTGATGAAACTCGTTCAAAAACTGATCAGAGTGTATACATTGGTCTAAAAAATATATCATGTCTAAACAGTTTATAATTAACTTGGCATTAATGTATGACGTTTTGCATGAAATTTCCATCTTGTCTGAAGCGTTACAGAGCAGAAGTGTAACGATAGTATATGCGGACAAACTAATCCGTCGAACTATTCGCTATTTGGAATCACTTAAAGACGTTAAAAAAGGAAACAAACTCATAGAAGCATCAGAGGCTGTTCAAGTGATGAAATTAGGAACATTAACTTTAACGGATAATAAAAAAATTACTATTATTAACAGAAATCAATTCCTTGTAAGTCTCATTAATAATATGACTAGAAGACTACCTACGGAAAATGATTTGATAAGTAAATTTCGAGTACTAGATCCAACGGAGTGGCCAGCAGATATTGAAATTGGCTATGGAGAAAATGAAATCCAGTCATTATGCACCAGATTTAATTTAACATCACCGATGCGATGTATCAATGCGTTTAGAGATTATATTAATACTGGAGGCAAAGTAATTCCTGAAGATGTAGAAATCTTAATTCGATACATAAATATTGTACCTTGCAGTTCGGCAGAGTGTGAGCGCGGATTCGGTAATATGAATATTATTTTAAATGAACAAAGAAATAGAATATTAATTGAAAATATAGCAAATCTTTTATTTATAAAAATGAATGGCCCACCACAACAATTATTTAAACCAGATGATTATGTAAAAACTTGGTTAAGGTCTCATCGTTCAGCGGATGACAACAAAACAAGAAAAATTCAACCACAAGATCCTGAACATAATCCTATTTGGAATATTTTATAAAAACCATTAGTGTTTTCATGTACATATTGTTAAAAATATTTATGCAATATTGTTTAAGTATCTAATATGCTTATTTTATAATTTGTTAACTAATTTTTATTAATCGTTCCTTTTATTGTAATAAACATATATATACACAAAATGGGTTTCGTAATGATTTTCGTTTCCTTTCCTTTTTATACTATATACAGGGCCGATCCTGGTGACGGGCAAAAATTGGGGAAAATCTCCCCCCTGTCGTCAAATTTGGGACATGAGACCAAAAAAACGTCGCCCCCAGGATTATCATGGAAAATTACCCCCCCCCCCCCCAACGTCGTTAAATTTGGGACATCAGACCGCATAGAGAGACCGCCTACCCAGGATCGGCCCTGTCTATATAATTATATCTACGCGTTCCGGTAAAAAAAAAATTAGCACAACACCACTGTCCACACGTACATACAGACATACAGACACCCTCGTAAAAATAGTCAGGGGAGGTTCCTAAGACCTCAAAACGTTGAGATCCGATGAAAACTCGATTTTCGAAAAACGGGGTGAAACCAATAACTTCCCGATTTAAAAAAAATATTTTTTTTTAGCGGGAAGTTAAAAAACAAATGCGGAAATAGTAGGGAAACATATACAAAGTATATATTTTAATTTAGCTGTAGCTGTAGACCTTAGTTCATGAAAACAATGTTAAATCAGTACCCATTTCGATAAGAATCAGTTATTTGCTGAATTGTATGATATCGGACTGTTAATACCGGTGTGAATCATTCACAATTTAATAAATAAGTCATAGACAACACGTCATTGAAATACGTCTCACGGACAAAGTACTGAGATCATCGTCGAGAAAATCGGAACATCTGTTGATAATACGTGGAAAATTGAAAATTCACAATTTTATCTCTTACAATATCGTTAAACAACATTATGAAATAAGAATTGATAGTTTCTTTTGTGTGGACGATTCCGAACGTCTTTAAAGCCCATGTGTTAACTCCAAGTTAGCAAATCCTTAACAGCGAAAAACTGTAACTTACCGAAATTTGTGACAACTTTTAACTATTCATACATTTCACTAAAACGTTTTTATCTCTGTTAATGAAACATTTTGAAACATTTATTTAGACACACATAAAGATATGAGAATTATCATTCTCCATAAATATGTATCCAGTGTCACTACCTGCCAATGACCCTTCTGTTTTGTCATCCCTAAATGAGTTTCAGGCACTAAAAATTTCCGTACCTTATACGATTATCCATTTAGAATCCACAATTAGTCGTCAAAATTTAGTCATTTTTGCCACTTCTGGCTGAAAATTATCGTTAAACTTCGTCTAAAGTTCACACTCTGCATGGGCAGTTCAAATAGTTCGAATAGTTCGATCATTGTCAATGTAAAACTGTTTAGACATATTCCAGCAGGGTTCTTGTTACAATTTTGTTAAATACATTGTGTTAAAGTCCCCATAATTGTTTCAAATTGGTGTCAGGTGTGGGGTAAAGATACAAGAATGCCTGCATTTATTGACACCGGACGAGGCTGACAATTTCGACGTATCGGTGAATCGTCTGGAGATGGGATATGGCCAAACTCATCTACCACCGGTATACCGAATGCAATTAAAGAGCCGAAAGCAGAAACATGAAGAAACTATCCAGGAATTCGAGGTGGAAGTGGCAAGAATGGTATGGTTTACGTATCCAAATGCAGCGAAAGGTTTCCTGGAGTGCCTGGCGATCCAAACCTTTAGGGATGGGCTTCGAGACGCCGAGTTGCAACGGAATGTACGGTTGGCGCGGCCGAGATCTCTTGTGGACGCTTTGACCATTACCCTGGAGTTCGATGCGGCGACGGAGGCCTTACATCGAGTTGCTCGACTAAGGGAAGACACTTGTAACTACGACCATGCCGTTCATGCCCTCAGCGACGTGAAAGTGTTAGTGGAGAGGTTAATGAAGTTTTCCCAAAAAAGAAGGCATCCAGTGAGATGCTGGAACTGCGGAGAACTAGGCCATATAAAAAATACTTGCCCCCATTGTAGTTAAGGTTGTGCCCGAAGACGGGAGCTTTATGATGGAAACGATCTCATTCTGAAAAAGATTCGGGAATGGAAAAAAATGGACAATCGTTCGTTATGAAAAGAGATATTCCCATCCTCCCCTGTTTTAAAAGTATATTGGACCCAATAAAACTCTTTAATTTTGGACGGTGGGCTCGTTAAAAGACTTGTAGAAAATTCCAAGGGGAACAGAATCAAGGAAACAGATAGTGGTCCCAAAAAATGCTGTACTAGAAATTTTAAAACAGATACATAATAATAGTTCTGAAGGACATCCTCATCCTGGCGAGGAAACAGCAAAAAAATTTAAGGCATTGACCAGACAAAATCTCCGAACAGCTGTGGGAATCCTGACAGGTCACTGCCAATTGCGACAACATCTCTTTAGGATGAAACTAACAGAATCGCCGCTATGCAGAGGCTGCGAACAAGAAGAGGAAACAGTAGAACACATTATGTATGACTGCTCTGCTTTTTCTGAAATCAGAAGATCCGTGTTGGGCGAGTATTGGCTTACACCAGCCGATGTCAGGGAGATCCCCCTCGGGAGCCTCATCACCTATTTTAAATCAATAGGCCTGGTGACATCCTGAGGTGAGGATATCCCTACACACGGGAGGATGCACAATGGGTCATATGTGGCCTCAGTGCTGGCTGAGCACTAGCTCGCTCCTCCCAAATTTCCAGATCCAGATCCAGAGATATCTGGGTATCACGAAAACGCTGCAAAAGGTTCGAGATAGATTTTACTGGGTAAAATGCACTAACAATGTTAAAGATTGGTGTCGTAAATGCACCACATGTGCTGCTAGTAATGGTCCGCATCGAAAATCAAAGGCGGATGTGCAGCAATATCTGGTCGGAATTCCTTTTGAAAGAATCGGTGTAGATGTATTGGGGCCACTTTTACAGAGCGATGTACGAAATTAGTACATCTTTGTTGTATTGGACTATTTCACTAAATGGGTTGAAGCCTACGCAGTTCCCAATCAGGAAGCCACCACTTTAGCAGGTACATTAGTTGAAGAATTCATAAGCCGTTTTGAGGTACTATACATTCAGACCAAGGGAGAAATTTTGAGAGCAAAGATTAGGCATCCGCAAACTGAGAACCACAGCGAAGCACCCTCAGTCTGATGGAATGGTGAAACGAATAAATCGGACTATAACCAACTATCGGTCAAAAATGGTCTCAGAATGTCAGAGGGATTGGTATCGACATGTTCCACTATTTCTAATGGCAATTCGATCGGCCATTAATGAATCAACAGGCCAAACGCCTTCTAAGGTCCTGTTAGGTAGAGAAATGAGGCTACCATGTGACTTGTTGTTTGGTTGTAAACCTGTTGAAGAACTGGCCCGTGAAGAATATGTCGCTGATCTTCAGAATCGAATGGAGAATATACACAACCTGGTGCGCGGGAAACTCTAATTATCAAGTGATCGAATGAAGAGGTTCTATGACACCCGGACAATGAAAAAGAGTTGCCAAGTTGGAGATTTAGTCTGGCTCTATAACCCCCGACGGCATCGAGGCATTTCTCCCAAATTACAGAAGAACTGGGAAGGCCGATACACCATCAAGAAAAAGATTAACGATGTCATATATCGGATCGTGAAAAATCCGTCGTAGTCCATCATAATGGGTTGGAGCCTTACCTGGGAAACCACAGAGGAGATGTGCAGCAGCTCCAAGAAAATGATTTGAATCGCGCAAAGAGTGTGCGGGATCCTGATTTATGATTTATTCCAGGATAAATAAATCTAAGGAGAAGACAATGTATCGGTACAACCGAATAAAAAAAGGAACTTTACTTGAAAGAGTGTTTTTAGGTTATTCTAGAAATCTCTAGTGTATGGTGACTAGAGTAGATCATGTTTCATGCAAACTCTAGAATGTTTATTTGTTGTATATAAGGAGATGTATGGGCAGTTAAGGGGAGTTCAAATAGTTCGAATAGTTCATTCTCAATGTAAAACTGTTTAGACATAGGTATTCCAGCAGAGTTCTTGTTACAATTTTGTTTCAATATGTAACCACGAATTAGTTCTTAAGCTGTGGCCACACTGCGTTTATCAATTAATGTGTGTTATTCTGTCTAAAATGTCTTAAATATATATCTTTAAACAATGCGTTAAATTAAAGTAGGTGCTATAGTTACACTGAATGGCTATTGTTGCTATTAATATCAATAATTTCATAAATTTATAATGACAAAATAGAAGGTGAAGATACCTTTTTGATGTACTATATGAATTTTAGGACTTATATTTTGCCTATTATCATATCCAAAGAAACTGCTTAAAATACTTATTACATTACTTTTAGGCATATTCATACCGATGATGCTCGCTGGTGTGGCCACTCAAACGAAACAACTTTGATAAGTCAAATTAAAAACGTCGTCCAGCGATAAACATCGATTTTATTTTTAATTATAAAGGGTAGACGTAAGGAGCATCATATCTTATTAGAATTTAGAAAAAAAAGTGTCAACTATTAAACAGCAAATTTTTGAGCAAAATTTGACCGAAATGAACCTTATATCAAATGAGTGTATAAATTATAGAGGAAGTAAAGTATGCAGAGTTATACTAAAAAGTTACTGTGAGATAACATTGAGAGTAAAATCCTTCAATTTTATTTAATATTTATCGCTTCATTTAAAAATTACCATCGTGTTCAATGGCGCTACCTCTTTTTGTTCTTTTAAGATAAATACTTTTTAATACATTCAGATGGTTCTCCTTACTTCCATAAACCACATTTTTAATGTCTTTTTAAATTTAGGCTACAGATGTGACTATTATAAAATAGGACTTTAGTTTGTCTCAAACTTTTCAGGATTAATGGATTTTTTTAATAAAATTAATTTAAGTTAGAAAATTAGTTCATAACCTAAATAAAAATAATTTGCACCAACTTTTCCAATTCATATCAAAATATTTCAGACTTGTTAGAAAGCAATATTCCCCAAATTTTTTGTTCGTTGTTAATTTAAAAGTAAATTTAACATTTTTTGATTTTGGGTAAACAAAGTGAACGTAAAAAGAACGACAAAAAAGCTTTAAATGGAATACTTACCCCACGATAAAAAAGGACACATATACGACACTTCATTGTATGGTCAGCTTAATATTACGTACATATAATATGAGCACGTAAATGCCCATTTTTTAACCTATATCTCTGTCAGTAAGTGTCAAATTATTGAGGAGTCGTGTTATAGTTTTATTTACTCCACTAGTGGAGTAAGTAAATAGAAACCTGTATTATTATTTTGGTTGCCTACAGTATACATTAAATTAAACTAACATTTGACATTTCTCAGACAGACCTTCCCTGCGAAATCGAATATTTTTGACAACTTATGCCAAAATTTAAATTTTATGTTTGTTATTTTTAGTTTTATACAAAACCATTTGGTAAGTCGTGGGTAAAGCATAGTACTTTACTCGAGGAACAAATTGCATATTTGGCTCGTTTCTTTAGACCATTCGCTCGCAAGCTCGCTCATGAGCCAAACACACTCGTTGTAATATGCAATTTACTCCACTCGTAAAGTAATATACTATCATTTGAAGAACGGAATGAACGTTAAAAAAATGGCGTCCAAAAGCGTTATACTACTTACTGTAAGACTTAATTGAGTGAAAAATCTTGGGAATTTACAAAAACCTTAAAAAATCATAAAATTTGCACAACATTTTAAAAACCGTGAATAATCTGAAAACTCACATAAAAACGGCAAAAAAAATTTAAATTACAAAAATTAAAAATGAGAAAAGTTGCGAAAACTCCGAAATAATTGTAAAAAACGTTTTGGTTCGAACATTATATCTTCTGTTTAAAAAACGACAATAATATTTAACTGATACATACTCGTATATCCCCAACAAACACAAAATACAGCAACGCCACAGTTGCTGTATTACAAGTGCCACATAACTGCAGCACATAAATTGTTGAATTCAAACTGCGCAGTTCTTGTATTGATAGTCCTGCACTTAAAAAATGCAGTATTTAATTTACAGCTGCTGTATATTTTTTGTACAACCAGAACTTGAACAAAAAGGAACTATTTCGTACGTGCAGCGGCTATGCAGTAAATGTGCAGTACCTAACACTTCGTTCAATACCGACATTCGGCGGCTGCGCGAAGTATGTTTACCGATCGATCTCGTGGTCGACATCGGACATTGCCGACCCCGTACACCGTCGAAAATACGTCATCGTCATCGTTCTTCCTTCTCAGCGTCGCCATGTTGTTTTTGCTTATAGTTGTTTGGATTTTGGTTTTTTTTATGCATTTTGGTGTTTGACTGTTTGTGAGGTGTAGTTGACTGTGTGTTGTGTGCTATTAAAACTGTTGAGACTATTAAAACTGATCTATTGTCTTTAGTTAACGTTGTAAATCAATATAATGGATAATAAAAGCAAAATAAGGTATGTATTGTATAATACTACTAGTTGAATAGATTTCTATTCTAACTATTTTTTCTTTTCGTTTAGTTGCTGTAAGAAAAAATAGGTGCAGCGAAAATTCGCCACAAGCAGAAGTTGAGACCACAGTAAAAATATGGTTGAGAAACATGTATGAGAGGAAAAATAAAAGAGAGAGGATGGCAGAATTAGTCGCTAAATTTTTTAATTTTTTTTTATGTTTATTATTTGTTTTATTTATATCGTTTGTGTGGAAATATTTTTATTCATATTATATTTTTTTGTTATTTGCCAAACTTCTGTTTATTTTTACAATACCTATACCCTAAAAAACTTATATAAACTAATAATGGTTCTACTGTGTACAAGCTGCATTAAGTGGCACAGTAGCTGCACATATACTGTATATTGACGGCATATTTACTGTAAAACATTTGTGTACAACTTCTGTGAAGATACTGTATTATTGCTGCATAGAAACTGCAAAAATCAATTGGCACAACTGCCGCACAGTGACCGCACTTCAACCGCAGTTCAAACGCAGTTTGAACTGTACCCCAACTTTGCAAATCAGCGGGACGTATATGGTCCGTTTCGATACAGTTGTTGCACCACCATTACTGCATTTGGTACAGTTAACGGTGTGCAGTTTTTGCATAGCGGCTGCGGTTAAGTGTTTGCTGGGTCCCCAGCAACAACGCCTTACTGCAACGATTTTTGAGACTTTGATTTGTAAAAGATGATTAAATAAGGCCTAAGTTTGATAACTATGTAATACCATCCACGCCATCACTCAGCTTGTCTCTCATCTGCTAACACTCCAAGAGGGGGTGTGAGATCCGAATCCGTCTGATTGTGCATATTCAGTATCGGTATCAATTATATATAAGTATATAAGAAAAACAATCCAATAAAATAAATTTATGAATTAATTGTATTAATGTTTCAGTTCTTGTTTATTTATGTTTTATTATTATAGATCTTATAGTTTGCATATTCATACGCATCACGGTATGCAGTAAACTATCAATTAGAGCATTAATTATGTAGTTTATATCATTATTATTTTTAACGATTCTGTAATACAATATGCATTGGAATTATTTTAGATTTGATTGTATTCAGGAGGCGTGTGCAATTTTTAATATACGTCATTAAAAATTTAAATTAAAATTATTGACGTCTACAGGAAACTACTTAAGAATAATGTCTGAAATAACATTACTAAGACTAATCGGTACCAAAAACATTTGGCATTAAATTTTTCCAAATTTTCACATTAAGGGACATTTCACGTCAAGCGGACAACCAAAATAAAATGATGTGAAAATTTGTTGATATTCTGTGGGACATGGATGTGTGAAAGTATTTGATTTGATTAAAAAGATTGAAACTTTTTGTAAAAAAAATGCATTTATGGAAAAACAAGTTAAAAAAAACTGCTTTGATATTTTACCCACATTGAGTAAAAGTATCCAGGATTTTTCCCTAGAACAGATTCATAAAATTCTAATGTTAAAAACCATGGAGGGTCATTTAGAGAACCTGAATACGAATTTCCGAGGATACTTTTTTCAGAAGAAGATATCAACTTGTCCAATTTGAATTGGGTTTGTATTCCATTTGACAGTAAACATAATGGTCTACCACTGGAAGAAGAAGAACAACTCTGATTACGTTTCGTCCAGAACTACACTGAAAAAAAATTCAGTGCCAAATCTTTAACAAATTTCTGGATCGAACTTCCAAATGACTTCCTAGTAATAAAATATAAAGCGATTTGGATTTGTTTTTGTTTTCCCCACATCCTATCTTTGTGCAACAGGATTTTTTGCTGTTGCTTCGTTAGAATCTAAATATCAAAACAAGCTTCAACGAGAAAAAAACTCAGAGTCGCCATTTGCAATGTGAAACCCAACTTCCAGAGATTGTGAGCCATAAAGCAAGCGCGTGTCAGCCATTCCTTGCATTCCAAGAATATTTAAAACTTAAAATAAGTTTGTAGTTCAATATTTGACAATAAAAATTTTGTAAATCGGTTTAATATCTTTTTTAAAACGTGCTTTTACATTCGCATCTATTAAATTTATCCTGTGTTCAGGTATTTTCTCAACTTTTTGGAAGGAAAGCTTTCTTAGTCCAATTTAGAAAAAATGACATACTAGTTCTATCATCAAAAAAAAGCAACATGAGTTTATATATGTCCATCTACATCTACTAATTTGGTGTTTTACGAACAGCGATCTCAGGTCATTGCAATTCACGAAAGCGTTTGAACCAAACTTACCTCCTTAGGAATTGCTGACTCGATGATTTCATAACTGGGCAGTTACCTTAGAGGATGTATACTCAGTACTTCAGGCATATAGGATTCATTTCAACGCAAAGTTTCTTCTGACTCACATTTAGGTCCCTTGCTTTTAATTTTCCTTATAAATTATGTAGCCGAATTTATACTCCAATCTACTCAAGTATGTCTATATGTTTCCCCACCGTCAAAGGGACATAAATTATATTGAAAATGTTCCTGGAGGAAGTAATCAGTATGATAATCTCTTGACAACACTAAACTTGAATTCTCTTGATCCTCGAAGATCTGAACTAGCTCTTTATTTTCTTCATAATTTGTTGAATGGTAAAGTTTGCTGTTCTGATTTGTTCAAGTTATTCAATTTTAATATAAACAAAAGAAGCTAAATATATGAGTTATCTAATATTTCGTTTCGAATGAAACCATTTCAAGAACACTTAGAATTGTTAACAGTCACAATGGCAATAAAGAATTGATTGATCATCTTTTTTGTCTAATAAACGCCAAGTTAGAAACTTATATGTAATGAGTATTTTATTTTTTATCATATTTTTAACTTCTTGTTTGTTTTTAACTTTATTAATCTAATTATATTATGTTGTACTATTTCTCTTGTTTCATAGTTCAATCTCATTGTAACAAATTAAAAATGAATGCACTGGTTCGCTAATGGAGGTTCTATTTTATAGGTGTTGGCGTGTTGGAATCGACTCGATGTGTGTGCCGCCATGACTCGATATTTCTAGATTATTCTTTGTATTTCCTAGAACGACGAAACGAGTATAAATACACCTTCGTCGCGCGATAGAGCGAGCAGTTCTTACAAAGATCGGTTTGACATAAATTATTTTAAATAAATTATACAACCATTCTGGTGCTTGATATGTCTTAAATAAATCCCAGTGGTTTTAGTCTTTTCGTTACATTATCTTTACATAATAAATTATATTTACTTTGTATTGTTAAGGTTCTCACTTACATATTATTTATTTTCCGTAAAATGGTATATTGTTTCGTTACTGTTTCGTAAAAATATTTTGCTTTTTGACGAATGTGACCCGATATTGATGTGTGGTTGGTCGTTCTTGCATAAACAATAAAATTTAAGCATTTTCAATTTAACTATCTTTCTTCCATTTATCTCCTTCACCTGTTTTAACGTACTCAAGGATTTTATCATGGTTGACGTTGATATAGACGTAGATGGTGGATCTCCGATCGCCGTACGTCCGTGCCAGGTTTGCCGGGGTATTTCCTTTGTCCAGTAGATATCTTTTTTCTGTGTCAAACTTAGAGTAGCCTGCTTCCGTTTACTCGACATTTATATTTAGCAATTAAATTTGCTACGCGATATCAAATCAAATGATTATTTGCAAGGCAATGATACGCAACGCACTGGATGAATAGATAGGGAGTAACGAGAATTTTGTAGTTTATATCTTGCGGTAAACACTTGATATTGTGTTTCGAAGACAATAAGATTTGACAGTTTGGACGATTGGAAAAAAGTGAATTTATGAAAAAAAATTGACCAGACTAAGGTCTACAGAAGAGCTGGCGATTGTTATGCTGGGTGTAGTTAGTCACATCGAATTGTTTTTAAAGAAATCTCAATAGAGTTTTAGGCAGATGTTTAATTTGAGGCATACACTAATCACGATCGTTTAAAAATCCAGATATCAATCCGATTGAGCATATCTGGAGCCAGCTCAAAAGACACGTAAGAAGTGCAATTCTGCTTTTACTACACTTCAAGAGCTTCGATTGTATCTAATTGAAGAATTTTTCTAAAACAGAATGGATTCATGTGAAATTATTTATTAAATTTGTAAAAATTTTCTTACGAAAAAGGCGGACGACATGCTAGAATACACAATAAATATATTGCGGAACAAAAATACGTGAAAAGAAACAAAATTATTAAAATATTTCAGGTGGCCTGTTTTTTTTGACGCGCAGTGTGGATTTGAACAATTGTTAATCGAGTAATTAAGTTAATTGCCGTTTACTGCGTAGTGGTTTAGGTAAAACCCTCTACATTTGAAATAATGCTCCACACAAGCTAATTCTAAAGTTAAATTCGTAACTTCACAACCCTATTGTTTATTAATCACTGGAATGTATATCATATCGACGCAGATTTGTGTTCTTAACGCTTCCAATAAGGTAATAGTACATTACGTAACGAGTGCGGAAAGCAGTTGATCCCATCACGAGTGCGTTTAGGCGAACGCGATAAAAAGCACGAGTAATGGGATTACCTGCGCACCGCACGAGTTGCGTATTCTATTTTTCATCACTCCGTGAGGAAAGCTCTTGAATTTGTCAAAAATAAAAGGAAAGGAGATAATAAAAGTAGTATTAGGTCCGCCTGCACCGCGAAGGCGCTAAAGGAGGGTTGGGGGAGGCGGATCCCCCCCATTAAAACAAAAATTTTTAGAGTTAAGAAAGTAAAACATTTTTATTAAAAAAAAACTTTTTTATTACAAAATTATGTATAGTTATGAATCTTTGTTAAATACGTTAAATGTAATATTTGAACAGTTGCCTAATTCTATAGACATATTTTTTTTATTAAACTTAAGTGTATTAGATAATAATTGAGAATCAACAAAATCTTTATTTAGGAATGAAACGTTTGATTGATTATATCGTGGTGCATTTACTACCGTGTTATCAGATGCGAAACTATTAGAAAATTTATCATCAATTTTTCTTAATTCACTTTCTATCTCATTTATTTTTGATTGGGAAACACTTATCACCTCTGTTTCGGTCATTCATTGCTTTCCACACGGTCCTGCATGGTCGAAAGCAGCGCTTTCCGCACGAAGTGATGAAAAGTTTTATATTTCGTAACGTTGAAGGAAGCATTGCTTTCCGCACGGTCCAGCATGGTCGAAAGCAGTGCTTTCCACACGGAGTGATGAAAAAGATCATTCTACGCTACTAATCTAGCTGTGTGGTCTTGATGAGACTAGGATTTGAAATAATTTCAAAAAGTTTTTAAGGATTGGACCTTTCTTATAGATAGACTTTACTTTTTAAATATCTCTTGTTTTTATTGTACTATTCATACGTCAACAGAAAGGTATTAATCAAAATAACAATATGATTGTAATTTATAAATATTTATTTATTATAGCAAAAAATATTTTACAAAATCTTAAATCTCACTGTACAAACTTATTTGGTTATACTTAAATCTACAAGTTGAGCAAAACATTATATAATCTCACACATATTAGAGATTCGTAAAGATATTGTTTTAATTTTCAAAAATCATCAATATTTTAATTGTAACCTAGGTACCATTACGGGATAGACAACCGTATTAAAACCAATAAAGTTGATATATTTTTTTACTTATACTAAAATAAAATATTTTTTATACAATAACACGTGAAAAAATTTATAAACAACTGATTTATAAGGTAATACATCTTAAAACTCTAACATCTGTTTTAAACTTACCAATTTCTTGTACAATAAGCTAAAAATTTCTCTTACAAAGTCAATTGACTAGTTTAATACACAAAATCGGATCCATCATTGGATTTGGATTGGAACAGAACAATATTTGAAACTTTGAATGCAAATTTTTATAAGCATGTACGTGAATCGAAATTATTATGCAATAAAAAATGTATAAAATTTTAAATAAGACCATGCTCCCTCTTCACATAGATTTATTTTTAGAAGTAGGTACAAAAATACTGAATACGTAACTGCATTAAAGTATTATTACAAGAAACTGTAATAGAGTCTTATTTAATAAAGCGAGTTATCAATCAACAAATGTTGCAGAATGCAGAATATTAATTATTCTATCGCTATACGAGTTTTTGAAAAACATTTTCAAAGACATTAACCATTTAACTAAGAAGAAACAACTACTTCTTGGGCTATGTGCCCCGACGGATATTGAATTATACTTCAAAGTCAAACGGGGTTGGCATATCTAATAGAATTTTGGTTTGCCGTTAGAGGTGAAGATGTCACTACTATCACATCTTTTACACTTTCGTTATTGAAAGATATATATGGATTGTGATTTAGTGTAGTCTTCATTCAGCAATTAAGCTTTAAGCTCGCTGACGGATAACATATACCTTGTACTGACGAGGTTCAAATACACCGAAACCGGTCTACAAGTTATGTTGTGCCTTCTAACTACAAACCAAAATGGTTGGTTTAAATTATCTATTAGATATGCCAACCCCGTTTGACTTTGAAGTCTAATTCAATATCCGTCGGGGCACATAGCCGGAAGTAGTTGTTTCTTCTTAGTTAAATGGTCAATGTCTTTGAAAATGTTTTTCAAAAACTCGTAAAGCGATAGAATAATTAATATTCTGCATTATGCAACATTTGTTGACGTAACTGCATGTTTAAAGAATGCTTTGTTCATTGTCATAAATTGGATAGAAAACTGTATGCGAAATGGTACTCATTTTATTTATAAATTGATTCTAAAATTGATAAGTATAAGAAAATAAATCCATGAAAAACGTATTTTAGTATACAGTTATTATTATTTGAATTTATTCGTTAGCTTATGGAAACTGTTTTAACATATTTTACAACAAAAATATTTGTAAGAACAGAATTGATTATAAAATATTTGAGAAAATACGAAGAATACACCAAAACACATATACAAAGATTGACAATGAGAAATACAGAAAAATGAAATGAAAAACATGAACTTTTCTATAACCTAATAAAAAAATACTTTAAAACTATTTAAATAATTCGTAGAAAAATTAAAAACCTATTACATATTAAATAATTGTTAATCAAACTTGTAGAAAACGAGTAAAAAGGTAGTTAGCAAAGCCATTGGTGACAGATTATTTTTTAATATACTTAAATGTGAAAAAATATCCAAGTATGTACTAATAAAATACAGACTTGAAGCAAATTTCATGTAGCTAAAAATTATACAATTTGACTTGCACAAGAAATTATATTGTTACTTGTGATAGATATTGCACAAGAAATTGAATAGTCTAAAAGAGGTTTAAGGTCCGGGTTATTTACCTCGAAAAACTATTGACTAATAATGTAAATGTGAAACCGCCAATTAATGTTTTGAGTAATTAATATAATTAATTGGAAATAAAAAAAAATGGGTAGATGATCTGATGATCTGTGGCCACACTTTTCTTATTTCTATGCTGTGGCAAATAATATTTAGAGAATGTGATGTTATTAAGTTAAAACCTTGACAGAATTAATACATCAAATATCAACACCTTCCTATTCGCTGTGACATCTACATGACCTGACCTCTGGTGGATAAGCTATGTCAACACTGTGAGAATTAACAAAAAATATCTCTATTAGAAGTAAGGGTCATAAACAAAAAAGACAATTGTTATCAATGTACAGATGATGCAATCATAATAAATGTTTACTGGTCAAACAGTAAAAATCTTAGTCGATAATAAGTATAATATTGTTAATATAAAAATAGTTCATTTATTTTTTGCACAGCAATAAACCCTTTTTTAACGTTGTTCTTTTAAAAAAGTGCAATCAGAAAATCTATTAGAAGAACAGCTGCTAATCAGCCATTTTAAAACACAAATGTCGCATTTTTAATTAATCAAATCGACTTTAAATATTTTAGATCCAAAATACACAAATGTTTAGTTTACCGTACTTTAGCTTAGTGTCGTTTGTTATAATAGTAGGTTACGAAACAAGTCCCGAAAGTGTTCTTTTACTGGACAATTGGGCAATTGCAGGGCGAGCCGCAGGCGAGTCCTGCAAGCCTGAAAAGCACTTTTGGGACGTATTACGTACAATATTTTTTTTAAGCCGGCCAGAATTTAGTAATTTCCAGTTTATTTTTGGGTCAGAAAATCTGTCCAGTAAATAAACTTCCCTATAATCAATTTGGCGCCGGTAAGTAAAACATTACGGTATCAGGTACTGTAATGTGTTGCCTAGCAACGCTGCTCTGATTGCTTAAGGGAAGACAATTACTTTTAATTTTTGACATTTAAAAATACTATAATGACTATAAAATAAAAATAAAATAATTAATTACTTACTTTTACTGCCATATTTAAAAAGAAGTCAATGTTATTCAATTTTATATTAATTAAATCTTAATAATAAAAAAATTATTTGACAGTGACAGATGGCTTTCAAGGTAATTTGACCTAACTAATCAAGTTACGAACTATTTTTAGTCAAGTTACGAACTACTGTTAAAATTTTTACAAATTTATTAATTTATAAAAACAGGATGAAATAAAATATAATACGATACATGGTCGTTAGGTGTTATTACAGTACTCGTTTTTATTTCCGGACTTGGCTCCTACGTCGCCTCGTCCGTAAACTAACTCGTACTGTAATAAGTCACCTACCGACCTTCTAACGTATAATACTATTACCAGACTCATTTTTATTTTCTGGCCTTGTCCAACAAAATGAGATTTTCTGACCTAAAAATAAACCTGAAAGTACTAATATCTGGCCTGTGTTTAAAAAATTAGTTTATTGGCTACTACCCGCCTACTGCTCCATGCGTACAGTCATAAAATACACGTTTATTATTAAAGTGAAAAATGGCAATAACTTTAAACTTTCTATATTCAACAACATTATAACAGATCACATTTAGCATTTTCTGTGCAGAATAATTTTCTTTTCAAGTATTTGTCGAGAAGGAATTTAGCTAAAAGTGGGATTAATCTACGTATAAAAAGAAATTACTCACCCTTATGCAAAATTATGCTGTTATAAGAGCAGACAAATTTTTAGATATCATTGCCCACGGGCATTTTATAACAAATTTGATAATATAAATCAGCTATCATAGGACAAATCTTTTTTTTTAAGTGAAACACGTGTCTGGGTTTGTATTATGGGTTTTTAGATTGCCTTAAAATCACGCGTTATGTTTTCTATAGGTATCATTCATTACAAATAACTTTGTATATTACTGCAGTATTTTTCGGTGGACCTGTGAAACTATTAAGACTAAAACAACTAGACAAATAATTCAAGATATTTTGCAACTAGTTTTTAAAGAATATGCTGCGTAATAGCTTCTTTTTAATTTATGTCAACTTTCTAAATTTATTTTATAGATTCACAAACTCACAAAAATGACAAAGATAACTGCGGAAATAGTTTGAGATATCGTTCTTTAAATGAAATTAATTGGATTATTTTTAATAAAAGCTGCCCTCAGATACAAATGTGTTGATATTTGTAATATCTCTTCAATTTATTACCACAGTATAGTTAATAATTTAATCCATTCATATTTCATATAAAATAAAATATGGATTAAGAAATATTAACAGAACAATTAAAATACACTTAAAGACAAAATAAAAAAATATTATAACACAGGCTAAGACAGCACATTTTAATAGATATACCTAATAGTTGTATGTAAGTTACAAATACAAAATGAGTATTTATAAGCTGGTTTGGAGAAATAATTTCAAAATGGCTACTTAAGGGTACAAATCTTTTGACATTAAATAAACTGTGAAAGGCTTTCGCGGCCATTGTCTATTGTATCAATGGTTTTTGGGCTATTAGGCCGGCGTCGATTGTCTTGCTGACTTGACGTTTCGCCAACACGAGCGGTTGGCATCTTCAGAAGTTGCTTCCTGGTTGACAGTCTGCGACTTACTAAGCTTTGCGTGATCGCAGCTCGTATTTATACGTCGGGAAGGAAGTGGGCGGGGCCACCGTTGCTTTCGATTCCAATCGGTTCTGGTCGGTGTTGTGCGTTAAGGGTAGAGTTTTCGCACTCTTTATTATCGGGACCCATGTTTTGTTAATCTTGACTGCTTCCTCTATTTTATTAAAGTTGTTGGGGTGCTTCTCTATCTCTATGGCTTCTCTATAGAGTCTGGAATGGTATGCTGATGTAGTAGCGAGGACTTGGGTCTCCTCAAACTTAATCCGATGGTCCATAGTGTCGGCTTCGGGAATTTACCGCATTCCGTGCACATATGGAAGCGTGTACATAGGAACCACCAAACGCTCGATCAACACCAGGATTAAAGAGCACAAGGCCAATTGTCGTCTGGGGCAGACAGACAAATCCGCCGTAGCGGAACATTCCCTCACTATGGACCATCGGATTAAGTTTGAGGAGACCCAAGTCCTCGCTACTACATCAGCATACCATTCCAGACTCTATAGAGAAGCCATAGAGATAGAGAAGCACCCCAACAACTTTAATAAAAAAGAGGAAGCAGTCAAGATTAACAAAACATGGGTCCCGATAATAAAGAGTGCGAAAACTCTACCCTTAACGCACAACACCGACCAGAACCGATTGGAATCGAAAGCAACTGTGGCCCCGCCCACTTCCTTCCCGACGTATAAATACGAGCTGCGATCACGCAAAGCTTAGTAAGTCGCAGACTGTCAACCAGGAAGCAACTTCTGAAGATGCCAACCGCTCGTGTTGGCGAAACGTCAAGTCAGCAAGACAATCGACGCCGGCCTAATAGCCCAAAAACCATTGATACTTTTGACATTAGATAATAAGAGTATCAGTAGCTTTTATTACAATATCGTATGAAATATTTTTCCCTATTTTATTTCATTTTATATGCTTTTATCGATTTTAACTCATTTTATTATTATTATTTAACCTTATAGTGACTAAAAGTTTGATGGTCATGAGGTCATGCTTATTCCTCTAAAATTATGTAGTTTTAAAATTGCACATAGGCAGTCTCAAAAATCTACTAAAAAATAAATTATAATTAAAAAAATATTTAGCTACTTACGTGGTCTAAATTTTGTACCTTAATGATTTTCACTTATTGTCAAAGGTCGACAAAAGACATATTTTTACTCTTATTGATATTAAACATAAAATACATAACAATTGGTTTAATTTTTCTTCCGTTAAAAAAATATATTTTCCTGCTACCACAATAGAATACAGTCATTTGTAAATCTTATTTTTACATATGGAATGGATACAGCATTCAATGCAAGAATAAATTTTCAGACAATTCTAATGAAACTAAATGATTACTTTAAAGAGATCTCATTTTAATCAGCCACAAATCTTTTTCTGTCATTGTAAATTTCGCTTCTAACATCCAGGTTGCATTTATGTAAGAATTCTTGCTTATATTGTGTCAATTGTGCTATTTTAATACATGTATCAGATGCGTTAATATGATTTCCTAATATCATTGAATTCCAATCAATTAAACTATTTTTGAGGTAAGAAATGTAAATACATACCAAATGTTTAAAAATAAAATAAATACATAAATTTTATTTTTTACTCTAATTAATACCAAGTTGGTTATTTTAAAATCGCTTAATAAACTTTAAATATTTATTTTTGCATATTAAAATTTGTTATTTTTTAATTACATCTGTTTTTTACCCTTTCGTGAAGAGACCGAGCCGAGTGGACTGAGGACGGCTCTCAAAGAATTTTTGACAATGCAGGGATCAAGTACTTTACTGACGGATCTCGCACTTCAGAAGGAACCGGTGCAGGGGTCTGTGGTCCACGCAACCTTAGGCTGCACTTCAGCTTGGGAACGGAGTCAACCGTATACCAGGCTGAGGTATTCGCCTTACTAAAGGCTGCCGACCACGTCCGAGGCCGTTCCAAGATCTGGGAGGGCATACAAAACCTCAATGAACTGGCTAGACACAACAGGGTCTTCTTGGAGTGGGTGCCAGGGCATAAGGGTTTTGAAGGTAATGAAACCGCGGACCTTCTGGCCCAGAAAGGGAGCGGATACACGATTCGTTGGTCCAGAACCTGTATTAGAACTGCCTAGAGCCTGGGTAAGGACCAAAGTCAAGAACTGGGTCTGGGAAGAGTCGACCAAACACTGGAGTAATACTGCAGGACTGAGGCACTCAAAGCTGACGCTCAAAGGATACTTCAAAAAACTGACTTCTGACATACTGAATCTTGGTAGGAGTCAGATAAGAGTACTGGTGGGCCTGCTCACTGGACACGGACCATTCAGACTACACCTTCGAAGGATGGGGATTCTGACACAGGAACCAACCTCGTGCCGATTGTGCGCCATGGACGATGAGACGGCAACTCACATTCTATTCGAGTGTGAGGCCTTGGACCATAAACGGTTCCACATCTTCGGTGACACGAACCCTGAATCCTATCACCACCTTGAGGAGCTAGTCACAGGACTCAAATCTCTTATAAAGGAAACTGCCCTGTGGCAACAGTAACTCAAGGAACTTGGGATACCTGGATTCAAGCCTACCTGAAGATCAGCGTGGTGTTGACTTTCAGCTGAGCAAACTAGAGTCCTGCACTCACGGGTACATATAAGGACTCTTGGTGCCGAACCTGGTCACAATATTCCCATAGGAAGCAGTGCTTAAAACATGGGACTCCATAGGAGTGACCATGCCAGGTTTATTTAGATTAGATTACCCTTTCGTGTCTCATTATGCGTGATATGATACGAGCACTTAGTCATATAACAAAAACTGCTGCCAGTATCGCTAACGAAAAAGTGGAATTAAAATCCATGTGTGATGCACATGGATTCCTAAACCTTTATCGATGAAAACATTGGAGATGATGAAATTATTAAGAATTATATGCGGTAAGTTTCGCAACATAGTTTAAAACGACATAGTTTTTATTTAAGTAGTAGTAATACCAAGTTTTAATTTAAAAAAAGGTAATTAGAAGTAACTACTGAAAAATCTCTTTTTTAGAACACATTTACTATTGTTGTATCCGATAATACTGTATCCACAATGACTGTAACAAGATTATTAAAAAAATTTTTATTTTTGTCGACCCCCTTAAATCATTCAAGAATAAAACTATATACAACAGACTTTACATAACTAACCATTTTAAAACTGGGATTAAGTGCATGATAAATCCAAGTATACTTTATTGGGAGAACCCTTGTTTTAGTAACTAAAAGTATTCAAAAATCAGCCAATTACCCTACTCTTAGTATATTGAAATAACATAACCTTACATAGTTTACAGAATTGAAACTACCAGTAATTCATAGCACTTCTGATTTGAAACTATTTATGCATTTGCCAACACAACAAAAAACAACAATAAATAAAAAATGATATCATAAATTAAAAATATTTACCTATGGAAATCTACATTCTTTAACATACCTAGGATGTACAATATTATGATAAGAACTAGATCTAGCTAAATTTTCTCCATTATTTCTGGAATACCTTTCTTGAGGTGGAGAGTATCTTCTGTTTGGTTCATAATTAGGTCTTAGAAGATTATTCTCATGTCGTTGGTCTAAATTAGTTGTATCTATACCTCTTGATCGGTGTCTACAAGAAATATAAGTACATTTTATTTTTATTTACACGACTATTTAATTAAATTATTACTGGAGGTATTAAAAAGAAAGAAATAATTTCTATTAACACCATGGAGCCTCCATACCAGGAAAACCAAAGTCAATGTTTTTTAGCGGGCGGCATTAAACTCGCCTGGAAGCAGGTAGGATATCTTAATCACTCCATTAAACTCGCCTGGACTTAAAGTGTTGACCTATAATCCGACCCATAAACTCGCCTGCATGACATTTAGGTATATTTCCTTTAATATTAATAGTGATAAACTATTTTAAATCAAGGTTTTCCTAAGAAATGTAAATATTTTGCAAATCCATTAAAATTCAATTCTTAAAATTTTTACAAGTCCTCCCACCTACCTCTTTAAAGGGTAGGTTTGTTTAATTTTCCGTTAATTTATAATTATTATTTAACTAGTGAACTGCCTAGAGTAAGCTTAAAGTTTTTTCGAGATTTAATTTCTGAAAGTTTGTTATAAAAAATTATACGTATAGTATGGAACCATTTGTTTCGTATACCCAGCGTGAAAAAATTTCCTTAATTGTAGAGTCGGTCAGTTTTGTTGAAAATGGTGTATTAAAAAGTGGTGAAACATCATGGCGCTGTTCACATCGATTGGTATAAGTTTTTGATTGTCAGGAAAGATCTAAATCATACCCATGAGATTGATTCGAAGAAAATGAATCGACAAATTATCTCTGCTAGTGTGAAAAAAAAAGCAACGGAAGATCTTCATGAAAAGCCATCAAAGATTATCCACAAGGAGCTAGTTGCTAATAAAAGTTGTCTTTAAACAATTTTAGTGAAAGATCAAACTTATATTAGAACTAATCTTTACTACACCAGAAGAAAAATATTGCCAACACAACCAAAAAGTATGGAAGAAACTTTCGACGCTATCGAAAAAGCAAACATCAAGACAGCGAAGGAAGAGAATTTTTTACTTGTTAGTGACAGATTGAGTAAGATTATAATTTTTTCATGTTTTAGCAATATACAGATTTTGTGTCAAAGTGATAATATATATGTAGATGGAACATTCACATATTGTGCTAATTTTTTTTTCAAATGTTTAGTATACATGTCTTATTTAATGGACATTATATTTCCTTACTTTTTTGTTTATTACCCGATAAACGGAAAGAGACCTATGAATGCGTATTTAAAATTTGGGCGAAAAATGTGCCACTTTAGGATTTAATTTTAGCCCTAAAACAATTCACATTGATTTTGAAATGGTAATCCACAATGCATGCCTTTCGGTATGGAAAGAGTCAAAAATTATTGGTTGCCGCTTTTATTTAACGCAAGCATGGTTTAGGAAAATTCGAAAATTGGGCTGAGCTCAGGAATATAGGGACAAAAATAGTGAAGTTGGACAGTGGTTGCATAACATATTTGGCTTAATTTTTCTCGAATCTAACGAGGTTGGAGACAGTTTTGTGTTTGACTTACTCCCCATCCAACCAGAGAATGAAAAAATAACAAAATTTTTAGACTACCTAGTGGATACTTATATTTCAAACGAATCCAAATTTCCTCCTGAAACGTGGTCTGAATTATCTGATAGCATTTAGAGAAACACAAACGCATGCGAAGCTTATCATTCAAAATTTAATAGAAGCTTTTATTTTACGCATCCTTCAATTTTTATTTGTATCGACGTTCTTCTAAGTTTCCAGATTGATAAATATATAAAAATTCAAAGCCTTAATAAACCTGCTAGAAACAAAGATTTGTCAACACGTAAAAGACAAAAACTAATAAATAAAAAAATAGAAGAATATAAAAATTGTGAAATATCTAGATTAGAATTTGTAAAATGTTTGGGTTATTTATCTACTATTAATTAATTTTCCATTTATCGAAATAATTATGTTAAAAAATGCTATTTTGTAGAAATTATAAGTGTTAATTATGTTATGATTGAAATGTTCTTAAATAAATTAATTTTTCAAATTGTATTTGATCATTATTTGACTTCAATCCTTTTCCGGGCGAGTTTAACACTTTTCTTATACGACCTTATTTTGTCTGCAGGCGACTTTAATGGTGGGATTAAAGTAGGCCAATTTAGTTCGTAAATACCTTTTTTATCTCCAGGCGAGTTTATATGCACCCTTTTAAGCTGCAAAAAACGTCACTTCCGATATGGGCAGTGTGAACAATTTAAAATTAATTTAAAAGTCAACACGGTGACATAACGTTTATAACAATATTATAAATTGGTAAGAATAAATAAAACTTGCTCCATTTAAATTGTAAAAGTAATGGAAACAAAGAAAGAAGACAAAATACTTTTGTTGGTGTTCAGCACACAGGATTACTTAAAACATAATATCTCGCATTAGCTGGTACAATACTAATTGTCGCGCCATAGCGGCAGATGTACGAAGCTACACCGTGTGCTACATTTTGGGATTGTTTTTTGTCTATTGCATCGGATCTCCTCCTAAAGGCTCTATCGTACGGCATTTAACGGCAATAATATTGATATTAATCAGTCATTAGCACCATAATATCACCCCTTTGTTTATCCAGAAATGTTTGGGTCACACAAGTTCAAAGACTCGATAATTTTGAAATTAGGTTAAACTTTAAAAATTATGACAATCAGATTACTTTTTTTGAAGTTATACTTCTTTTGGCGCGATAGAGAAAAATGATGAGAGTGAATTTTTACGATGCGCGCGTACACCGACACCTAAATTGAATTTAACACTGTAAAGTTAGTCGCAATCGACACCTGAATTGAATTTAACATCGTAAAGTTAGTCGCACACCGTCACCTGAATTCTACATTGTGGTTTATAGTCCAATAAATTTAATTAATTCGAATCATTTACGTAAATTTTTTAAAACTACATGTATACAAATCATATGTATATGTCTATATCTATATGTCTATATGTATAGATTTCGAAATTTATACTTAATTGTTATTAAATATGATATAAGTTGTGTATAGATATTATTATTTTGAAAGTTTTTAAATAAGTTGTTCGTAGCTCATTTGGATAAGGGTCGGATAGGCGTCCAATTGTGACAGTTTTGTTATGTTATCATAATGGGATCGATTACGCTAGAGAGAAGTTTTTTTTTGTTCTACATGTGAAAACAGTAATTATTATTTTAACCGTTAATAAAATAAACTAATTTAGAAAATTATTAGAAAGTTTTTTAGACTGTACTGTTGACTATGCCGTAATCTATCTCGGTAAAGCGCTATTTGCCAAGGGACAGGTTGCACTTATTAATAATTTAAAATAATTTAATATTAGTAATATGACTTATAAATCACCAAAAAAAAACTTTCTACTATAAGAAGTTCTTTTTATAAATTGTGATTATTTTCTATACGCCAAAGAAGTATAACTTCTAACGCGTGTACATAAGTAAACACACTCTTTTTTTTTTTGAAAAATATAAGTAAAATGTAATGTGATTTGTGATCTTTTACATTAATTTCTTTCATGACTTTGTATATTCTTAATCATAACGTAATAATAACATAGTCAATAAGCCGCGCGATTTAGTGTTAGTTACAACCAAAAAAAATTTACTTCTTATGTGGCCCAGTATGTAACACCTGTATAACGACCTTCGAGAAAATAGTAACTTAAGGCAGCTCTTTATAATCTAAACTCATGTCGAGTAATCACGGAGACCAAAAGGCACTGAGTTCTATATCTGTCTTCACCCCGCCCTGATTGGGAACAGTTTTATGCATACGCATCCCCCACTCCCTAAATCAAATGGACGTTCGGTTACCGTTATTATTCAATAAAATAATACCGGTAAAATAATTTCCTACCTGTAATACTCGGCTTCGGAATCAGTGCCAAAAATATCGAGCACCTGAGAATTCCTGAAACCGATTATTGCTGCTTCAGAGTTTCTTCTCCACGCATCTCTGTATCGTCGTTCTAGAGCTGCATCGTCAATCGGTAATTTTTTCTGAGATTGTATCGACGATTCACTTGAATTCTCTTCCGATGTACCCAAACCTAAATCCTTTTCCATATCGGAATAATTTTTTTGTGGATTTGTAGTACTGTACCTGTAAAAAATATAAACAATTGTATAATACAAAAACAACATGCAAGGTTAATTGCATACCTTTTCAAAGTAGGCCCATTGGTTTGTTTTAGTGCCCCTCCTAAATTACTTCCATTTAAGGTAAACTGAGGATGTGGTATACAATATGGATGTGGTAAAGACTTTTCTATACTCGACAGTTTAACATTTTCTTCAGGCTGATATTTTGTACAAGAACCTAAATCAATAAATAATTAGATATATATATCTAATTATATATATGTAACTTTACCTGGTCCAAATAATGAAAGAAGTACTGGAAGTAAAAATAATCCATGCATTGCCCCACAGAATACAACCAAAAACACCATTTTGAAAAACACTGAGAATATATAATTATTTGCTAGAAGTAAGGCTAGCATTCCAAGAATTGTACTAACTGATCCTTGAAATATCGGTAGACCCAAGGCATACAGAGAATCTTTAACCTTTTCATCTGGTGATTTTGCTGTAGACGACATATACGCGTAACATATGTGAGCCGTAAAATCAACGCTAAAACCTAAAAATATATATAATTAAATAAAAGTTTAAACCACTATTTTTATTTAAAACCAACCTATACACATTATCAAATTGATCATAGAAATTGAATCCAAATTGACACCCCACAACGCCATATATCCCACAACTCCAGCTTCTATAGATATTATAGATAAAGCTACCCAAAGAGAACATAAAATGTTTGGTATAAATATGAATGTTACCAACATCATTATACCAGCTCCAATTATCATATTTTGAATCGATAGTGGTCGCACTAATTCAAACTAGAATAATAATAAAATAATAAATTTATGTAAAGAATGTTTATAATATATACCAGTACCTGATCGAAATACACAAAGTAAGGATGAAAAACTGTTGCATTTAGAGGAGAATCTTTGCAAATTTGTCTTAAAGCTCTCACCATCTGTTTTTCATGTTCAGTACCAGATATATTAGTAACTTGTATTAAAAATCTCATTGCTATGATGTTTTCCTCCTTTTCATCAAATTTGACATCCAAAGAAAAGGAACTGCTAGGTGCCAGCCACAGCTAAAAACTCGTAGATGTAATTAATTCGCTCGAATTTATTGATAGTGAAGTTAATAATTTTTATTTTATCCTGTCCAGTAAATACACTTCCCTATAATCAATTTGGCGCCGGTAAGTAAAACATTACGGTATCAGGTACTGTAATGTGTTGCCTAGCAACGCTGCTCTGATTGCTTAAGGGAAGACAATTAATTTTAATTTTTGACATTTAAAAATACTATAATGACTATAAAATAAAAATAAAATAATTAATTACTTACTTTTACAACCATATTTAAAAAAAAAGTCAATGTTATTCAATTTTATATTAACAAATAAATCTTAATAATAAAAAAATTATTTGATAGTGACAGATGGCTTTCAAGGTACTTTGACCTAACTAATCAAGTTACGAACTATTTTTAGTCAAGTTTCGAACTACTGGTAAAATTTTTATGAATTTATTAATTTATAAAAACAGAATGAAATAAAATATAATACGATACATGGTCGTTAGGTGTTATATTACAGTACTGGTTTTTATTTCCGGACTTGGCTCCTACGTCGCCTCGTCCGTAAACTAACTCGTACTGTAATAAGTCACCTACCGACCTTGTAACGTATAATACTATTATTGTATAGTATTTTTCGAGCTATACCGAAATTAACTACTAGAATCATAACAACAGCGGATACGTACTTGGTAGGGATTAAAGTAAAGGATTCTGGTAACTCTAAATACAAAGACGTAGGACTGTAGTTTAACAAAAAATTAACAAAAAAGTTCTTTAATATACGAATAATTTCATCTTTGACCATCTTTTAGTCCATGATTTTTTCGGAAACGGTATTTATCAATTACCGGCCATCTCCTTAATGAGAAGCTTGTATATATACATGTCGGATGCAGCAGATAGGTATAACAAGAATGATTGAATATTGAATATTAAAATGGAAATTAATTTATACTATTTTACAAAATTAATATTGTTTTGATAGAATATGTGTTATTCAAGGGTAATATAACAAGACCTTGATTATAGTCGGCTATTTTTGTGGTATCTAGATTTCGAGAATATTTTAGTATCAATTTGTTGAGACATAATTTGAGATTAATAATCTGATTAAAGCCCGAGAGCTTTAGCTCTCGGGCTTTAATCTTTGATTATTAATGTCAAATTATGTCGAAACAAATTGTAAAATTTTCGAGTAATTTAGCAACAACAAAAATAGCAGAATATGAATCAACGTCGTGTTATATTTAGGAAGATTATTTCCTGAGAAGACA
Source organism: Altica lythri (assembly GCA_964028335.1). Classification (NCBI taxonomy): domain Eukaryota; kingdom Metazoa; phylum Arthropoda; class Insecta; order Coleoptera; family Chrysomelidae; genus Altica; species Altica lythri. The sequence goes on along the minus strand of OZ034804.1, from coordinate 13,204,616 downwards.
AATTTTTGACATTTATATTTGACGTGACTATTTCTCTAGTGCAATAGTCGCTGATATTGTTCTAGTGCAATAGTCGCTGATATTTGATTCGGATTGGTCCGATTTCAAAAAATTATGACATTCTATTGGTTAATTTGAATCGAAGGAAATAATCGTTGATATTGTTCTAGTGCAATAGTCGCTGATATTTGATTCTGATTGGTCCGATTTCAAAAAATTATGACATTCTATTGGTTAATTTGAATCGAAGGAAATAATCGCTGATATTGTTCTAGTGCAATAGTCGCTGATATTTGATTCTGATTGGTCCGATTTCAAAAAATTACGACATTCTATTGGTTAATTTGAATCGAAGGAAATAATCCACTTTAATTACCTGAGAGTCATAAATACTATGAAATTCAATTACTTAATTCGAATACAAAAGTTTCACCTTATAGTTAATCAGAAATTAAAATAACTGAGCAATTTAGTTAAATGTGATCTGTGAATTTGATAGGTGGAATACTGAATTACCATATGGAAACCAGTAGTTTTTGATGAGTTTTTATGAGGGAACATCGAGTTAATCGATCTAGTCAAAAGTTAATAAATACAAACAACTTAACAATATAAGTCATTTACCTCATTATTCGAAATATATATATAATAAAAAAACTATTTGAAAATTTAAGAAATCGTTGCTTCACTAAGACAAATGCTGTACTTAATTGAAAATTCAAATTTAACGAAAGTACTGAAGACAACTCTATAAGAAATAGTGAATAATCTTATTCAATCTAGGAACAAACGAAAAAGCATGGAGTTAGTAGAGTTATCAGTGAAATAGGTACAGATAGGCGAAGGACAACGTACAGAATGTATTTAAAAAAATTCTATTCCAATCCGAAAACGATTATAACAGCCCTTATTACAGAATGAATATGAGTGATATTACATGTAGCCAAACATCACATTATAAACTTATTACCCATAAAAAAACTGTTATACTCACTTCTTTCAATGATTCTATAAATCCTTCCTTTGTGTTGATAGTTAGATTCAAATAATCTTTATTTCTATCTGCATACTGAATAAAACTTCTTAACCACGATTCAGTATATAAGGTGTTAGATACATAAGAGGTATTTTCGAAGGTTTGAGTAAGATTTTCTACTTGTGCCTGAATCTTTGGATCGGAATAATCGTATTGTCCTGATATTACTACTTGAACTCTAAAAAAGAAAACGATTCTTGTATAAATAAATAAGTGGACAAAGTTAATAGAAATAACAAAAATGCGGTATTTCATTAAAAAACACAATAAAATAGTGAATTGTACACATTCTGGGTTATAAATTAGTAGTTAATAAAATAATGAATATAAACAAAACTTAAAAAAAGTGTAAAAGATCCAAACAAAATTTTAACTAAAAAGCTTTAAATAAATTTTACTCAGTAAGTACCTACTGTAAAAAATCAAAAATATATGTCACAAATAAAAAGAAATCAGGTTATACAGATATAACCGATTTAAACATTATGATCATTTAATATAACTACAGAAACATAATATAATGATGTAAATATAGGTATGTAAATGACAAATCTAACAGTAAACATTAAAATAAAACATGTACAAAAAAATATAAAGAACTTAATATTTTCAAACGTAGGTAATCATCAAAAAGCCAGGGCAAATATGGATGAGATAGTTATCATGGAAAAGAACGGAAATGAAAATCGAGAACATAGTAGGAAAGATAATAGATGTTAGATGAAAATATCGAATTAAAAAAAAATAATAGTGGTAACAAATAGTACTATAGCTGAAATTATAAAAAGTATAAATACAACTTTATGTAGAAAATAGTAATAAGACTACTGAAACACAAAATATGATAAAAAAAATAAAAGAACCTAAAATATTAAAGAGGAAAATTTAGGTACAATACAGAATAAGAACAAATTTAGAAATATTACAAGAAGTTTGATAAAAAATAGAGTAAGCAAACAGATAAAAGGCTGTTCCTTTATGGAGAAAACAGACACAATTTACTCATACCTATAATGGAAAACGACGAAAAAAGACGTGAATAAAGATCTGACTGAACCTAAACTAAAAGCTGGTGAAAAAAATTAAGTACAAAATTGTAGAAACATTTAGATAAAAAAAAGTTTGTTGTAGGGACGATAATACTCCAAAATAATTACTAAACTGATAATATATAATTAAAATGTGATACCTACACAAATTAGCAATAAAACAACACTTCAAAAAAGTATATTAATAGCAATATAATTAATTTGGAACATAACAACTTAAAAGGGTATTTCTGAATTGGATTAAATATTTCTATTTCGTGTACATTAACCATAAAAGCATTTTAATGTACATGCAAACTGAATTTTAATATTGCAACCAGACCAGTTGGTAAAATGATGATTAAGTTTTTAAATATCTTACATAAAAATAATATAACTAAATAAAATAGGATAGGATTAATATATATAGTAGGTACTCAACAAAATGTACTTGTGGGGTCAAATTAACAAATTTTATCACCAAATGTAAATTTATTAATACTTACAACATAGAATTTATTACTTGAAAAAGATATATAAAATAGGGTTTTGTTGATTTTTGTTAAATAAATCATTTTGTTTACAATTTGCATTTGGTAAACATAAACCTAACCTAACTTTTCCAGATAATCAGTGGTCTTGTTTGCTTCGGTAAATTAGATAAAACAATTAACCAAACCTTTAATATAATGCAATTTAATTTACAGTTGTATAGTTTTTAAACGTTTTTTTTAAATCAACAAATATTTTATACATTTTTTGTATTCGTAATGAAATACCTAAATAATGCATTTAAACATGTTTAGTTCAGACTTGTATAAGCTTATTAGTAAAGAGATGTCAGGTTTGTCAAATTTAATATGGTTTTAGTGAGGGTCACTGAAGTTAGCCCCCCAACATTTATTTTTTTAACTTTTTTTTATTGTATCGTTTGTTCGTCGTTTGTTCTTTATTGTTCTCTATAAACATTTGTTTGTTCTAACTTAGTTAATTAAAAAAAAATAATTAAAAATAAACCTTGAAGTTAGCCCCTCTTATTGCAATTTTAAGGATTTTGTTATTATTACAGGTCAATAAATCTCCTTTTATGATTGTTCATGTCTAAAAAACGTTTGTTCTTACTTCACATAGCTTATTTTTTGTTTAATTAACATTTTAAATTAGTTTAATATTTTTATACTAATTATATTATTCATACTGCTCATGCGTCAAATTTACGTTCAAACTTTAAATGCGGTTCTTTTAAAAATTAAGTAATACGCACAGATTAATAAACTGACTTATGTGTATAAAAAGTCACTGATTTATTACCTATAATCATAATATCATCCTAGTCTCCATGATAATATCTATAACAGCTCATTAATGTAACTTTTAAAACGACCGCATTTAAAGTTTGAACGTGAATTTGACGCATGCGCATTGTGAATATTCAGAATAAAGGCCAATTCTCACATAGCAGCGCCGCAGCAGCGCGTCGCGTAGCCGCAAATGCGGCTCCATAAAGTATTCATTATTTTAAATGGAACGGTTCCCACATAAGCAGAGCAGTGCGGCAGCAGCACAGCGCGTCGACATCTAACGCCTTCGAGAGCGTTGTATGCTGCTCTGTGCCGCGCCGCGCTGCCAAGTGGGTATTAGAAAGCAGCAAACACTGCTGAGGTTGATGTTATTTGGTTAATAAACTACAGAAAGCTAAATAAATAAAAAATAATTTTTATGAATGATCCTTAAGAAAACAACTAGATGGATTTGGAACAAATAACAACTCATTTTATAGATTTCTGTAGAATAGAGAAAGATTCTATATTTGTTTATTGTTAATATTCTTAAGTAGATGTCGTTAGTTTATTAGAATATTCGTTTGGTATTTCACATAGTCAGCATTTATTAGATATTTCCTTTTTTATGCAAGGGTGCTGTTTTATTTTTTATTGTTGGATATTGAGCAGTTTATTTTTAGTTTTTATTGAAAAATAAACCTAGTACATATATACGTATAAAGGGTACATACAGGTACGTGATCTAACAACATCAAATCGAATGTTGATATTTTGATTTTGTCCTTTGTTTAGTTAGATATTTTTGGTAAAAACAGAAGATGGAAGGCAAAATCGAGTTGTGCACCCAACAGCTTCTTTTTTTTCTTTTTCTGATAACAATACAGCAAATACATAATCATCTCTAGACGAGGAGCTCGACATTTTAAAAATCGTTTCTTGTTTTAAATAGTCTAAACACTACTGGGACAAATGTTTCGCAACCGCTTCGCTCGTGATTCTGCTGCTGCTGCACTGCTTAAGTGGGAATGCCATCATGGTTTTTGCATCGCGGCGAAGTTGTGAAGCGCTGCTGCCGCGCTGCTGCGGCGCTGCTATGTGAGAATCGGCCTTAAAACAGACTTATAAAAAAATAGGTACTTTAATCTATGGTTTATATCCTACGGTACTCGGTACTATGTCCGAAAACATAAATCGAATTAAAGTTTCGATTAAAATGAATTATAAATTGTTTAATAGAATCAAGTAATTTTAAAAACAAGTATCTGTCATTTGTCATAGTTATATATGATAATTTTTAACTTAAATGAAGAATTTTGTGAATGTTCACTCCACGAAGACCGTTCACTCAAAGAGTGATAGATTTAGGTTTTCATAGCACTATGGCAGAATATTCCTAGAACGTTGCGTGCTCTTAGGGCAACCAACGAACCAACGTTTATAACACCAATATTATAATCAATTATCTGGTTACTTCTATTCATAGAATTGTAAAAATAATACACTCAGTGTAATCACTATGCTTATTACTATAATTTTTAAAAGAGCCGCATTTAAAGTTTGAACGTAAATTTGACGCATGCGCAGTATGAATATTTAGGATAAAAATATTAAACTAATTTAAAATGTTAATTAAACAAAAAATAAGCTATGTGAAGTAAGAACAAACGTTTTTCACACATGAACAGTCATAAAAAGAGATTTATTGACCCGTAATAATAACAAAATCATCAAAATTGCAATAAGAGGGGCTAACTTCAAGGTTCATTTTTAATTATTTTTTCTTTTAATTAACTAAGGAAGAACAAACAAATGTTTATAGAGAACAATAAAGAACAAACGACGAACAAACGATACAATAAAAAAAAAGTTAAAAAAATTAATCTTGAGGGTTAACTTCAGTGACCCTTTTAGTGATATGATATGATGATATACCCACGAAGTATGATATACCAATCTCAGAGATAATTCGCTATGTGCACGGAACCACGTGACCAACGTCGCCTGATCTTAGCGCTCGCGGCGGATCTAACGCGAAGTTCAACTGCAGGACCAATCCGACCAATTTACATATGAGTGTATACATCATTCAAAGCTTATTTTTATTAAAGTAGGCCTTGTTAGGGTGATGAATTTCGCCCTATATATTTAATCTTATTCTCAGTTGTAAATGCGCTGTTGTCACGTCCTCAATAAAATCATAGTGTTAGTGACAATATATAAAATAACAATTGTGTGCTCCATTTCAGCTCCATCAAATCATTAAAAATTAGTACTTTCACAAAAAACGAAAATCGTCAATTTAAAAATACATATTTAGATATAATGAATGCATTTACAAAATAATAGTACTTAATTAAATGAAAGCAAACAATAAAAACATTTACAAAAAAGTCTTCATTTTCGTGGAGCTTTGAAAAATATTGTTGCGAGATTTTATAACAAAAATTTCGAAAAACAAGAAATATTACCATAATCCTTGAATGATTTTAAGGAAAAAACCTTGTTATGTATTTTTCAAATTAAAAATCCTTAATCAATTGAAAAACTCTGCGATAACTATTTGACACTTAAGATACGTGTTATGCGACTCAATTTGACCGTATTTTCAAACTTCAAAAGAGAGCTATCCGTTTCATGTTAAGATTAAACAATAGAACTCATTGTGGGGAATACTTTAAAAAATATCAAATTTTAACTCTTCCTTCTTTATTCATTTTTGAATCCGTTTGCTTAATCCGCAAGCACTCGTCAGCGAATCCTGAAACGCCTTCCCACAACTATCCACTTAGAAACAGGGAGCTTGATCTTTGTTTACCAATCCCACGATCAGAGTTAATCAAAAACTCTATATTGTATAATGCAAAAAAGATGCATAATCGTCTGCCTTTCAATATCAAATCTATTTCACTTTTTCCCGCATTCCGTAGAGCTTTGAAGGCACACTTAGGTATTGGAGAGATCTTTGTACACAGTAAATGAATTTTTCATATTATGATTTTATACTTCTAAATACACACTAATTTACTACTTCAAGGAACTTTTTCTTTTTTCCCTTTCTTCTTCTTTCTCTTTTTTTTTTTTTGATGACTTTCAATTTCTTTAATTGTATTAATATTGTTTTTTTTTGTATTTTGTTTATGTGATATGTTAGATTTTAAGGTTTTTGTACTTTTTTGTATGTTTTTTAGCTTTGTCGACAAATTGTAAATTTCTGACAATAAAGCATTATTATTATTATTATTATCATAAAGTATGAGATGAAATCGGTGGCAATACGTAAATGCAATAATTTTATTACTTTTTAACGCTATAAACAATATGCATACCCTCCATACGTCGTACGTTACAGGAGATTAAATGCATATTGTTAATAGCGTTAAAAACTAACAAAAAGACTGTATTTTCGTATTGCAACCGGTTTCATCTTATACTTTATGATCTTAGGTAAGTGTCAAATAGTAATCGCAGAGTTGAAGAATATTAATTATATAAAAAGTTATGCAAATTTGAAACATGTCAAAACTGCTATTTTTCGAATGTTTAACAATTTTCAATTTGAAAACAGTGCGTCTAATGAAAAAATACACAGGAACCTTTTTTTCTTAAAATCAGTCAAGGATTACGGTAATATTTTTTGTTTTGCAAAAAAACAATGTTTATTAGTAACAAATTATTTGTTAATAACAAATTTCCTAACCATTTCTCGGGAATCCACCCTTGATATTTGTAATCAGGAGTCAAAATACCTAGAAAAAACTTTGGTGGAGCCTTGTCTCTTTAACGGCTACGAAAACCTTCTGGGCTCCCGGAGTAACAGAGAAATACACTGCTATCCATCACGTCCAACGGAATTTTCGTGAAATTTGCATTAGTTTTCAATGCAGTGTTTGTTTTTCGATGGCGAATGAATTTGATACATCAATTAGTTCTTCGGAATGGGAAGAAGAACTAAAGTGTAGGTAGTTGTATAGTTTTGGATGAATGTAATAGAAACCCTAAATAGAATCTGTACACGATATAAATAAAATAAGGAAGCAATTCCGTTTGGAATATTAGCTGTTCGTTCGAGATAAAGTACAACCCGATTTTATTGACAAAATTGTCCTTACATCGTGTTGCCTGCATAACATTTTATGCAAAGATAAAATGTTTGAATCTGACAGCGAATTAACGCAACTTCTCAACAAGTGCTGTTAAATTTGAACCCTATAAGAAGAAATTATAGTTATGACGTCTTCGAAGTTCGAGAGAATTTTATTTATTTTTACACAATACTTTTAATTTTTGTTACATTTTTAAAAATTAATTTTGAATTAACGATGTAAAAAACAATAGTAAAATATCTTGAATACTATACTGGCATATTTAAAAAACACCTAGTTTTTAAGACACTTAGGCCTTAAAAAAAATTATAAATTTTAAGAAAAATATTTTGCTTATTTTTTTTTAATATGACTAAGTTTCCCACTATAATAAATAGAATAAAAAATTTTCTTTAAAATCAATTTTTATTTGAGTTTTAAGATTTTTTTTTCTATATTGTACAAATTATTACAGCTGTTAGATAACAGCATATTTACTTTTATCTATGGGTGTGGATTTGATTCATTATTAAAAAAAAAAATTGTAACAGCAATTACAATAAAAGCATTATATTATTTGTACATATATGTAATACTCCTATATTGCTAGCATCCTATCTGACCTGTAGTAGGGAACGCTCCGCATAAAAGAAAGATACGACACTAAAGCGGCTCTGCGCATGCTCGATGCTGGAAGGAACGCCCTTACATTTAAATTTCTTTAAACACATTGCCAATATCTCCAGCGCGCACGTACCTTTTTAAAAGCGTTTTTAAGTTAACTTTTTCTTAAGTTCTATTTTTAAGAGTGTGAAAAGTAATGTTGCTTGAGTAATTACATTCATGACAAATGATTTGTTTCCATGATAATTAAAAGTGGTATATTTTCGGAAAATTTGAGTATAAAGTATATGAATTGAATATTGATAAGTAATTTGTCCTCGCTTGTTGTCCGCAGAATTGAATTTTTCCAGATTATTAAAAATGAAATAATCATAATAATAATTTATTTCACGATTTTGCAACACTCACGAAAAATTGTATCAAAGTGAAACGCGTATTTTTATTTATACATATTTACAAGTCGTGTTTGACAACAAGCTACACGGGGAAAAGCATACGGGAGGCCGCACAGGAGCTTAGCGCCGTACATGTCGTTCACGAGAGAGAGGCAAATACATTGTCGGCACTGTAATGTTCGGACCGGGCTCTCTCTCTTACTAGCAATATAGGAGTATTACATATATGTATTTGTACATCAACAGAAGCAACAGTTTTGAACAATAATCAAACATAAATAAAATTCTGTTAAATCTAAATTTATAAATACTATTACAAATTATTAAAAATACTTAAATCACTTTACCTGTAAGGAAATTCTCTGTAGTAGTCATCTTCTCTGTCGAAAAATTCAATGGCATACGAATCATTTTTAGCGACTTTTCTTCTTTCTAAGCCTTCTTCGATCTTAGTAATTCCATAGCCTGCTCCCAACAAGTATACAGCAAAAACAACAATAATTATGAATTTCACACAACCATTGTTTAACATAGCTCCGAAGTAATCTCTAAAGAAAACCATGAAACCGTGTTCTCGGTTGTCTAAAGGATTATCTATGTCGTCAGGATCCACACCTCCACTGCAGAACCAACGGTACAGAAAATTCTTTTTTTCTAAATAAAACAAAATTTAAAATTAATTAACATTAATTTAAACTAATGAAATAATTATTCTCGCACACTGTGCAGAAATAGTTAATGTAAAACCTTTTTTTTTAATTGAAGCTTCAGAAAACAAAAAAAAAGAAGTAAATAGCAAAAAATAAAATCTTTATTTATTAAAAAAATTTGAAGCAACTAGGCATCTGATTTTAATTTCATTGAAGTCGACTCAATTTTTTTCTGATTTCAACCATATTACATACGCAAAATTTTGAATTTCACCGACACACTCATAATAACATAAAATACCTCCAGCGCCTGTAAACTTCAAAATTTTGCGTATTATATTTGGTTGAAATCAGAAAAAATTATCTTTACGTTTCTGGTATTTATTTATTTTTATTAATAAAAAATTAATCACATATATATTTTAAATTTAAACAATAGATTAAAATTATGAGTGCATATAACCACATGCCAGATCGAGGGTCCAGAAGAGGGTCTCATTTATAGACCGACCGCTGTTCCCAGGTAACTTTAAAGACTTTTTAACCATAAGTACTTTTAACGTATTTAGGATTGTTTGCATTGACAATGTTGAGATTATTTTGTTTTAGCAAGGGTATTCCTTAAAAAAATTCTAGATGTATATGTTATAATAAATACATTTAAATTTCTTTATGATAGAAAATGGTTAATGGTATGATATAATTATATTGTTGTATGTAAATAGTAAACTGTATCAAGGACCATCGTTTAATAAATAAATTTTGTAATACCTGAATGGATAAGTAGATTTCTTAATATTTCAAATTCTTCCGTGGAAGCTCAATATACAAATCCACAAATATAAATAAATAGACCCGCATAATATATTCATAAGGATATAGTACCTGAGCTTAAAAGATTATTATTTATTTATTTATGAAAAGGTTTATAAATAAGTATTAGTTGTTTAGTTCATCTGCAAAATATTTTTTAATATGACTTTCTAAATATGGCTTATGGCTTGTTTCAAATGAATGGATAATGCGGAAAATCATTCATTTACTATGTGCAAACTGAAGCAAAGATATTCTGTCAGTTTTCTGTATCCTTCACAATCAAGTCAAAACAGTGATATTAACTTATACTGAAATTAAACACATATTACATTTTAAGTATTTATGGCAGTTGTGGCTAGTCTACCCGGGCTCTGGGTTTTAGAGTGCGCGCGGAGAGCCGCTCGCGACAAATAGAGTCTTTACTGTAACGGACACATGGAGCGAGCTCCTGGTTATATAAAAACAGTGTGGGTGCGCATCGAGGTTCTATAAGCAACTTCTTAATAATCAAAAATTATAGCGGAAGAAGTAGAAGCATTAAATGCTCGCCCGTTCGCTCTAAACCGTTTTTTATTATGATACTGAAAGTAAACCTTTATTAGATTACAAAAACAGACATCTCTTAGTTACAGCAATTACTAAGTTCGACGAAAACTTGAACTTTTGGACCAGGGCATGACAAAAGCACTTTTTTATTATTCAGAACATAAGTTATGCCGCGCTGATTCTTCAGATCTGGAAATTTGGGGAGAGGCGAGCTAGTGCTCAGCCAGCACTGAAGCCATATATGACCCATTGTGCATCCTCCCGTGTGTAGGGACATTCTCACCTCAGGCTGTCACCAGGCCTAGTGATTTAAAATAGGTGATGAGGCTACCGAGGGGGATCTCCCTGACATCGGCTGGTGTAAGCCAGTACTCGCCCAACACGGAACTTCTGATTTAAGAAAAAGCAGATTCTTCAGATGGAAAGAAGTCAGAGCTATTTATTGAAATTTAATAATTACCTATGATTATTAATGATTATACAACGTCGTTGAATATTTTAAATTATTTATTTTTCCCGAATCTGTACACGTTTTATTTTACAATTTTAGTCACTTTAGCAGACAGGGAAACAAATGTTTTTAAAAATGAAAACAATTAATGCAAAAGCACAATTAACTTTTTTGTAACTAAACCTAGTAACCCGTTAATGATTCATGTTAAAATTGTTTAAATAACAAAACAGTTGTTTTTTAATCTTGGTACTCCATTTTTCCTTAATAAATATTTATAATGGTGTACAGTTGGCGACAGGCCTATCTATCAAAACATCTAAAATTTCAAACATTTCGGCAAGGAAAAAAGTTCATTGTCAATTACAATTTTTTTACAGGTTTGGTTGTTGCTATATTTTTTAACTTCACAACCTGATGTATGTATGTATGTATGTAATAGTAGGTATGTATGTTGTATATATGTATGTATGTATGTATGTATGTATGTATGTATGTATGTATGTATGTATGTATGTATGTATGTATGTATGTATGTATGTATGTATGTATGTATGTATGTATGTATGTATGTATGTATGTATGTATGTATGTATGTATGTATGTATGTATGTATGTATGTATGTATGTATGTATGTATGTATGTATGTATGTATGTATGTATGTATGTATGTATGTATGTATGTATGTATGTATGTATGTATGTATGTATGTATGTATGTATGTATGTATGTATGTATGTATGTATGTATGTATGTATGTATGTATGTATGTATGTATGTATGTATGTATGTATGTATGTATGTATGTATGTATGTATGTATGTATGTATGTATGTATGTATGTATGTATGTATGTATGTATGTATGTATGTATGTATGTATGTATGTATGTATGTATGTATGTATGTATGTATGTATGTATGTATGTATGTATGTATGTATGTATGTATGTATGTATGTATGTATGTATGTATGTATGTATGTATGTATGTATGTATGTATGTATGTATGTATGTATGTATGTATGTATGTATGTATGTATGTATGTATGTATGTATGTATGTATGTATGTATGTATGTATGTATGTATGTATGTATGTATGTATGTATGTATGTATGTATGTATGTATGTATGTATGTATGTATGTATGTATGTATGTATGTATGTATGTATGTATGTATGTATGTATGTATGTATGTATGTATGTATGTATGTATGTATGTATGTATGTATGTATGTATGTATGTATGTATGTATGTATGTATGTATGTATGTATGTATGTATGTATGTATGTATGTATGTATGTATGTATGTATGTATGTATGTATGTATGTATGTATGTATGTATGTATGTATGTATGTATGTATGTATGTATGTATGTATGTATGTATGTATGTATGTATGTATGTATGTATGTATGTATGTATGTATGTATGTATGTATGTATGTATGTATGTATGTATGTATGTATGTATGTATGTATGTATGTATGTATGTATGTATGTATGTATGTATGTATGTATGTATGTATGTATGTATGTATGTATGTATGTATGTATGTATGTATGTATGTATGTATGTATGTATGTATGTATGTATGTATGTATGTATGTATGTATGTATGTATGTATGTATGTATGTATGTATGTATGTATGTATGTATGTATGTATGTATGTATGTATGTATGTATGTATGTATGTATGTATGTATGTATGTATGTATGTATGTATGTATGTATGTATGTATGTATGTATGTATGTATGTATGTATGTATGTATGTATGTATGTATGTATGTATGTATGTATGTATGTATGTATGTATGTATGTATGTATGTATGTATGTATGTATGTATGTATGTATGTATGTATGTATGTATGTATGTATGTATGTATGTATGTATGTATGTATGTATGTATGTATGTATGTATGTATGTATGTATGTATGTATGTTATGTATGTATGTATGTAAGATCTATTGTCACAACCTGATAAAATTTACCATGGATCTGGTTGTGTGACAAAACAACGGCAACACTTTAATTTAATTTATTAACGGATACACCATTTTACCACAATACATTCTACAAAAACTACATAACAAAATTATAAATTTTAAACAGATACATCACATAAATCACTTAAAGTAATAATAAGGAAAAAAAACTTAACATTCCCAGGAGACATATCGTTACAAACGTCTCAGCGCCCTCTTAAAACTAAGCAGAGTAACATCAAAACGCAAATCCATGCCATTAAAGTCACTCTGCATTCTCACCAATGAAGCATGCAAGCCATAATTATTTCGCTGGTAGGTACTCCAAGTAAAATAAATTATTTGATCTTGTTCGATGAACGGTGGAAAAGTTAAGACGATTTAGAAGATAACTACAATTAATACCACCGTTCATAAGTTTGTATAGGAAACACATATCAGCGTGAAGCCGTCTTTTTTGCAATAAACATAAGTTAAGTCTAGCAAGGGCTTCATTGTAATCTGTGTGGCCATCTAACAAAGGAATTTTCAACTTAAAGGCGCAGGAACGCAGAAATCTCCTCTGGACAGCCTCAAGCTCTGTAATATGTGTAGTATACTGAGGAGACCAGACCTGGCTTGCATACTCCAATATGGAGCGTACAAAACAACAATACAAAATTTTATAAACTTCATATGAAAGGTCCCTGTCAAACCTTGTCACAAAACCCAAGCTCCTATTAGCACGTTTCACCAGCAATCTGATATGGCTGTTTAATAAAAGCTTACTGTCCAAAATTACCCCCAAATCAACCACCTCACTAACTCTCTTAAGAATCACACCATCAATATCATAATTATAAACCACTGGATGTCTAAGTTTAGCAAAAGTAATGCAGCTACACTTCCCAATATTTAAGTCCAGACCGTTCATTTTAGACCAACAAGATAAATTATTGACGTCAGACTGCAATAAATCGCAACCTGCCGGAGTGCGAATTTCTTTAAATAATTTTAGGTCATCGGAAAACATTAGGAAGTTAGACTGACTCACAAAGTCACTTATGTAATTTACAAATAGTAGAAAGGTTCGGAGTTTAGTCAATCGTGTTGTAAATACCTACTCCATTTTAACCGAGCATTTTGATACAAGAGGGCACCAGAGTATTAACTACTCACGGAAGCTTCGTTGGCTAAAGCAACCCCTGAACTAGGAAAACATAGTCTTTTAATTAAGTTATTCAAAACCAATATTTTCTCTCATCCTTAAAATACGTGATTCACAGCATCTTACCAGTTTTTCACAGATATCGTGGTCAATGAGTGCAAACAGAACAGCTTAATCTTTTAATCTTATGGCCTTTGGCTATTACATCAAAAATTAAGAACATTTTTTTAATTCCATGAAAACTTCTTAAAAAAAATAATTCCTGGTTCCTAGTTCCTAATCCTATCTCGAACCAATTCTAGCTTTTCTTTACAACTGTTATGTATCTGTACTAATCTGTATCTATACTAATATTATAAATGTGAATGTAAGTTTGTTTGTTACGCTTTTACGCGAAAAATAATCAACCGATCATCATGAAACTTTGTACATATATTCTTGGTGGTATTAGAAGTGAAAGTATTTTATTAAAAAAAATTATTTTTTATTTTTTACGAAAAATTTGGAAAAATGGTAAAAAACATCAGTAGGCGTTATGAAGTTCGCCGGGTCAGCTAGTAAATATATAAATATATATTTTTAGGTTCTGCATATCTGTAATCTATCAAATGTAGGAAAAGTGATCTAATCGACACTGTAGAATTAGCATTTTAGATAGATACTCCCATAGACTAACAATTATAAAATGAATTGATGTTCGATAAAATTACATAATGAACCTACCTAAAATGCTAATTCTACAATGTCGATTGGTTTACTTTCTCTACAGTTGGTAGACTGCGGATATACACAACATAAACATTTTTTAAATTCTTTTTGGAGACAGTTCACCTATTTACGATGGCATTGTTTTTATATATTGCGATTAGTAAAAATGTTTGCATGTGCACGGAATTGCATTGAATATTTTTTAAATGATTTGTTATAAATTGTATATTCTAAGTTACAAAAAAATATGTTTTTTATTGGTTCCATTATGACCTGGAAACGACTTAACTGATTTTTACTACTTGAAATATGGTTGGTTAGCATATTATTGCTCTGTAAGAACTCATCAAAGCAATGAAACAACAAGCCTAAAACTGGCTCACGCACTGGCTCACGCAGAAATTAAAAATTAATATACATTTATTTATAAGGTCATATACTAAAAGAATTCAAAAAAAAACTTACAATGTAAATAAAAGTTAAAAAAAGAAAGATTACTAGCTAATCCAACGGACTTCGTATAGCCTAAAACTGACGTCTTTTTCTCATATTTCGTTTTTTAAGATTTTTGTTGTTTCATTTTTATTAATGTTTTTTTTTGTTTTATTGTTTTCATAATATATTTTGATAGTTTCCAAGTTTTTACTATTTTTTTTTGTTGCGGTGGCGTCACAGTACTTAATTAAGTAGAAGTTGCGCGTTTAAATATATATGATTTTAACTGCACCACTATAGGATGGCGTTATATTACTTAAGTTAGAAAGTTATTTTCTTGTCTTTTTTTTCCGCAATTTTTTCTGTTTTTTTTTTAAATATTGCCCATTTTATTTTAGTTTATCTATTTATTTATAAATCGAAATACAGTACCATCTACTAGGTTTTTCCCTAGATGTTTAATAATATAGAAATGAAAACACAATGTCATCAATCGGACTTCTATTCAAACTACATGTCAAAGGTGTGTAGAGTTACATCAATTAACTAAAACTGCTATCTATGAGGAATTCGTAGAAGTAAACAAAAAATGTCACTTAGGAAGTATTGTGATTTTACCGTCGAAATACACAAATAAGCAGAAAAATAATTATTAAAACATATATATATATATATATATATATATATATATATATATATATATATATATATATATATATATATATATATATATATATATAAATATATATATATATATATAATAATAATCATAAAAAATTAAAGAACGAAAAAAAAATTAATTCAAATCAAAAAGTTTTTAAAACTGTTTAAAAGTTTAAAAGCCTATAAGAAATTTTTAACAAATTTATTAGACAATTAAGATTTTTAATAATAATAAGAAGTAGTAAATCAAAACCAGAAAAAAATTAAAAAAAAATGATTAATATTATATATAAAATTCAAATCACAATGTTTTAAAGAAACACAATACAGGAAACAATATTGTAGTGATGATAAAAGACGTTAAATGAGAAATGAAGCTGCAAAATATATTAATGTTTGTTTATTTTATTTATTCCTGTTCTGGTGTCTGCTGAACCAATCGGTTTTGAATTTATACAACTGATTACATATTTCTTTACCTAGTTACTTTACTCGATAACATGTAGGAAATTACGTAAAAACGGAATTGCTTTACAATGCCCCCAATATCTTACCGCTCATTACGTGCTACATACTCACAACTGAAGAGAAACATAAATTAGATACATAATAATACGGTACACAAGATGTAATTTTAACAAGCAGATTAACATTTTTTAACCTATAAATTGATAAAAAATTGATAAAAAATTGAAAACAGGAAAACGCTACGTTGTCATTTAGTCTTAATTTTTATTAATTATATTAATTGTATAACAAGAAAACTTGTCACCGATACTCAGTTTTCCGATTTAATTTAAAAAAGTTTCGAATGAATTTACCAATTTAATAAAGAAAATTGCCAAATGCATTGACGGTGTTCCGTTTTAAATTAAAAACTGTCAAATTTGAGAATTATTAAGAAAGTAGATTAAATTTTATAATAAAAATTATAGAATATAAGAATTAGCATGAGCAAATATGATATTTTATTTAAACAAATCACGATGTTATTTTATTAGGAAGAAGGTTTTATGTAGAAAATGACCAACAAGAATTAACATTAAATTTGAAGAATAAATTTATGAATAAAAAAAGTATATTAGATGTATATAATAATTAGTAAATTGTCAGAATTAGAAAATAAAAGAAAATAGAAATGAAAATTTGAATAATAGCGAACTTAAAAGTAGACATAGGGACTAATAAGTTGGATAGAGAAAATTGTGGAAATTTATCATAAAAATAAGTAAGCCACATTCAAACAGGATAAATTAAAATGAAGGTATAAGAAAGATAGGGAGAAGCCGTCAAATGGAAGAAATTTCATAGATATAAATATTGATAATGGAGAAAATGACAAATTTATGTTTTAGTATTGTAAGAAAATTTAAAAACAATGAATTAATGGTCATGAATGGTAGGTAATGTATTGATTGTGTTAAAATTTAAAGATTTGGAATTAAGAGCTTTTGGCAACTGATGACGAAGAAATATCTAACAGAAAGGATTTCACGATTCACCTAGTTGTTCTAAAACTTGGTACATCTTATTTCTATCTATTAGATCATACGTTTGATTAAACTATTTTATAGTCGAAGCATGTTGTTTGGACTTCCTTTAGGGCAAAAATGTGGTCTGTAACAGATCTGTTTCTTCTAAATCCTGCCTAATATTCTCCTAGTGTCATTTCGGCACAGTTGTTTAATCTAGTTCTTAGTATTTGTGCTAGAATTTTGTAACATACATCCAGCAGTGCAATTCCTCTATAATTGTCGCATACCATCTTATCTACTTTCTTGTGAATTGGGCATATTAGGGCTTTTGACCACTCTTTCGGCATTTTCTCTTTCTCCCATATTTCTTTGATAAGATTGAAGATTGCTTTTATTATATACTAGCTTTTGCCCGCGACTTCGTCTGCGTGTAATTCGAATAAAAGCAAGGTCTTTATGTATCAATAACTGGTGCCCGCGACTTCGTGTGCGCAGTATTAGTATTTCGAGTAGCTTATATTAGCGTGAAAAGAACTAACATTATGACATTAAAATTATAACATACATAATTTTTGGGTCGTATTTGAAAAATATAACAGTCTGACAATATTGAGATGTTACATTCGCACTGTAATAACGTAACAATATTGTCAACATAAGAAATACAGTAATTTTTTCAGACTTAAATGACATTTATCGTTATATTTTGGACAATTCACACAATATCTTTATAAATTATAGCCTATATGTTATTCTGATCTATAAGCTACATTACTGTAAAGTTTCATTAAAATCCGTTTAGTAGTTTTTGCGTGAAAGAGGAACAAACATCCATACATCCATACATCCATCCAAACAAACTTTCGCCTATATAATATTAGTAGGATTTTCTCCTGCTTTTAACATTTTTGCCACAATCTGACTTTCTCCCGGACTTTTGTTGTTTTTAAGGGTATGCACTATGCTGGTGACTTCATTTTCCGTTCGAATTATATTATATCATCATTAATTAACAAAAATATAAAATTTAAATAAAAAGTAGTAAGAAGTTTTTGAAATTTAAATTAAAATAAATGAACAAAAGAAAAATAGATGATAAGAAGAGTTAGGTAGCCTAGAGTATATAGAGCAGCGGAAAGAAGGAGATAAGCTGAAAAGTGGTAAAGCACAGTGTCAAGAGATAGAAAGTTAAGAAACAGAAAAAATGAATTGGAAAGAAGTAGAGTGAACAGAAAAATAAGAAATATTTATTTACAGCAATCAATATTTTCAAGTGCCAGAATCCACAATCCAGTAATTGTATTGATTGGAAGGTGTTCCTGCAGGGAGATCTATATATATATATTCGTAATTTTATGATTCGCATATTCTAGAAAACTTCAATTGTTACTAACTTATTCCAAAAATCATTACGTAAATATTAATTTTTTACTTCTTGGTAATATCTGTATTGCATGTCAACAGAATTATGCAATAATTATGTAACGTAAGAAGTTTGATATGGTAACTGGCAGAGACGTTTATTTTCTCATGTAACTTAATAGTTCTGTCACCTATAAATTATATTACTTTGGTTGTTAGTCTGGAATGCTTAGGTATATATTATAAACACTCTTTAACCTACGACTTCGTTCATATCGCATATATTACATCATAATATACTTGTACTACCTTTGATTAAAACTTTTGTTTTTAATCATGGATAATTTTACATTTCTACATTAAGCAGAGAAAGATTCGTATATTCGATACGATCAACAACGACGACCGTCTGGTTGTCCGACCGCCCGCAACTTACCATTGATTTAATGAGTAGTTTTAATAAACAAAAAATACTAAATGTTAAGCAAAACTGTATCAAAAACGGTTAAGCCGTTTTTAAAATTTGCGTTAACAAACATACAGACAAACAGACAAAATGAAAAAAACAAGGTAAGTTGCAATGCTTAATTGATACATTTTTGATATTTATTACAATGACATCTGTTGCATTTCATTTACAACAAAATTTAATACTTTATTAATTTAAGTTTATATATTAAACAAGATTTCTACATTATATTTTGTTTTTAAAAATCCATTTAATTAAAAAAATATATAAAACATTAATCAAAAAATAAAAAAATGCGAAAAAAAAATCTTTTGTTCCATAAAATCAATTCATCAAAATTAGGAAATTCCATGGAGTATTTCAGTGTTTCATAAAGGAAATCAAAATTATGAAAAGGGTTAAAAGTCATAAAAAAAAATGGCCCTTGGTAAGCCAGGCGCATCAGTAGATTTATATTAATTAATTATATTAAAAGTATACGTTTTAGAAAAAAATGTTTTAGGTAAAAGTTGTAGGTCTCTTTAAGACAAACAAAAAAGTCCCCTAACATTTTTTTGTACAGGGTGAAGTAAAAAAGTTACGATTTTTTTTCCATTTTGATTTGATGTCACGCCCAAACGGCCTTACCGATTTGGCCCATTAACGAACTCGACCGAGATTTTGGGACGATTGATTTTTGTACCAAATTTCATTTCGATCCGTTAAGAAATGCGACCGCTATCGTGTCCACAGATTTCGTTATATCGGAACTATACATACATACATACATACATATATATATATATATATAAACTTTTGAACGGAAGGTGTTTTTGAGGTCAGGGGGACCTAAAACGAAAAACTGTAGTGAAATTTTCCCGAAGTCGTGACCTGCGAACCAGCTGAATAGTAGATATAAATCTACTAAAATTGAAGCGATGAAAAATGTTAATTTATGAAAAATCACTAATGTAAAATCTAAAAAAATCTACAATATCCAAACGCATATAAAAAAAATAGACAAACTCATGATAACAACATTGACAAATTCGATGGAACCTTAAGAAAAATGATAAACAACTGTAAAAGTTATATATTAATAACAAATAACAAATACAAAAAAATCGTTAATGAAAGTGGAATGAAATGACAAATTATTAATCAATAAAGAGCTTTTACAAAAAATTGAACAAGAAATTGAAAAAATTCTAAAATACGCATACAAAATTAAAATAAAATTCAATATTTCTAAAACCTATGATGATCTATGAAAAAAATGCAAGCAACTCCTTTTTAACTGCCCAAGTCTCAGAACCGGAAACACACTGCCGTGTTGTCACAAAAAAACTTATTGATGTTATATCCCGATAATTGTAATAATAAAAAAAGTATAATAATTAATGGTTTTGAGAAGGTAAAGTCATGGAACATTATATGTTTATTTTTCAACTCTATTCACAAATAAATAAAAATTGAAAATTAAACAAAGTCAAAGAAAATATTGCCCACACAATAATTAATAAACTGTTTGTGTAAATAATTACCAATTGATATATTATTAAAAAAATATTCCTCATGAAACTTCATTCTAGTATCTGTTCTCTTTTCTTTTTTTAAAGCATTTAAATGGTACAGCCAAGCGCGAACGATCCTAAGATAATTTGTAGTCAAAATGCATAAGATCCCATTAAACATTTGTAAATTTTAACCAATTACACAAATTATATCTTTAATAAAAGAATTAAAAAGGTAGAAGCAGACAAGTACGTTAGACAAGCCACTCCTATTTACAAAAATTTACAAAAACTATAAAAGTTTGTGAAAATTTTTATGAAAATTTGTAAAAATCATAAAACGCACATAAAAAAATTCAAAGAAACTGAATTACATAAAGAATTATAATGACAGCTGTCTTAAACAATAAGAAAATTATAAAAATATTGTAAAAACCGGCTAAAATCATTAAACTTCGCAAATTTTAAGAAAAAATATTAGAACAAACAGAATATTTTCGGAATAAAAAAATAAAGAAAAAAAAAACACAAATTATTTATAAACGTTAGACAAGCCAATTATAGTATTTAGTCGTCTCTACTCTTTCTTGCTACAACACTAATTGTATTAAACTACTTTATACGGTACAGAATTTATTATTTACGCTCGATGTACTTCAGGGTTTAGTTTTGGGTCCGCTTAACACAAATATTGTTAATAATTACTAGGTATATTAATCTAAATCTAATTGTAGAAAAATAATAAATTTTAAATACACTTACGTGATTGTGATTTTGGAAGAACTTTAAAACAAAATAAAGAGTGCAAGTTTTTCTGTTCACAATATCCAGATATAGCAACACAAGCTGCGAAAAACGTCAAATGCCAAATGAATAGAAGAATAGTGGCAGCTCCTAAAATGTAAATAAAGTAGCTTAAACGAATGATATAAATGTAAAAAATTTGTTTTTTATTTTAAAATTGTTGATTTATAATAAAAAAATACTATATACCTGAGTAAATACAAAATATGGTAACAGAAGGAAAGGGGCTGAAGATACCAATCCAAAAACTGAAGAAATCTGTAACGGATGTGATGGTTATAGATACTGCTGCTTCGCTTAACATATGCGCCATCCTCTCTGGTACAGGAGTCTTAATTGACGTTCTTCTCCAAGCAGCTAACATGACGAAAGTATCATCAATACCGATTCCTAAAATAAATACATTATTAATAAAGTTAAGTTAGTTGAAGAATTTACATATATTGTTTCCATAAACTCAATAAACTAGAATTTGTATAGAAGCGACATAAGAGCATCAGTTTTAATTCATTTGGTTAATTGTTATTTTAATTAAATATGTTAGTTTTTTTTGTAAAAACTTAAAAAAAAAAATTGGTAGTCGTGAAACAACTATTCAGAATGATTGCCAGAACGTCCCATAAGAATCATAGCTTCTTATAGGACGTGTGGCACATAAGTAAACGATAGTTTGGCCAAATAATGAGGTAATGCAAACAATTTTGATGTTGCATTTATTTTTGTCTATAGTATTAGATTCTATTTCGCTATTTGTCCATGGACATACTTCAGACCTAACTTTTATGTGTCTATTATATTGATGGTCGAAGATCTAGAATATATTTTATCAAAGTGTAAATAAAAAAATAAATAATGGTTTCTGACCTATCATCAAAAATGGTGCAGCCAAATTCAATCCAATAAAGTCTACCCCAGCGTACATACAAACACCAAAAGCACATAATGTCGCCATAGCTGCACTAAGATTTCCCAGTAGTCCCAACCACGGTTTAGATCGTACCCAATCAAACATCATACAGGTAACTGTAAAAATTAAAAAAAAAATTAACACCTATTCTTTAGAACTTTAATAACGATTAAAGTTTCCAATGTTAGACTACCTACCAACAGAAAAAATGGCCATAATAGCGAAAGTGGACGTAAAATATGGTACTACTGATTGAGTATTTTTTTCTAATTCGTGATCTAAAGTCCTAGATGCAAATCTAGCTATTCTGATATGTTTAAATACATTTTCTTTGTCTTGAATTCGTTCAATTAAATCTAAGAAGGCATCTTCCCAAACAGCTCCCCTGAAAATAAAAGCAAATATCAATAATATAATTTTTTCTAGCCTGTTGTGTAAAGTAAACACAGTACATCCAAAAAAATTTGAAAACTCAACATTCACGCCCTAGGTACTAAAATCATTTGTATCTCTAATGGAGTTTATATCACGCACAGTTGTCATTGGTCACTAGAATCATTTTCTTTTCTACATGTGCAACGGTTATATAATTTAGTATATTAGTGAAAATTATTAGTTAGTTCCTTCAATATTTAATCTAATAAAGAAAATGTCTGAAAGTTGTTTTAAAATTTAAAATCGTAGGCAAAGCACAGCGTGCAACTAGTGAATAAGGACCGTTTTGTACAAATTCTTCAAATTCCGCTCTTATATAAAAAGTTTAGTTTACGCAGTGATTACAAAATATATTACAGCACAACTATTTTATTTTTTACTAGATGAAGTTTTTATTAACCAGATCATTATTATACTGTAACCTACTTTACTTCAAGAAACCATAGAATAATTAACAAATTTAAATTTAAGTAGAAGAAATTCACCTTGCTTCGGAAGGCAAAAGGAATTTATTTAACTACTTTTAATACTTTAATTAACCACTAAGATTTATTTACGTTTGCTATAACATGGTACTTCGTTTTTTGTGTTTGATACGTTAACTTCCTATCCCGTCTCATGCAAAAACTATCTTACCTATCGCACCTGTCTAAAACCTTACTACGATTTTGTTTTTAAAAATTGAAAGCAAGGCTTGTTCTGTACCTTATTCATTTATTACGCTGCAATTTTCGGTTCGTGTCAATAATCTTTCTATTTTTCAGGATACTTTAAAATTATATAATATTTGGGGTTAAACAAAAAACATTTACAACATTATAACATTAATGGATAAAACGTCCACATTTATGTAGAATTTTTTGCAAAAATGTACATATAATACGAACTATACATTTGTGTAGTTTCTACCTAAAATTCCCTGTATTAAGTGGTTCATATTCATCTATAGGTAGGTAAAGTATTTTCACAAATATAGTGTCTCATTGTAAAAGTTCTTTTGATAACACGTGATAAAAATAAATAATCCCCTCGAAATACGCTATTGTTGTGGGATTATCACAGTAACACAAGCTGGCTAGGACCGGCTTTTAGGCGAGTCAACTGTGGATAAAGCGTAATGTTAACAAACCAACTACATAATTAACTTATCTTATAAGCGTGAACATTAATAAGTTTTGTGAAACACGGAAAAAACAATTTGAACAGATTTTAATCAACGTCTAATTTAATTGGCCTATTAAAAATTATATTTGGAATTTATATAAATTTCTACCTGTCATATATCGTTAACTATCTTTAAATTTGTAGAGAGTTGTACGATGATGAACTAACAGTAAAAGATCTGCCTTCGACTGGATTGGTTTGAGTGTTCAGTTTGTGTAAAAAAACTAGTTTAGTATTGTTATAAAAGTTTTTTTTTAGTTTAGAGTTTGTACACTTGTCACTAAATCCATATAAGTCAAATTTATTTTTATAGTATAAAACAATGTGGCGTTCCTGGAGTCCAGAGGATAATATTTTACCAGTTGATGAACCGGATCCAAATCGACAAGGAGGTGATCTCATTCGAGTATTAAAATCTGAGAACCGCCAACGAATACATTTATCTAATGATGCAAAACAAATTATTCCCTTTTAAATTCTTGTCGAAACAAAATATGGACAGTAACGAAGCCTTGCACGAAACGGAAAATTTGACTAAAAATTCAGTATCAACAGTCTAAAAAATTGTAAGTAATCCTATTATACCAAGAAAAACAAGATAACAGTTTCTCTCGGAAGGTAGATCGTGCAGATAAAGATCTTATTCGTCGCAAAGTGTATTCCTTGTATGAAGAATAAATTGTACCCACACTACTTCACGTCGACAACATTGAAATTAAGTAGAACAACTGTTTGAAAGTGTTTGCAATGTATAGGGGATTAAATACAGAAAAGTAGATAAAAGACAGGTACTTATGGAATCCTATTGTATACGGATAAGAATGGAATATTTACAAAAAATTACAAATATATCGACACAACAGACGTTTAATTTATTTAGATGAAACGTGGTTTAATACTTACGAAACGCCATCTAAACGATGGGTAGATAATAGTCAATCTTGTACAACAAAAGATCCTTCTAATAGAGGAAAAAGAATAACAATATTCCATGCTGGATTAGTGGATAGATGGGTTTGAAATGCCTTATCTTTACCAGCTAAAAACATCAGTGATTCATGTCTTCATTACCATGACAACAAAACTTCTGATATAATTGAAGACTGGTTTCAAAATAAGTTAACACCCAACACCCCCCTATTTTTATAGTTATGGATAATGCGACATATCACAGTAGGCAATTAAGTAAAATTCACAGATCAAGCGATACAAAAATAACAATACAGAATTATTTATATGACAACGATATTTATGTTCACAAAAATAATACTAAGAAGGATTTATTGGACATTTTAAAAAATTTCGCATTGAAAATATAATACTTTTATAATAATTATGCCAAAAATATGGGTGATACAAATTTAAGATTTCCGCCATATTACTGTGTATTTCACCCAATCGAACATATCTGGCATAAACTTAGTTGTCTGAAAAAATAATACTTCGCCATATTTAAGTGCATCTGTCGTGCATATAATTGAAAGGAAAGTACTAATAATTGATGCGAATAGTTGGAAAAATGCAGTCTTACATATCATGAAACTGAAAATTCATATTTTCCTATACGTAATATACAAAATATTATCATCAATTTAGAAGACGACAGTGATAGCGACACAGATTTGACATAATAACTATGTGATGTATTATTTACTCGTTTTAAAAGGTTCATATTTATTAATGATAACTGGTTATGTTTTTTCTGTTTTATGTCAGAAAAAGTTGGCAAGAGGAAAATTTCTTTATTATTAATTACATGAAAAAATTATTCTTCATTAAAGGTTCTGTTTTTCTTTTTTCGCTTAATTATCCAGATATTTATTTAAAATAAGTATGTAATGTCAAGTAAAAACAACGTTAAATATAAAATTCTTTAAGCCAGCCCTTTCCACTAGTTACCTGAAGTTGGAAAATCCCTTCATCGCTTCGAGTTTATCAGCTGATGCACAAGTAAGCGGCAGTTTTACACAGCAGTGGACTGTCATCGCAGCGACTGTTTGGAGGTGGGGATACCTCTACTGCTATGATTTTACTGTTATATATATCCTGATTCACATATTGCGAATGAAAGGTATAAATCGGCTCTTACTAAAAATCAGAGGGTGTACGGCATTATTATTTGTTTATTACTAAAAAAAAGTTGTCTAGGCGACGATACACGCAAAAACAGTATTGGGTAAAGCCAAATTTTGATTTAGAGAATCACTTATTGATTGAATTGTTAAGTACATCGTTCAAAAATCCATTTGATGAAACCATGTAATTGTTGAAATGTACATATTATCTGTACCCGATCCTGTACTTTTGATTTTAAGAATTTTCTTTCTTTCTAATAATGTAGACCTTTGAGAAGCTATTTTTTTTGACAATTTCTTCGGAAATACCCATTTTTTCAGTAATATCAGCAAGTGCTGCTTTTCTTTTATTAAGATTTTTATAATGTGGCGATTTAACTTGCCATACACATACATTTTCACGTAACAAATCAATAAGTTTAAAAATTTTATCGTCCGAGACGCTCTTCGATTATCAGTTTTCGCCATGTTTTTTTGTGACGTATAACTACTGCTATACGAAAACTAGAAAAATTTCTAGCTATAGCAGTCAATCTTATCGCACTCAACTTTCATCACAGTTATGTGATTCACGATTCACGTAAAGAAATGACTAGCAGTAAGGTCACGCCTCCTAAACAGTCGCTGCGATGACAGTCCACTGCTATGTAAAACCGCCGCTTTTTTTAGTTACTAGTTACTATAATTGTGAATGTAAATGTACCTTACACTAAAGGCAGTTACTTACTATACTTATATACTATAATTATATACTTTTTTAAGAACTTACATTTTGTCAAATTTTTTAGTATCAGCATTTCCAAAATATACCAATTGTACAGAAGGTACACTTATGATAAGACCATCCTCACTAACTTCAGTGCCTCCAAAAAATACTGGAAAAGCGTGAGCATCCCATGTTACTGGATTAAACATTAGTGGAAAAGTTAGATTTATCGCTTTTTTCTCTACCTAAAATCAGATAAATATAGTTACAGTACAAAATCAGTATGTAAAACTTAAAATGTAAATTAATTAATTCATAAAAAATACATAATTAAATAAATAAGTAAATTTCGGATACGTCGGAGGGGATAGCATATCTTTATTAAGTACCTACACTATAATAGTATGAAAAAATAGGTGAAAAACATTATGAAATAAAAATTGACTAACGATAAGAAAAAATAAATATATCAAAACATTAATAAGTTTTATGTCAGTTTTGTAAAATTATATTAACCATTATTCGAATATTTTTTAAAACAATATTGTTTTAAGCTAGAGCTTTAAGCCGGCTCGCACACCGAAGCAATATGCAACTAGCAACTAGTAACATTCAATAAGCATTATTATCGCCAATGTGTTTTTCCATTATATTTTTGTTGACCTCGCACACCGACGCAATACGATATCGCTATCGCCTTTCTAGAGCAACATAATGTTGCTAGCAACACGACGTGCCGCTTGAAAAGCAACTATATCGCCCATAATTTGCCAATATTTTGTTCATCAAGCAGTGTTGGATCATTAAGGATTTTAATTTTACACTCCACATGTCAGTTGATGACAATAGGAATTCGTCTTTAACAGAACAATAATATATTTTTTTTATATTTTTTAGTTTTTTCAATAAAATACTTTTTATGTATGTTTTATTTAATTTAATGTGATTAAAAGTTGTTCCTGTGAGCGGATCGCATATCTGTAATTGGTGTCTTGTTTGGTAACAGTTTTGAAACTGTGTGGGATGCGTCTTTATTCTGGAGCACATATACTGGCTCCATGTTTACTCAACGCTTCAAATGCTGGATGAATCCAATATCGTCTGTTTTTTCTTTTATTACTCCTTAAAATTTGCCACAAAATTATCACTTCGTCTTCATCAGACATTTTCCACAAGTTGTTTTTATTGCTTTGGTATGCGAAGTACAACAAAATATGTTGCCTGTTGCTTATTGCATGTTGCTAGTTGCTAGTAGCATATTGCTCCATTGTGCGAGCTGCCTAAAGTTTTTTGTCGGCCCTTCTTAAAGTGCCACATGCGGTTTTGATATTCTAACACCATAATAAAACTATTTAATTCATTCTTGTTTAGATGAGCTTTGTGAGTATACTATTTATGCCCACAAAAAAATCTTGTAACTGTAGTTTAATATTTTAGTTTTTTTAAGACAGTTTTCTATATTCACAATTTTTGATATGTGGGTACAGCTAACTATTTTCTGATTACCAAAATCATTGATACAGTTATTTGATTCTGTGAAGTATCGTATAATTTGTTGTTATTATAATTAATATACCTTGATATCTACCAATTAAAATAACACGGGTACTTTCACATTTTTATTAATGTATTCAAATGTTCAACATAATTTTCGACCTGTTACGGATTCATTATCCTTGTAATAATAAAATGAACCTAGAACAGCTTAATTTGGGTAATAAATACTCTAGAAAACATTATGAATATAAAATGATGACCTTGTCATAATTATTTGTAAAAGATAAAATAGTAAAACTACTTTCTGCAAAAAAAATTAAAAGATAGCCATTATTTAAACCAAAGGGTAATTTTATTTAAACTTAGATTATTATTTATAACATTATTATTACTATAAAGTTTACCTTATATTTTATTGATTGAAAATATGATAATAGTCAAAAATTATTAAATTCTAAATCAATTCACAAATTCTAAAACATTTACGATATTAAGATAATTTCTTTTAAATGAAAGATCCCGCCAAGACGAGAGAAGGCCTTCTTGAGTTAAGAAATTCGCTCTAGTTGATATCTCGATAGCAAAAAATTGTTGCTTTTAAATTTTTTAAAATTTATTGCGAGTGTTTGGGTTGATATACTGAACAAAAGTTATGTTACTCCCTATCAATATATTCTTTGGGTGCGTGGATTCAGTACACAATATATAAAGCTTAGTCTTCTTGTGGATAAACTTATTCACCACACCCCTATTTTCTAACTCCTTCTTTCTGCTGCTCTTATTTCTATTTCTTGTATTCCTGCTACTTCACTTTATAGCTCTTGCCTCTACTTCTAATTGCTCCTGCCTTTTTATTTGATTATATCTTTTGATTCAAATTCTTTCATATAAATTCAATCTTTTAATTATTGTTCATCTGATGACTATCAATATTGTAAGGGGCGAACCACTCTCCCAGAAATCTACTGAATGAATGTGTCTTATATATATTTATGTAAATATATACTGTTTTTCTAAACGGACTTAAAATATCAATCATTTTTACGATTTTTCCATAGCTTCTTTAAAAGAACATTATATAAACAAGGCTAGTACAATCTTTATTTCATTTTGCTTATAAATATTAGAAGCAACCACGTATGACTTTTAAGGCAAACAACTAGACAAATGATACGTTAGACTTTTTCAGGAATTCGGCAATATACTGCTTTAAAGAACATCTCTCCATGGGCGTGCCACAGATTATTCATATTAGTCTTTTAATTTGTTTTTATTTTGTTTATGTTTTTGTTACTCACTTGACCAGTGATATTGTGAAAATAGTTTGGAATAAAAAAAATAAAAAATATTTCAGTCAACATTTCCTATTATAATAAAGATCAGAAAATGCAGTGGGTAATTTTTTTAATAATTATGAACTGGGTCTGACATGTCTCGAATTTTAAACATCAATTTTTGTATTACGATCTAAATCTGAATTACCTATGTTGTGGAAATTACAGACTACCTACAACCAATGACTGGTCGGCAAATGTTTAGATCTAATCTACTAACTACATGACCATAAAGCAATTATGAATAAGTTAAAAACAACACAAGAAGTTTGTTGTGTACTGTTGACTTTACTACATCTAACTCTTTTAAGTATGTAACTAAAAACTATGAAGAAATTTAAATTTCGAATAATGTCTGAATATTCCAGTGTTCACTTTAAAATGAATATATGTATATACACAATGTTTTGATCAACTGCAATGAAAATAATGATAATGAGGATTAACGGTCCGTAATAACACATATTAATAGATTAGTGCCTGCATGACCGAACTCTGCTCGTGAAACATTTAAATCCTACTTTTTGTTCTTATAATGTTAGTCAAAATTTTGTAGGCATTTTACTTTAGCAGCGCAGATTGCACGAGCAGAAACCTGACTAACAGTCCTGCGCGGGCGACGCCGAAATTACCGTACCCTAACAACAACCTTATGTGAGAAAACAGTTTTGGGTGAAAAAAAAAATGGAAAAAACGAATTTTCCCATTCGTGGTACCCAGCTAGATCGATTTTTTGCCCGCGTGTGCCCCTATATTTCAGAGCCGTTTTCGAAAACACAAAACACAGATACACATATTATTCGTTTAATAATAAACGATTTTATATTTTCATTATACAGGGTGTTAGTGAATAAGTGCGAAAAACTTCAGGGGGTGATTCTGCATGAAAAAATAATGACAGTTTGCTGCATAACATTTGTCCGCAAATTCTTCGTTTCCGAGATACGTTAAACTTTTTCTTAAAAACTAACTATTTATGTATTGCTCTGAAACCGGTAAAGATATTCAAATGAAATTTGGTGGTTGTTAAGAGGTAGTTATTGCGAATTGGTTGAGATGCAATTAAAAATTTTATGTTCATCATTGGCGCGCATACGGGTAATGATCTCAATGTTTTTGAAGGAAAAAATGGTACGCCACTGAGATATTTCAAACTAAAAATCATTTTGGAAATCCTCGTTTAATTTTTTATTACTTTGTAATGAAAAATGCTCGTTAAGATGTTTTATTTTTTTGCATAAAAACGGCGCCCCGTACGACAAAAAGATAAAAGGGATATTTTGGCACAAATTAAACGAGGATTTCGAAAATTATTTTTAGTTTGAAATATCTCAGTGTCGTACCATTTTTCCTTTAAAAGAAAAAATTTAACACCCTGTATCTCGAAAACGAAGTATTTGCGGACAAAAGTTATACAGCAAACTGTCATTATTTTTTCATGTAGAATCACCCCCTGAAGTTTTTCGCACTTATTTACTAACATCCTGTATTTGTTCTTTTCAAATATTAAGCTCAACTGTTTTGTTTATCGCCTTATTCAAAGGGTAAGGCAAATCCTTAAATCTCCATTAATTAATTACGGTAATAAACGATTAATAAACAAAATCATAAATAAAATATAAACAAAACATTGAAGAATAACATGAATAATTTGTAGCACAGCCATGGAGGGTAGTGTAGTGCCGAATCCCGCCACTTTTTCAATTTGTCTCGGAAAAAGTATATGTATGTCATCTTACCTGAGGATACATACAAGAAAGAAGACAATTCAATTTTGGGTTTAAAATATGAATTAATAAGGCAATATAACTATTGTCTTATATTTCTATAGAAAATAATAAAAAAATACACAGAGAACTGAGAATTGTAAAAATGTACTTCTTTAACATGTGCCTAAATCACAACAGCATCTATTAAGCGATGCTTAAATTTTTATGTCAAATAACATATTAATTGATGAAATAATTTACTAAATTATAAACTAATTTACATTAGATCGTCTTTATTTAATCATTTATATAATTAGGTATTTGGTTAAAATCAGAAGACAACCTAGACGAGATTGAAGAAAAAGAAGCGTCTTAGTGTTGAGACAGGAAACTCATTTTTATATCGAGCTTTTCTTGGTCTCATCTTGTCTTACGGCAATAGTATTTATCCTAAATCGTCATACGTATGTTCGGCGAAATAATACTTCACAGCTTGATTACAAGTGATCACAAGTAATAGCAAAGTGATCAACAGTTCAAATAAATATTTTAATTTTGGTATGAGAAACAAAAGATCGTTAATTATTTAATTACTAACAAACAATACTAAATTGTTACGAGTTAATTTATTCTATAATAAAATATTTTATTACCTGTGTGCGTTTCCACAAAAAAAAATTACCTTCCTTGTTTAAATATAGTTTGACCAATTTTCTTAACATTTTTTATGGCAAATGTCTGTTGTACTTGTACTTGTTTTATTTTATTTTTATGTTTTAAAATAAATACCAAAAAAATATTTGTTCCGAAAAAATTTTAATGTTTTCTACACGATACCTATAATTTATTGTAGGTATATATAATTACAACAATTAACACTATTTTTTGATTTCAGTCAAACAAAAACATTTTTAAATGTTTCTTTTCATAAATTGCTTTAAGTTATATTTTAATACATATTATGGCACATAATATTTATAAAATAATAATTGTATATTGGGATCTTGTTATGATTTAGTTTTTTTTCTACATATTTCAATATACAATCAAGATTGATTTAATACTAAATTACGGAGATTACCAAGTTGTACCACGTTTACCTAACTTAATCCCTAGCGTAAAAGGGTACTCTTTTTTGACAACCGAGAATATTTAAATTATACGGAGTAATTTTCTAATGACCTTTGTCAATTAGTAAAACTAGATGACACCACAACCACATTCTTGATAAGTAACTGGTTATTTACTAGTTTCTAGTCTTGATACGTAAGTTGTCAGTTGAAAGTGTCTTAAAACAATAAAAGTATGTATTATGTATACGTTTTTGAGGACTGACTAATCGTAACAGCTACCTAAACCGAAACTCTAAAGCTCAGGGTCGTAATAGGATCTATATCATACCAGCAGGTATCGACTGTTCTTTTTAATTATTTTACTTTACCGTAGCATGAAAGCAAAAATGTTATTTTTTCGTAAACTCAATAAAAAATTAGTATTTTTCAAATTTTTCAATTAAAAGGTTTCAATTCAGTTATTAATTTATTGATTATACCATAATATAAACTTTTTATAGTACAAACCTGTACAGATCAAAACCCGGTAATATAGCCGTCGTTAAACTCTCATTAAGGTAAGAAAGTTTAGTCCGCACGAACTCTGAACGAATACAATCTATTTTAAGTAAAAAGGGTGCAAAATTGTTAGTGTTAAATACTTAATTATAAACTTTCAAAAGCACACATTATGAAGTGTGGAATAATAAAGTGGCGTTGCACTAATACCCAAAGTAGGTGCAACACAAAAATATATACTATACAAGTGCAGATAAAAAACGATTTTGAAATATCAACTTGATCATTACCATGATCGTGAGATGATCATTGCTAGGAAGTATTCAATATTCAATAAATTATTAACTGTATCATTTTTCATATCTCAGAACAGTGCTGATGCTTAAGGCATTGAAAGCGATGATCTACTACCTACGTGTGAGAAGAATCAAGTACGAAGCATGGCGAGATGTTTTACCAGCATTACCCAAGAATAAGGATTAGGTTTTTGACGCGTTTGGTAATTTAGATTTGAAAACTATAATTAAAGAACGAAAATTTTATTTGAACTTTAGTTAAGGAAAATAATCTATGTAAATAAAAATGAATTGCTGTTCGCTAAAACTCGAGAACTACTGTATCAATTTGGCTAATTTTGGTTTTGAATTATTTGTGAAAAATCAGGAAAGGTTTAAACACTTAAAAACATAAATAATAAAGAACGGAAATACTATAAACAATAATTTAATTTTCCTATGCAAAGTGCGAATTTATTATTTAGTTCTATGAATTCCTAATACATGACAGTGTTGACTTATTGATATATAGTCCATTTTCATTTCACCGATTTTGGGCGATGACAGAAATCATACTCGAAGTAAATTTAGAGTTACATCTCTCTCAGATACAAGGAAGTTAGAAATTTAAATGAGGACGTTTGTTTTTTAATACAACACTTACGTAACTGCATCTTGTTTCACCGGTAGATAAAAAGTATTCAATACGGAAGTCTTGACTTAATTCACATTCCTAGTAACCGTCATGTACGGATCGTTGTTGAAGGGTTGAATTTAATAATTAATTATGTCATATTTTTGTAGATGTCAAACCACTGAAACCACAGAAACTTTTGACCTAATTTAGAAAAAAAAAACTCTCCGCCATTGGTAACTTGGATGACAGTTTAATCTTATTTCAGTGGTTTCTAATATCAAATCGGCCAAAAACGATGAAATGGACTATATAAATCTATTCCAACATTTAATATCTAGGTTGCGGAGAAAATTATAAAAACTTGGAAACAAACGAGAAAATAATAAAAACAATAAAGCAAAAAACAACAATTAAAAAAATAAAAACAAACCGTAAGAACTAAAAAGAAAACTACAAAAAGGTGAAAATTGAAAAAAACATGTATAATTGTAAAACGGATTAAGAAGCTGAAAACAAGAGGAAAATGACACCCAAAAAAAAAAAACAAAATAGATTCGAAAAAATCGTATAAATTGGAAAAAAAGCAAAAAAGGAAAAATTAAAAGACAAATAAATATGAATAATAAATCAGGAAAAAATGAGTGAAAAACTAGGGTTGTGGAAAGACTAGATTGCGTTGTATTCCGATTGTTAAATAATAGAGTTAAAACATTTGCCTTCATCCGAAATGTATGAAAATCAAAAAGGAATTATCAAAAAAATGGCAACAAAAAGTCAAAAAACGGGAAAACTAGCAAAACTGGGACAAATATAAAAAAAAAAACGGGAAAAAATAAAATATATGGAAAAATGTTGAAAAAGAAAATATATAGAAAAAGAAAAAAAAGGAAAAATGTGTCAAATTGGTAAGAGTGATGAAAAAAATGGATACAAATGTGTAAAAAACTGGTAATAATAATCGAGAAAATAAAGTACAATGGAAGATAATCTACAATGCTGAAAAAAAAGAAAAACCGAGAAATCATCACAAAAATTAGAAAACCAAACGAAAAACGTGTGAAATCAAAAACAAATGAAAAAAACGACAAACTGAAAAAAATCCAAAATACAACAAAAAAAATAGTGAAAACTTGAAAATAAAGGAGAAGATATGATAAAATCATCAAAAATCAGAAAAAAAAAATGGGAAACAATAAAAAAAACAGAAATAAATCGTAAAAATTAAAAAAACAATAACGAAAAACGGGAAAAGGAAATCATTGATTGATAGACGGTAAAAAATTCGCCGGGAAGCTAGTTTAATTAAATTAAAAGCTTTATTTTGTTGGGTTCCTGTGATACCATTTATACAGATGGTACATTTAGTATTGTACAAAGAATTTTTACCAACTATTTACAATCCATACTTTTAAAAACGATTATAATGTTACGGACATATTTACTTTACTACCTGATAAAAATGGTAATACATATTATAAAACAAGTTGTACTCGCAACGTCGTTCGCGTGGCGTGTGATTGTTGTATAACAATTTCTTACCCCACCCCATTTAAGGAATGGGGGGAAATTTTTATACACCAGATGTTAAGTTGAAAGAAGACAAATACATCTGTGAAAACCGCATTCGAATCGGATCAGTAGTTTTTATGTGATGTGCGCACAAACATAGAGACAGACAGACAAAAAAATCTAACCACATTTTTGGCGTGTTGATTTTTGTATAAAAATTTCTTTCCTCTCCTTGTTAAAGGGGGGGGGGGAGAAAGTTTTATACACCAGATGTTAAGTTGAAAAAAGACAAATACGTCTTTGAAAACCGCATTAAATCCGATCAGTAGTTTTCATGTGATGCTCGCACAAACATATACATTTCTACAGTTTTATTATATGTATAGAAGATGTATTAAAATGTTAACGATTAATGATAAATGTAAGGCACTGAACTTATCTTTTAATCAAAAAAAAATGTAGTCGAGTTTGAACAAGCAATCTATAGTATCTATCATTTCTAGATTTTTGACATTCTCAAATTTAACCCGTTGTAGATTTCTTTTATGTCAAGCATGGTACCGCAAATTTTTAAATTTAGGTTGTCAAGTGAATATAAAGAAAAAAATTAGGAATTATTCTTTGGCCTACATTTTTTTAGAATCTAGTTGTTGATTTTTTTCTTTTAAAAAGTGTGATGAAATACCCGATGCTGAGGGAGTAAGACAATTTTGAGATTATCTAGTTAACAGTTATGTATCCGAAGAATTTCCTCCAAAAATTTGGATATGTAACACAAGTAGTATGTATCGGTCTACCAACACCTTTGAATCATTTTATTCTTTGATGAAAAATTAAGACTGTTAATGGGAATGAAAAAATTTAAATCGTTTACAAGAAAGAAATATGAGTATACAGCTTCTAAAATAAACGAATTAGGTAAAAAAAATTACCAAATTCGATTTTGTAACATCTTTTAACCTAAAGCAAAATTTAATTAATACAAATATAAATTTTAAATATATGTTTATGAAAATTATAATAAAACTATTAAACTTGTTATAAGATTATACTATTAAACCTTCAGACCTCTCTAAAAAATCGGTGGTACCTACAACTAGACAGTAAGATTTAATCTACCTGAGGTTGCGTGATATAACTCGGTAAATTATGTAATCGAAAAATGGATTTAGACCAATATTGGGTTAATTAGAAAGAAAAATATTTCAAATTAGAATCAACTGTTGTTTCTATCTATTTACTTAATATATTTGGGGATATGGTTTGTTAAATAAAAGGCCAATTTTCAGTACTTCGACACACCATAAATACCAAGTTATTGATTGGAATAGGTTTTTTCGATAAAAATTAATAACTTTTTATAGTTTAGGTGTATAACAAAAATAGAATTTAAAGATTTCGTTAACTCCTAAAATATTTTCGACATTTCGTGAATTTTTTAAAATTATTTGAAATTGACAAAAACAATTAAATAGATCCAAATGTGACGAAGCAAAGATTTCTAAAAGAATTTCGACATTTGTTAAAGTTTTTAAAATTATTTGAAAATAGCAAACAAAAATTAAAATAAGCTACCGATTAAACATTAGTATATAATTCCAAACGTTTGTAAATAATTATTTAATCAAAATTTTTACATAACAAGGAATTCATAAATAATGGAAATTTTATAAAAATTGCTATAAAACGTTTTGATTCGTTTAAAACAAAACATGATAATATTTAAATATTCCAAAATTATTAATAATAATAACAATAATAAAATCCTACAATGATTGCAAAAATATTGAAAAAAACATTGGTTTAAAATAAGTTTAAACAATCTTAAAACTGTTTTTTTTTAATATTAAGAGATACTAAAATATCGAACGTTTCAAATTCTAGTCGACAGGAGTGTTAAAGCCGAAATTTCGTCGTCATCCGTCATACATTTCTTCTTTTTAACATGTTCATTCAATATAGGTATTTACGTTCCCACTTAGGCAGATACCCTAGTGGATACATGGGGTAGCTATGAGGACTAAAAGTAACAACATTGTCGTCATCGATAATATGAATCAAATTTTCGCAGTCGAAGGTGTTGATATGACAATTCGAAATCGCAAACACCTGAATGGGTAACAAACAAGGTAGCGGACAAGGGTAAAGTGGGCCAAAAATTGAACAAAAATCGTCATCTATAATATGTCCGCCATTTCTCACACGTAATGTTGAGCACTTGACGGGCCTAAATCCGAAATGCAGGACAGCTGGGTGGATAAAAAGGAGCCAAAGGAGGTGGCGGTTAAGAGTAAAGGGGGCCAAAATTTGGGCAAACAATCGTCACCGATAATAAGTGCACCATTTCTACCAAGTAATGTTGGACCCTTAAGAAGCCTAAATCCAAAATGGCGGACAGCTGTGTTGATCAGAGGACACTTAACCGAAATTTTGGCTCTAGATCTTAGACTATCACTACTGTATAATTAAAAATATACTCTTGGTTTTCAAACGAAATTATGATTTATGAGCAAGTCATATTTTTAAAATTACTATATTTGACAAAAAAATAAAATTTAAAACTGGGTTTGTTTAAAATTTTATTATTGAAATTTTTTTAAATAGTAATTAAATTATACCCAATAGTTTTTAAGAAAGTTCACAAATTCCAATAACATTAATAAAAACAATAAACAAAATGAGTTAAAATCCTTTGACCTTCTTATTTAAAATCGCGATGTAGTTTAACAAACTACTTTTAGTTTTATCTATTAGTCGGTGTATAAAGCTCTCTCACGATTAATGTATTTTATAAACCTTGAACTTGCAAGTGTGTTGTTTTCTCCAAATTTTTAATAAAGCAGATCAACGTAAACGTGGGAGTTTATTTAACATTGACAATGAACCGAAGAAAGTGTTTTGGTGCCATTCATGAAAATTATGTATGTTTTGTTTTCTAGTTAACGGTCTGCTACTAAAATAAAATTATATTTTTTAATATATAGATTTCGAAAGTGAGAACCAATTAATT
Source organism: Altica lythri (assembly GCA_964028335.1). Taxonomy (NCBI): domain Eukaryota; kingdom Metazoa; phylum Arthropoda; class Insecta; order Coleoptera; family Chrysomelidae; genus Altica; species Altica lythri. The sequence continues at coordinate 13,166,319 of OZ034804.1, read as the reverse complement.
TTATCAAAGAAAAATATAAATTATTAAATACAAGTACCTAAATTATAGTTGTTGCATAGATAGGTATCTACATATAAACAAAAAACAAGATATAAATTTCTCAATAGTTTAAAGTAAAATTAAATTTAGAAGATTGTATTTGTGTAAAACTAATTAATATTACTTATAGGCTATTGAATATGTACTATTGTAAGGGACTCCTGCGTTAAAGTGGTTTTATGATTGAATATGTTCAATTGACCCCAAAATATGACAATACCGCGGAGTGTTACCATTTCAAGCTTTGCAATATTTAGAGCTATGTGAAAACATCCACTTTAAATTTATCTTTTAATTGGTCGATGACTAAGCATTTTTCATGTAGACAATTAAATTTCCAATCGGAATTGCACCTTCTAAAGTTAAAAAGAGGTACTTTTCATGAAAATCTCTCGAAAAAAACAATAAAAAAATGCCAAAAATCGAAATTTTTTTCGATTTCTTGATTGTAGGTGACCTTTTTCTACGTGTACTTAGGTAGGTACGATTAACTCGTTTTGTAAAAGCCTTTACGAGTTATAGTGACCGAGATAAAAATTTTCGCTAGTTTTAGCTTTTTTGCTAATTTTCACATTTTTGAAGTTATACTTCTATTCGTACACTCTGTAGAAAAAGATTGTGTAGAGTTAAATGGGAAAAATCATTACATATCTAATGGTGTGAGTAAGAGAGAGAGAGAGAGAGAGAGAGAGAGAGAGAGAGAGAGAGAGAGAGAGAGAGAGAGAGAGAGAGAGAGAAACACTTATAAGGTATATTGGTCGGTAAAAACAAAGATGAAATATTTATCACATGTTATTAGTCATAACTATAAGTCCTTTGAATACCGTTTTAACATTCAGTACATTGAAAAGGGATAGATAAACAAAAAACAGTCTGAACTAATGTATAAATATCATAGTGACGGACCACATGATTATTTGACAGATTATTTTATAATTCTGTCACGTAAGTGAAGTAAAGTTTAGCATTTTATATTAATAATAATATTCAGTAATGAGTATTGTATTGTAGTCCAAAGTACCATCACATGGTTGCATTTTGCATTATATCATGCACTATGCTTTTAAGGTTGTTGGCTACATAAACAGAGTTTTTACGAATAGTCGAGGAAACTAAAACCTCTGAATTTTGTAACGTACCTATGCGTTTTTTTTGCATTGGATTCGTTAAAGTATCAGGAAATTTGTCGCTATATTTTATAATGTAAAAATGGGAAATTGCATATCTCCACGACCATTAATGAATGTAATAATTTCGACTTCATTTTGAATAATAGTGAAACACTTATGGGGGCTTTTTACACAATTTATTTACAAAATTGTTAAGATACACTGAACTCTGCTGGATAACGTCTAACTACTTGACAATACAATGAACTCTTGTGAACACTTGACTCGAACTGACGTTAACTGCCCATGTATCCCCTTATATACAACATTATTTAATCTAGTCAGTGTGTTTAGAAGTTTCTAGAATTTTCTAGAAACATTATTTAAAATGGTCAGTTGATTTTTTTACAAACTTCTAAAAATCAACTGTCAACAACAATCTTTCAAATTAAGGTCCCTTCCTTTACGGTTATCCCGTTACACTGCCCCTTCCTTAGATTCATTCCTCCTGGAATGTTATTTCCTACATCGGAATCTCACACACTCCCTGAGCCAGCCAAACCATCTTCTTGGAGTTGCTGCGCATCTCCACTGTGGTTTCCCTGGTAAGGCGCCAAACGATCATGATGGACCACGACGGGTTTCCCTCTGGGAATTTTCACGATCCGATAAATGACATCGTTAATCTTCTTCTCGATGGTGTAAGGACCTTCCCAGTTCTTTTGTAATTTGGGACAAATACCTCGACGCCGTCGGGTGTTATAGAGCCAGACTAAATCTCCAACTTGGTAACTCTTTTTCATTGTCCGTGTGTCATAGTACCTCTTCATCCGATCACTAGATAATTGTAGTTTTCCACGCACCAGGTTGTGTATATTTTCCATTCGATTCTGAAGGTCGGCGACATATTGTTCACGTGCCATTTCTTCATTAGGTTTACAACCAAACACCAAGTCACATGGTAGCCTCATTTCTCTACCGAACAGGACCTTCGCAGGCGTTTGGCCAGTTGATTCGTTGATGGCCGATCGAATTGCCATTAGAAATAGTGAAATATGTCGATCCCAATCCCTCTGACAATCTGACACCACTTTTGACAGATAGTTGGTTATAGTTCGATTCATTCGTTCCACCATTCCATCCGACTGAGGGTGCATCGCTGTGGTTCTCGTTTTTTGGATGCCTAATCTTTGGCAAACTTCTTGAAACAGCTTGCTCTCAAAATTTCTTCCTTGGTCTGAATGTAATTCTAATGGTACCCCAAATCGGCTTACGAATTCTTCAACCAATATATCTGCTAAAGTGGTAGCTTCGTGATTGGGAACTGCATATGCTTCAACCCATTTAGTGAAGTAGCCCATTACAACAAAGATGTACTTGTTTCCTACATCGGTCTGTGGAAGTGGCCCCAATACATCTACTGCGATTCTTTCAAAAGGACTTCCAACCAGGTATTGCTGCATTTCCGCCTTCGGTTTTCGGTGCGGACCGTTACTGGCAGCACATGTAGTGCATTTACGACACCAATCTTTAACATCATTAGTGCAATTTACCCAGTAAAATCTATCTCGGATCTTTTGCAGCGTTTTCGTGATACCCAGATGTCCTCCAGAACTATCATTATGCATCTGTTTCAAAATTTCCGGTACAGCATTTCTTGGGACCACTATTTGTTCCATGTTTCTGTGCCCTCGGAATTTTCTACAAGTCTTTTAACGAGCCCTCCGTCCAAAATTAAAGAGTTCCATTGGGACCAGTATGCTTTTAAAGCAGGAGAGGATGAGGATATTTCTCTCCACAACGGACGACGTCCATTCTCTTCCACTCCCTAATCTTTCTCAGAATGGGATCGTTTTCTTGTTGCTCCTCCAGCATAGAGCTCTCGTCTCCTAGCACAACCTTAACTAAGGCAAGTTTTTCATCTTTCTGCTCCATTTGGGTACAATGGGGGCAAGTATTTCTTATGTGGCCTAGTTCTCCGCAGTTCCAGCACCTCACTGGGTGCCTTCTTTTTAAAGAAAACTTCATTAACCTCTCCACTACCGCTTCGACTTCTCTGACGGCATAAACGGCATGGTCGAAGTTACCAGTGTCTTCCATTAGTCGAGCAGCTGCATGTGAGACCTCCGTCGCCGTATCGAACTCCAGGGCAATGGTCAAGGCGTTTACAAGAGATCTCGGCCTTGCCAACCGTACAGCCCGTTGCAATTCGGCGTCTCGAAGACCATCGGTAAAGGTTTGGATCGCCAGGCACTCCAGAAAATCTTCCGCTGCATTTGGATACGCAAACCGTACCATTTTTTCCACTTCAGCTTTGAACTCTTGGATAGTTTCTCCATTTTTCTGCTTCCGGCTTTTCAACTGCACTCGGTATACCGGTTGTAGATGACTTTGGCCATAACGCATCTCTAGACGATTTACCAATAGCTCAAAATTGTCAACCTCATCCGGTGTCAATACATGCAGGACGTCTAAAACCTCGCCTCGCAGAGCCATGGTTAGGAACAATGCCTTCTCTTGGGGTGACCATTCATTTGCTCTGGCCACTGCGTCAAATTGTTTCAGGTAATTTGACCAGGAAGTCATCCCGTCGAAGGTCGGGGGTTTTATCGTCATTCGTACCTGGGCCGCCTCTCCGTTTCCTCGTCGTTCGACGTCTACGTGGCCGGTTTCCCTCCTTTCTGCATTTCCGTCGCCGTGGTGGATGATTTGGTTTCGGCAACAAGCTTCCAGTTCTTGTTGAAGCTTCCTTATTTCGGACTGCATTTGCTGGTTGATCTCGTCTCGCAAGTTGGCTACTTGCTGATTTTGCTCGTCTCGTAAGTTGGCTACTTGCTGATTTTGCTCGTCCCGAAGATGTGATATCTGCTGGGAGAACGAACTGGATAACTCATCTGATAGGGTAGACATCCGTTGTGATAGCTCCTCTTGTTGGTTCTTCATCTGACTGGATAGCTCCTCTTGCTGGCTCGTCATTCGTTGTGACAGCTGGGACAGATCTTCGCGCTGGCTCTTCATCTGACTGGACAACTGGGAAAGTTGTTGAGTTTGTTCTTCTTGTTGGCTCGTCATTCGTTGTGATAGCTGGGACATATCTTCGCGCTGGGTCTTTATCTGACTGGATAGCTCCTCCTGTTGGTTTGTCATTTGTCCTGATAGCTCCACTTTCAGCTGGGAAATTGCTTTTTGAACTGGGTCTTCAAACTCGACAGCGTCAGGGTCCACATTATTATTTACGTAGTATTCACGGAGCCTTCTCAACAACACGGATTTGCTCCCAGTAGTTTCCAATTCCAATTCTTCATGCTCTCTTCTGAGCTCTGCCACCAATAGTTCATTTATCTTTTTTCCAGGCATTCTTGTATCTTCACCCCACACCTGACACCAATTTGAAACACTTATGGGGGCTTTTTACACAATTTATTTACAAAATTGTTAAGATACACTGAACTCTGCTGGATAACGTCTAACTACTTGACAATACAATGAACTCTTGTGAACACTTGACTCGAACTGACGTTAACTGCCCATGTATCCCCTTATATACAACATTATTTAATCTAGTCAGTGTGTTTAGAAGTTTCTAGAATTTTCTAGAAACATTATTTAAAATGGTCAGTTAATTTTTTTACAAACTTCTAAAAATCAACTGTCAACAACAATCTTTCAAATTAAGGTCCCTTCCTTTACGGTTATCCCGTTACAATAGAAAGTGTTCATTCTCACTCTTGAGATAGAATATTCACTCTGAAACACTTGCTTCTTATGTGTTTTGCATGTATTTCCATTCTATAACTAGTGACGGAATAACATTCTGTAATTGCTCAACAAAAAACATAGATTGCCTGCGAATTTTAAAACTGTCACTCAGTTTGTTAGTGCGACGTTCTAATATATTTCAATTTAAATAAACAGAATTGTTACATGGTTGTGGAGAAAATACAGTCTGTTACACGGTTAGAATGAAAATTCGATAACTCGTGGTTCCGCTCGCTCGCTACGCTCGCGTTCGGAATTCTCCACTCGTATCGAATTTTCATTCTAACCTTGTTACAGAATATACTATTCTGCATTCGAAAAGTGCATTCCGAACAGACAATAGAGAGAAAACTTACAATGCGGTAAGTATTGCTGAAAATGGGTTCAATTTATAAACTCGGGGTTTTTGGGGTCGCTGTACACGAATATCACGATTCCGAAAGTCTCCGCGGCACTTGGTGCCTAGGGTATTTACTTCTTCTCCTAGGGTTTAATGTAAATTCTGTACGAAATCAGTGCACACCTGGTACTTGGTGGTTTTTTGAGTCGCTAAATACGATTATAATAATGACGATGGTCTTCGAAACACCTGGTGCTTAAGATTGACCTCGTTTCCAGGAATATTATGCAAATTAGATACAAAAAGCGTTTGCACTCGGTTTTTGTGGAGGTTTTTGAGGTCGCTAACCACGAATATCATATAATGATTTTGTTAAATTATTCGCATACAAATTTATGAATCCGGGCGTGTGCATAGAAGTATAACTTCTGCCGGCAGTTCCACTGAGTGTCACACTCATTTTTTATTTAAATTTCGCTCTGTACCTTTTTTCTGAATAATTTTAGGTATATACAACCATATACCCAAATCAAAGCTTGTTTAATTCCATTTAAAATAATGAATTTTTCAAAAAAAAAACCTCTATCTGTTTCAAAATACGCATACGCAACTATACAGATGTGTGCATACGACTACAAGCAACCAGTTTTATCAATCCTATTACAACTCAAGGGTTAGTATGAATTAAAGACTTCTATTTCCCCTACAGCCTGGGCTAATTTGCTCGTAGTCCTATATATATACAGATTATTTGATTTCGTGCGAAAACGTATCCAAAATGTGCATGCTCGCTCTAAAGAATATCTTATGCTAATATTTGCAGATTACTGTTTACTTTTCACTACATTTTTATATTTTTCGGGTGGAATTTTGTAATTACTTACTTCTCGAATAAATACAGATCTGAAACTTTTAGGGTCGCTCAGAACTCGATGACAATGCATGTTTTAAGTATTTTTAGACAGATGTATTGAGGTTTAATTACAATTTCTACTAATTTTTAATTTTATTTGGTAAACTATTTTAAACTTTTCATAATAGATAGCGCTGTTATAATTGGGTTTAAAATCGATTACAATAGTATATTGTAATACAAGTGTTACAATGACAGAGGTTTCGTAGTACGAGTTCAGTTTGTGAAACGAACCGCGAAGCGGTGAGTTTCGCAAAGAACGAGTACTACAAACCGTCATTGTAACTCGAGTGTTACATACTATTTTTTATAATGAACTTTTAAAAGTATAAAAAAAAGTAAAATGAGTGTTTTTCGAAATATTTATTTATGTTGGCAATCTTGACAGTTTTGACACTTGTCAGTTTTAATGATTTTAAATTAGAATGTTTGTCAAATTTGTATAAAATATTCCGAACTTAGCAATAACGCTGATAATGTAGTTAATTATTTACTACAACATACTTCTTGATTTACTACCTGAACTCTTTCGTTGAAAATCAGTGCAGTGCAACCAATTGTGTAAAACAAAAAGTTACCAAAAACAGTGGTTCAATGAATCTATTTCGATACTGTTTTTAGTGTCGAAATAGAAACTTTGTGAAGGTGAATTATAAAAAATTATTTTCTTTCATACTGATTTAAAAACCAAAATTTATAATTTTATACTGTTTCGTATATATCATAAATAGTTATTTATGTATCAAGGGCGTAAAACAAGCGTTTAGGGACCACAACACGTAAGGTCCATAAACGCTGTTTACGCCCGAAATACATACAAACTTTTATGCACGACCGTTTTAATAATCATTTATTAAAAAAATTGCCCAATTGTTTTAATAATAAAACTTAAAAAGGATATTTTTTATTTTTATTTTTTTGTGAACAATTTAATATAAATGTCATTCCAACTTGCATGAATTTTATACCTCGAACCCTGATATTATTAACAACTTACCCTGTATAACCATTCACCGGATAATTTGTATTCATTCGTTATTTAAAATAAATAATTTGATTGAATTAATATGCAGAGGCTAGAAATAATATTTTAAAAGAATAATCCATATATGTACCTATGTTGCTATGTTCTCGTTACCCTAGCAACAAAGTCAAAATAGGTGGTGGCCATTTTTATTTAGACTCATTGTCAGTTTAGATGATTGCAAATATTTCAATATTTAAGATAAAAAATTACTTTACCGGCTGCCATTTACACTTTATCGCCCGGCGGGCGGTAAAGTAGTCCACGGGCGCTAAAGTGGCATTTTACGCCCGCTAAATATATATAATAATCTGTACTTTACCGCCCGATCGTGCATAAAATGTATTTTTATACTTTGTGAATATTTACAAAGTTCTATAAACGAATGAATAGATAATTTCAATCTCCATTTTTTTGGACATTTTTTCTCTCCGAAGATTCCTCGTATATTCGGTTTCTAAGGCAGGTCGGAGTTAACAAAGATATTCAAAAAAATTTCGGTTTTTGACAATTAAAACACTCCTCTGTCTTGCTTTCACTCGCGATCTAAAGCTTTACTTTCCAATTAAAATACGTTTTTTTCACACGTATTATAATTTTGTCATACATATTTTATATTTTTAGTCCGAATTTTACCTTCTCTGTGTTAAATTGTTAATTGTACAGCATACACGTCTTCTTATGTTCATCTAGGAAGTGGCTAACTTAGTCACTGCAACTGCATTGTAGCAGGACATAGGACATTAAGTATAGTTAGGAAGTTGTGTAATAACTGTGTTTTCATTGTTATAAAACGTTTCCTTTTTATTATATTTTATAAGTCACGACAAAAGTGACTAAGAAAGTAACTTGTTAGAATCAAGGTAGAACAGTTGTGGAATTTATAGATAAGTTGCGAGAATAATAATCGAATCAAAATATATATTTTTAAAAGCTTAGCCCTTAAATAAAGTGTATAATAATATATTTATAACTGTACTGTAACCCCTTTTTTTGATGTTAAAGGCTCACAAAGGGTTAGCCAAATGCGGACGGCACTCAGGGGGTAGGAGGAGAGCGAGTCGTGGGTCGAAGGAGCAATTGGGCGAGTATCTAGGAAGAAGGAAACATAGAAAATATTTACAAATCGGTAAAGGGCGCCACTTATTTTTTTTTATAGTGAAATAGGAAAGAAAATAAGAAACCTATTGAGAAATAGTTTATTAAATCTGAAATGGTTAGGGAACACACTTTAATTGAGTTATATCCTTAAGTCAATAATTATTTTAAACTTACCTTATTGATTCTACAATTCCTTGAATCCTTTTGTCTTATTAAAATCTAAATCTTTATTAAACAAGAGGTTTGAATCAGAACAGTTACTGGGAAGGTATAAGAAATAAATACTCAACGATATCAATAAAAACAATAAAACAATGTATTAAAAAAATAAAACAAAAATCCCCAGTATTAGTGAGAACGGTTATCACCAAAAAACTAACACTTCTGTTTATACAGTGAAAGATATTAACTGGTATTTGACAATACGGTTATTAAAAAACTAATATTCCTGTACATATAATATTACAGATTTTATCTAAATTGCATAACCTATTTTCAATAAACGAAAGTATGTAGAGAACTCAATTAAAACAAAATATATACTGAAGGTATATTTCCTTTCTTTAAAACAAAATTCAGTTCTCTAAAGAGTGCACACTCTGAGTGTTCTAAATATCTAAAAATTACCATATACATGAATACAAATATGAAATTTAGCAATACAAGTACCATAGAGGTAATAATCATGTAAGATTACGATTGAACACCAACACTTTGAAGAAAGTTAAAAAACAAAATTTAAAAACACTACATATTTATCATTCAATCATAGTTCCATAGATTTGAATAGTAACTAATGTTATTAACTGATTTAATACCGCTAAAAGCTTATAACAATTTAAATTTAGATAGAATCACTATAAAAAGTTTCCAAAAGCATATTCTTCCGAATAAGCACTTGTAATCCGGAACCAAAATTCATACTTCGTGACCGGAAAGTCACGCTTCTACGATAATAAAGCTTCTTTAAACATACCATAATTAACCAAAAACCATGTAGAATTAAACATCAGCACATAGGAAATCATCTATAAAACCATCCATAAGGTTTTTAGATCACTAGGTATCCATTTACCTCGGTACCATATAATTTTATAAAAATTTCAAAATGGAGTCTTCCAACAGACAGCACGTAGCACCATGAATTTATTGATACCATAAATCAAACAGATTGTACTTCCAATTTAAAGCACATCTACATCCAAATTGAAAGGCAATATTTTTTAATACACTTCCGATACGGAATAAACCAAGAACAAACGGTAATCTTAATGCTGTGAATTAACCGGCAGCCATTAATGTTCGCAAACGAAGGAAATCAGCTTCCTTTCGCTGGCCACGTAAAATCGTAAGTAAGTTCAAAGCTTGTTCTCTTTCACCGGTCTGCTTCTCTCGGTTCTCTTCGAGTATTTTCGATATGTATCGGTCTTAGTAAAAATGTAAAGTTGATTGCATACCGACAAAAGTGTAAACGAGAAGATAATATTATTTAAATGTAACTGTCTTCGGAATAGGTAAAGTTGGTTGCCTACCGACAAAAGTGTAAACGAGAATATAATATTATTTAAGGTGGTTTTTTTTGGAATGCTACACAGCCCCCTACGAAAAGAGGAAACTGGGGTCCATTGAAAACCACAGTTTTCGAGAAGAAACTACTAGGGTGGGAACCACAGTAGCATTATTCGAATGATCTTACTCATTACAAGGGTAAACTTTACCAGCTAAAGGAAAATGTCAAAAGGTGACTCAACAGAAACTAAATAAAAAAACATGCGGAGTTCAATAGGATTGTACCCTACAGTAATAATAACTACCTTGGTAGTCATTTGTCCACACAGACAAAACTAACAATAAACATATGTCGTACAAGTTAAACTAAACGTTGTTGTGAAGGAACAAACGATAGGTATAAATGAATCCTAGTTGTTCAAACTAGAGATTCTCCTGACCAGATTTCTATAAGCGGTACCGGCCAACCGAAAGATCACAGAGTAATCAGGAACGACCTACGCCGAAGTTTCTGTACGGAAACACACACCGGTGTACAGCTCGACCTAGATGGGTAGCACTAAACGTTGGTTTAAATAACCATCATATTGCAAAGCAAAAAATATTCGCCCAAAAGGCGTTTATACTGTCCCTTGATATAAAATATCAGGACCACATAACATTTACTCACACACTTAAGAAGAGAGAAAAAAGAAGGCTATGTTCCTATAAAGTAAAATTTCCCATAGGCGGCACAACGCGTCATTCCATTTTAGGAAACACCCATGAAGAAAGAAAGGTGAAGTTAAACCAAACTGTTAATAGTAATTTTGAAAAGCAAGAAAGAAACACGGTACGATAGATATAATTAGTAATTTAATAAGTCTATTGACTCCATTAAATCCAACAGTCACGGTAAATACAAGATACGTAAAGTCTAATTTAATAGTAGCTACTAGCACGATTTTAGATAGAACTCAAAGGTAGTAAGAATTGGAAATGACGTACACAATTATGGTTTTCAACTAGAAACAGGAAATATAAGAAAAGAAAAAAATATTTTATGGTTGTCTGTGGTTTTGATAGCTGCGCGTATCATACGTCTAAAAATAATTTAGAGACAAAATCGGTAAGCCAACATCGGTATGAAGTAACCAATAGTATGGAACTCCAAAGTCATAGTAGGTATACTCTAACAAGACAACTATAATTAATAAAGAATCAAAAGGAGATAGAGATAGGATTAATGGTTACTTGTCTTCCTTAAAAGCTCAACAGACCACTACCGGGAAGAATTCCCTACGGTTTCCCTAGGCTTATCTCTCGTGACAACTGATAAGGTCAAAGTAATCATAAACTGGGAGAAGAAAAGAAATAACATCTAGCTGAGAACGTGTTCATTAAAACTTACAGGTGGTGATTGAATTCATCAATATTCGCCAGACAAATCAAAATCGTAGACTAGCTATTAAACACTCTTAGGTCAAATAAAGCGAGGTTAAACACAACGACTCTAAACAAATCCTCACATAACGATATACTAAATTCCACTTAAGGAAATAGTGCTCAAACTATCTAGTACTGATCATACTAAACCAAAATGTGTAAAAATACACCAAACGGAAATACAACATCTAATAATGTCGTCGAAAAACAAGCAGTGATTAAACACTTCAAGATACGGTAAATATAACTAGAGAATAATTCTTCTGAACGTTATCGGTAGGGTAATGAATGTCTTCTTCATTAAACGGTACGGTAGAATTAAGTGACTATTTCACTAAACGGTAAGATAAGGACAAAATTAACAGGAAATAATTTCCAATTATACAAAGACGGTAAGGTAGGTACTTTAAGTGATACATTCACTTAAAGGTAAAGTTCTCAAAAGAAATCGTATCACTAAACTGAAAGCAAAGAATAAGATCAGGGATGTGATAACGATGAAATGATTTAGGTGAGTTTCCACCTTATGGACGATAACAAAGCAAACAAAGAAAAAAAATTCCCAGAAAGTACATGAGATACTTAAACAGAGAAGGGAAAGGTTTCATTTAGTCGCCTCGTACGACAAGCAGTTTAACACTTTGGGGGTTATTCTATTCCCGCCGCCCAAACGGGGTCAAAAACTAAAAACAGCAGAAAAGGAAACGGAAAGTATACAAGGGTATGGTGAGTTCATATCAAATGAGAACTACTCATGACAAGATTCATCTTCGGACGAGTTATCCGAGTCTGAATAGTAGGGTTTTAAATCTTTGATGTGCCAATTACCAGCTCGAGAACCATCAGCATTTTTCAAGGTATACACAAGGGGAGATAACTTTTTGACGACTGTACATAACACAAATTTTGAAGCTAACTTGGACATAAACTTGTCGGCAGCTTTGGAGAGTACTTTATTTTTTCTCCAGACTTTGTCTCCTACTTGAAACTGTATGTCACGCCTACGTAAGTTATAGGTTTTAGAGTTACGCTGGTATCCCTGGTGAAGATTACGTTGGATTTCTTCAAAAACTAGATTTAAACCTTCTATTTCGGAAACATATTGATCATGTTGATCACAACTTTTTAGGGAAGTGGGACTATCCACTGAAGATGAAGAATAATAATTTCCCGCTACAGGAACGTATCGAGCAAAATTTAAAAACGATGGGGGATACTTGGTAACCTCATGTTTAGCGGTATTGATGGCTTGGCGAATTTTAGAAAGTTCTCTATCCCAATCAGAATGTTCTTGAATATAACATCGGATAGCAGTTCCAATGGTTTTGTTGCTTCGTTCAACAAAATTGCACTGAGGCGAATAGACAGCATTAAACCATATCTTCTGCACTTTATATTTACTACAGAGATTTTTTAACGTAGAATTGTTGAGATTTCTAGCGTTATCACAAATAACAAATTGAGGAACACCAAACATCAGGAAAACGTCGTTTTCCAAATAATTCACAATATTTTGAGTGGTAGCTTTCCTTAAGGGACATAAAAGAGTGAACTTTGAAAACCAGTCGGTAACAACAAGAAGCCAGGTATATCCTTTCTTAGAGCGAGGAAGGGGACCAACAAGGTCTAAAGCGATAATTTGCCACGGAAATTTAGCAGATTTTTCTTTTCCCATCAATCCCATCGGGGCTGAAGTTGACATTTTTTGAGCACCACAAGTTTGGCAGGATTTAACAAAACGAAGAACATCTCGCCGCATCTTGGGCCAATAGTAACGTTCTTGGATTCGACTAAGAGTCTTATAATAACCTAGATGGGCACACGTAGGAGGGTCATGACAAGAAGAGATTACACTATGTCTTTGTGGTTTAGGTACTAAAATTTTCCACTCAATATTATTAGTGGCAAAAGGTAAGGTAGAAGGGATCAATTTAAACACCAATTCATTCTCAACTTTCCATTGTGGAAAATCCTTTGGGCTTTTACAAATCTTAGTGCGAAGATCATCATACCAAGGGTCAATCTGGTCGGTAGTTACATCAAGATAAGAGAGTTGGGTTTTTTCGAAATCTGTTTCATCAGTGAACATTCTGCTTAAAGCATCCGGAACGATATTTGCAGATCCTTTGCGATGAATAAGGTCAAAATTATGTTGGCGAAGTCTCATTGCCCAACGAGCGAGTTTTCCTGAGGGGTTATTAATATTTTTTAACCATAGCAAGGAATGATGATCAGTGATTACTTGGAATTTTACACCTTCGACATAAGGTCGGAATTTCTCTATAGCGAAGATAACTGCTAGGCACTCTCTTTCGGTTACTGAATAATTTCTCTCCGGACGAGATAAGGATCGACTAGCATAAGCTATAACTACATCAGAATTATCCACGGATTGAGTAAGGACACCACCAAGACCAGTGTCACTCGCGTCACATTGAATCACGAAGGGTTTAGAAAAATCAGGTTGGGTTAATACGGGAGCAGAAACAAGGGCTTCTTTAATCTTAATAAACGCATCCTCGGCTTGATCATTCCAATCAACAGATTGTTTCTTTCTTTTTCCTTTAAGGAGATCATTGATTGGAGAAACTAGAGATGAAAAGTTCTTAATAAAACGTCTGTACCATGAACACATACCAATGAAACGCTTAACCTCAGTAAAAGTTTTGGGACGGGGATAGTTAATCATGGCTGACACTTTTTCAGGATCTGTTCGGAGTGTATTATCACCAACTACATAACCTAAGAATTTGAGCTCAGACTTAAAAAATTCACATTTCTTGACATTAATAGTCAAACCAGCTTCCTTAAGTTTGTCTTTAACCTCAGTTAAAAGGGCTATATGTTCTTCGAAGGAGTTTGAACATATAATAATATCATCGAGATAACAAAAAATGTTTGCCTCATATTTTGGTCCAAAAATTGCGTCAACTAAACGTTGTTGAGTTTGTGCGGAATTACATAAACCAAAGGGCATAACGTTAAATTGGAAAGATCCTCTTCCAATGATACTGAAAGCAGTTTTTTCTTTAGACTGGGGGTCTAACGGGATCTGCCAAAAAGCTTTTCTCAAATCAACGGAACTAATAAATTTTGTGCCTTTTAACAGGGAAAGAATCCTATCAATATTTGGTAGTGGATAGGTGTCATGTTTAGTCACCTCATTAAGTGATCTACCATCAAAACAAAAACGATATTCGTCATTGGATTTCTTAACAAGAAGAACAGGGGAACACCATGGACTGTTTGAGGGCTCAACGACTCCTAAACGAAGCATCTCATCAAGTTCATCATTTAAAATTTTTGACATATATGGAGACATAGGAAAAGGTCTTTTCTTAAAGGGTTTGGCATCACCAGTATCGATACTCATTTGGATCTTATGGGTTCGGCCCAAACCTTTAGTATTACTAACTTCGGAAAATGAATCGATAACTTTTTGGGCTAAAGATTTCTGATAAGATTCCAAATTGTCAATGGTACATAAAGAGATAGTCGTCAAATCAGAATCGGTCATAGAAATAGATTGGGGATTTGTGTTATAACCGGAGGACCAAGTGTTAGAAGAGAAATCTAATATTAGAGAAAAGGTTTTCACGAAATTGCTACCTAAGATAAAGGTATAATCTAGAGAAGGGACTACTAAAGCTTTAACAAGGTGACAATGATTATTGGCAACTATTGGGAGATCTACCACACCAGACACAGATTGGTTGGTTCCATCAGCCAATGAAACATTTTGATGTTTTGAAGGACTAATATTTATCTTATTGTATTCTAAAAACTTTAATGCTTTGTTCCCAACAATTGTTATGGAACACCCGGTATCGAGAAGTACGGTAAAATTGCGAGAAAAAATCTCAATGGATATATAGGGCCGAGAGTCAGTAGTTTTGTTTATTATCATTGGAGCTACACTTTTCGGGGGATACGATAAATAAAAATTTCGGACATAACTTAACCATTTTGGCCATTGGTCTTGTTTCATTTTGTCGGATTTACTAAAACGGCAAGGGGTAGAGACTGTACCGACATGACAACCTCTGGAATTTAGTTTTTTGTACAATTCGGACAAGTTGCGACGGTAAAGTTTGGTGAACCACAACGATAACAGAATCGACCATTTTTAGGTTTACGGCACGAAGAATGAAAATGTCCTGTCTTCTGACAGTTCCAACAAATGATTTCGGTAGATTTTTTCGTTCTATCATCAGAAGTCGAAGATTGGTTGGGTTTCTTAACTGACGAGGGTTTTCCTGCTGAGGGAATATTTTGCCGGGATTGGTTAGTAGAAGACGAAGGACTAGGCTCTACTACAGATACTTTAGAGGGAGGGGAAAACCTTGCTTGAAGAGACGGATTAGCATCCTCTAGTTTCTTAACAATCGTTATCAAATCTTTAACAGTGTTAACGTCACTTAAGATAACGTGAGGAATGTGTTCTGCCAAGATATTTTTTTGAATAATTCTTAGCTTAGTGGATTCAGCAGGTTCACGAGAAAGACGACTAAGAAGAGAAAGCATATAGGCAACGAAAATGACGATAGGTTCATTTCGTCGTTGTTTACGGGATTTAATTTCTTCCCAGAGACTATCATCAAAGTTGGGAGGAAGGAAATTAGCCTTCAGGGCTTGAATAAGTTCTTCCCAGGAGGTCAAAGAGGACTTAACGGTACGAAACCATACCGCGGCATCACCCGAGAAAAGTTCTATAGCTGACTGGAACAAAAGTTCTGTCTTAACATTACGGGATTCTGCCAATTCAGTTACTCTTTCAATAAAGTTAAACACAGACTTAGGGTCGCCATTAAATTTGACATCCCATTTCGAAAGCTTAATAGAATGAGAGTCGGGGTTTGTAATATTAATAACGGGAGGAGGTCTATCTTCAGTTGTAGTTGAACTAGAAGAAGATATTTGGGTAGTTGGGGTAGCTTTCTCTATTAAATCTTGCTCTAAGAGTAGGCAAGTGGCTCTAGATTCATTTCGGAAAGTAACCTGATCAGCAGTAGGGGATTCGGAAAGGGGAACTCGTTGAATTCTACCTAATAGATGTGCTATCCTAGACTTAACACGACGGAAACATGAGTCGGTTGAAGAACCTTCAAATTCTTCAACTAATTTCGAAATACTATCAATGGAGTTCTGTATTGCCAGACTCTCGTCATTAAAGTTTAAATCATCTAGAGTTAAGTTACTATTTGAATCTTTAGCTAACAATTTTTTTAAAATCTTACGTTTCTCATCAATTTTCCTTCCAGTAATTGTTCCTCTTATTTTCAATTCATAGTTAACTTCTTCAGTAGTTAGAAAGTTTACTTCAAAATCAGACATGTTTAAAAGGATTCAAGTTTTTTAATTCGCTAACAACAAAAAAGTTTTAAAGTGTGTTTAGAAGTAACGATAGACAAATTGGGGTGAATAATTAAAACTAAAAGTTTATTAAGATTTAATGACAAAAAAGTTTCTAAAGAAAAGATACTCGGGCCCCACACGCTGGGCGCTATTTTTGTGTAACCCCTTTTTTTGATGTTAAAGGCTCACAAAGGGTTAGCCAAATGCGGACGGCACTCAGGGGGTAGGAGGAGAGCGAGTCGTGGGTCGAAGGAGCAATTGGGCGAGTATCTAGGAAGAAGGAAACATAGAAAATATTTACAAATCGGTAAAGGGCGCCACTTATTTTTTTTTTTAGTGAAATAGGAAAGAAAATAAGAAACCTATTGAGAAATAGTTTATTAAATCTGAAATGGTTAGGGAACACACTTTAATTGAGTTATATCCTTAAGTCAATAATTATTTTAAACTTACCTTATTGATTCTACAATTCCTTGAATCCTTTTGTCTTATTAAAATCTAAATCTTTATTAAACAAGAGGTTTGAATCAGAACAGTTACTGGGAAGGTATAAGAAATAAATACTCAACGATATCAATAAAAACAATAAAACAATGTATTAAAAAAATAAAACAAAAATCCCCAGTATTAGTGAGAACGGTTATCACCAAAAAACTAACACTTCTGTTTATACAGTGAAAGATATTAACTGGTATTTGACAATACGGTTATTAAAAAACTAATATTCCTGTACATATAATATTACAGATTTTATCTAAATTGCATAACCTATTTTCAATAAACGAAAGTATGTAGAGAACTCAATTAAAACAAAATATATACTGAAGGTATATTTCCTTTCTTTAAAACAAAATTCAGTTCTCTAAAGAGTGCACACTCTGAGTGTTCTAAATATCTAAAAATTACCATATACATGAATACAAATATGAAATTTAGCAATACAAGTACCATAGAGGTAATAATCATGTAAGATTACGATTGAACACCAACACTTTGAAGAAAGTTAAAAAACAAAATTTAAAAACACTACATATTTATCATTCAATCATAGTTCCATAGATTTGAATAGTAACTAATGTTATTAACTGATTTAATACCGCTAAAAGCTTATAACAATTTAAATTTAGATAGAATCACTATAAAAAGTTTCCAAAAGCATATTCTTCCGAATAAGCACTTGTAATCCGGAACCAAAATTCATACTTCGTGACCGGAAAGTCACGCTTCTACGATAATAAAGCTTCTTTAAACATACCATAATTAACCAAAAACCATGTAGAATTAAACATCAGCACATAGGAAATCATCTATAAAACCATCCATAAGGTTTTTAGATCACTAGGTATCCATTTACCTCGGTACCATATAATTTTATAAAAATTTCAAAATGGAGTCTTCCAACAGACAGCACGTAGCACCATGAATTTATTGATACCATAAATCAAACAGATTGTACTTCCAATTTAAGCACATCTACATCCAAATTGAAAGGCAATATTTTTTAATACACTTCCGATACGGAATAAACCAAGAACAAACGGTAATCTTAATGCTGTGAATTAACCGGCAGCCATTAATGTTCGCAAACGAAGGAAATCAGCTTCCTTTCGCTGGCTACGTAAAATCGTAAGTAAGTTCAAAGCTTGTTCTCTTTCACCGGTCTGCTTCTCTCGGTTCTCTTCGAGTATTTTCGATATGTATCGGTCTTAGTAAAAATGTAAAGTTGATTGCATACCGACAAAAGTGTAAACGAGAAGATAATATTATTTAAATGTAACTGTCTTCGGAATAGGTAAAGTTGGTTGCCTACCGACAAAAGTGTAAACGAGAATATAATATTATTTAAGGTGGTTTTTTTTGGAATGCTACAGTACTTTATGTATTATCTGTGAAGTGTTATTAAAGACTTTTTAACTGATAAAATTAGTAAAAATCACAATCCAATTAAACAATTTAAAAAAATAGTAATAATAACAACAAGCAACTTAAACTCTTTTTGTTTGTCATTTTTAAGTATCAGCAACAGTTTAATTTCAATTCCAATGGAAAATTTATAATAAAATTGTTATAAAAACTAATTCAAGTGTAGGTACCTGTCTCCTAGTTAACAATGAGATCATTGGTAAATGACATATTTACTAAACTTTGGTATTGCTGAGGGATCGCCATGCTTTGTCAAAATTAGTGACTTCATGTACTGTCTGAGCTAACATTTTTTTGCGAAAACTTCTTTTTAACAAGATTAGTCTGAAAACGAACTTATGTAGGTTCTCCCAGGATAAAACAAGACCTTTTTAAACCGATTTCAGCCTGTTAGATTCTCTATACGGTGGTTCTCAGACTAATCAGTTTGAAGCAAAAAAAAAGGATTTAGACAATTTCTCTCATAAACTACTACTATTTATTGTAAATTACTTACGTCTTCCATTATATAATCCAGATTAAGTATATCATTATTAAAACAATCTGTCAACCACTTAGCACATATTTCCTTATATGTAAAATATTCGTCGTCAAAGGCAACGGTCATATTCTGAATGTAACCATCCAAAAGTCGTAGCTCTTTCCAAACATCCACTCTTAACATATTTTTGTCGCCATCCTTAGCAGTGAGAATAACTCTTCCAAAGCGACCTGTAAAACAAATAGGTCTTTAAGAATATAAAACTTTTACACACAAATTTAAGATATTATAATTGGATTTCTACTTGTGGACAATTTCACAATAAAAAATTTAGAATCAAGTAATGTCATCTTTACTTTGACCAGGGTGGAGAGAAGAGGTGATCCAAAAACTGTATCTCAGAATGCTTTAAGCAATGTCACCAAATTTAGTCCTTCTTATGCTATTATGTGTGAAGTTTCGGGTGACAGTCCAAGATGTCAAAAAGATCAATGGAGTGTTTAATTCACTTTCAAATGTTCTTATATTTGTAGTGTGTCCCCAAGTAAAGTGTATCAACGATGTCATGTGGTAGGTATGGTCCGCCCTTTGGAAATAGAAACACATACCGCTCTGATTTTTTTGAAGTGAAAACTTCTTTAGCCGCGTTGAGCATTTTTTCTGTAATGGGTAAAAAATCTTAAATTCGCGTCAGGACACGTGACCCTGATCAAAAAAACGTAAGATGACAAATAAACAAATTAAAGAGACGTGCAATCATATTTTGTAGTGGTGAAAATAGGAACTAAACCGCGAAAAGCGGAAAAGTAGTTATAACCGTATAGTGCCTTAGTAAGTACTAGTAGTGTTATTTTAATATAATTTTTTAAGGAACTTTAAGCATAAAAAGTGTGTAGAAGTATAGTGAATAGTTTTAAACATGGTGCACTGATGTCGGAACTTGTTGCCAACTTTATAGTATGCATCAACACATCTGTTCTATTATTATCTCTGGTTTTGTAGTTGACATTGGTCAAAACATGGCTTTCGATAATACCTATGTTTATAGTGCCTTAGTCTTAATAAACCTATTTATAAATAAAATTATGAAATTATCAAGTTGTGAAAAAATTATATAGGTTTTAAAGAGATTCGACAAAAAAGCGAATATTCGATATTACTATGAATAAAAATATCGATATATCGGATACAATAAATATTTGTCAAAACTCAGAACATCGAATTAATCCGACATATCGTATGGAAAACATCGAATAAATTCGATATATCGATGTGTGAATATCCCTATGCCACGCGCACCTATAAATAGTGACAGGTGACAGCTAATAATTCAAAATTCAAACGTCTGTGTTTAGTGTTCTTTAAGTGTTTAAAATATGGATATTAAACAAATTAATGATAAAAGTGACGAAGAAATAGCGAAAGAAAATAAGTGATTACTTTATAAATATACTAGATGAAAATGAATAATTGTAATGCTTTTAAAGTGTTAAATTTTTAATGTAATAGAAATTGTCATGTTTGTGTACGATATACGATAGCGCAATAAATAAATATTGTATTCTACCAGATAAATGATAGTACTTTTATACTGATAAAGCAATTCGTGCTTCTGAGAGATAAACTTTTTAATGTAAAATAATTGTAATACTTTTAAAGTGTTAAATTTTTAATGTAATATAAATTGTCATGTTTGTGTACGATATACGATAGCGCAATAAATGAATATTGTATTCTACCACATAAATGATAGTAATTTTATACTGATAAAGCAATTCGTGCAAAATTATTCCCTAACCATTCCAAAATATCAAACATGCACAACGTTAATAATCAAGTTTTCACTTCTGCTGGCACTCCCGGAGTGCAACTCGTCGTTTTTTTCTTTCTCGCACTGGGAGAATGAACTTGAACCAAAACGCATAGTCCAGGTCCATAGATTAAAGAATCATAACCCTAATCATAACCTCGTACAATAGAACACTGTTGGTATTGTATGTGTAACATTATTTTGTAAAACCTGTTTTTTTCTTATTCTAATAACTAATAAGATTTTGGTTCTTAAATTGGTATTATTGGTATTATTATACACGTTTTAATTATTTTTTAAGTAAACTATTGTTTTTAATCAAGGATTTGTATAAAAAAATAACATTTCTGCATTAAGCAAAGAAAAATTGTACATTCGCTACGTTGAAAACAACGCCCATCGGATTGTCCGAGCGCCTCCCGCACTCTATCTTCTTACGCTTCCCAGGCGTGGCGGTCAACTGACGAGCTTCAAGCCTAAATTAAACCTTTTTAAAATGATTGATTGTGGAGATCTGAGATCTATTTCATTTGGTACATATTATGTGACTGACATAACTTCTCTATTTGTTAACTGTTTAAAAAAAACTAAATGTTAAGTTAAGCCCATTCGACTACATTCCTAAAAACTGCAACCAGCGTTTTTTAAGATTAGCATTCACAAACATTTAGACATACACAAATATACAGACACAGACGAAATGAAAAAACATTGTTTTGGATTCTTTTGCGTATGTAAAAAAAGGCCCCTCATTATGTATTTTTAAGTACATATATTTGCCATGTACAGATAGCGATCAAATACAGTTTTATTGTATGTATAGCTTATACAGTTGTAAAATTATATATTTAGCGCTAGATTAATTTTATATTTATAAATTTGGAAAAACAATTAATATTTCAAACAATAGTCAAATATAACTACCTACAACCTTGCTTATATTATTTTTTTATAAACGTCTCATAAAATATTGTATTGTGTAATTTTCACCGTATAGGTATTGGCAAACTTTTGTTCATTTTTCAAGTTGAATAATAAGATTAACAAACAAAGAAAGAATAAGTTCAAAAAAGTAATCACATTCGGTATGGCAACATGATATGTGCAAGCTTAACAAAAGTAATTTCGCAACTCATGTCTTTGCTTAGAGTGCAGTTATTTTGTTGCTTTTATTAATAAACTTTTAATATAACTTTCTTCATAAACCGTTGGCAATACTCATAGGTTAATATCTACGGTAATTATTCCTTACAGTATTGATTTTTTGTACCAAGAAAACACTTTTACTAAATTGATTAAAACTATTCTACAAATTTAAAACACATGAGAAATCCCATATAACTTCAGTAAGTCCTTTAAAAATCGTTTTAGTATTAATATAGTTAGTTATAGTTAGACTCAGCAAACTTCGTATGCCTATCAATCGATGACTTCTTTTTCTCGTTTTGCTGTTTTTTTAATTATTTTTTGTTTTTTTTCTGGTTTTGTTGTTTTTATCATAGGTTTTCGTTTGATTTTAAAATTCGGGCTATTCATAAATTACATCACATAAATTTATTAATTTTTTTAACTCGATCCCCGTCCTTGTCACAGCTTCTCCCATTTGTGAGACCTAACTAGGGTGATGTCTGATGTCGCATATTTAGCACATTTAACAAAACATAAAAAAATAAACATTAGATTAAATTACTGAAAGACCATGAATTTCGATTCCATTTTATTGTTTATCACTGGCATAGTAGTCACATTGGACAGTTAACATCAAATACATGTATTGTATCAAGATCTTCTTCATCTAACCATAAAGTCTTAATTTCATCATTCAAATAAAGAGTTCCTCTAGCATGGCTAACAGCATTTCTTAGAGAAAAAATCTTCACGATGGGCAATACTTCTTCTTGCGTTTGAAATATGATGAATCTCGGAAATACAAAGATAGTTAAATTAACACTGACAGTAATTCTCCTGCAAAATCCGCTTTTTCTATGGTTACCTACCTGCTAGACTCTGTTTTATCAAAACAGGTGGTGGTAAAAACCCCACTCGCCATAGACTAGATTCTCGCACACCACAACATAGAACATCCTCGCATTTGATTATTTGTAATAAATATTGTGATTCACGTATATGATGTGAGTACCAAATGGCATCATTTTTTCAATACCATTACCTGCTCGTTATCCAGTCTAGTATCTGTTGGCGCAATGTAACAATGGAAAATCATCAATTACTATTTGGATCCAAACATTAACCAGCACAATACAAGTTTCATTATTCTATCTTCAAGCCAGTAGTTTGATTACTGGAATCAAGAAGTGAACTAAAATTGTCTTGCCAACCACTTGTCATACATAATTACAACCTCCTTACCCCCTTCACGAATGATGTAATTTATAGATTACCCCTTTTCACTATTATTTTTTTGTTGTATTTTTCCAGTTTTGTCGTTTTTTTTTCAGTTTTATTTCGATTTCCTACATTTTTCTAATTTTATTGAATTGTTGTGATATTTTCTGGGTTTCTCTTTTTCTGTCTTAATTCAGTTTTTTTTGTACTTTTTCGATTTTACTTTAGTTTCCAGTTTATTAGCAATTTGTAACGATTTTTTCTTCAATAAAAGAGATTTTACACTTTTTGCATTTTTAACCTAGATTTTAACGACAAATCCAAATAATCTTTCTTACTGTATTATTTAGAAATCCTAATATAACGCCATCTACCAGGTGACTGCGCAAACTTGATTTTAAATGATATAAATAAATAAATTTTAATAAATAAACTTACATTGTCATCTATTAGAAATTCATAGAACTTAATCTATACATATAATATAACTGTAGAAATGTACCTATATGTTTGTGCGCGCATCACATGAAAACTACTGATCCTATTCGAATGTGGTTTTCAAAGACGTATTTGTCTTCTTTCAACTTAACATCTGGTGTATAAAACTTTCTACCCCCCCCCCCTTTAACAAGGTGAGGAAAAAAATTTTTAAACAAAAATCAACACGCCACGCAAACAACGTCGCGGGTACATCAAAATGGAACCCAAAAATGTGGTTAGATTTTTTTGTCTGTGTGTCAGTATGTTTGTGCGCGCATCACATGAAAACTACTGATCCGATTCGAATGCGGTTTTCACAGATGTATTTGTCTTCTTTTAACTTAACATCTGGTGTATAAAAATTTCTCTCTTATTCCTTAAATGGGGTGGGGTAAGAAATTTTTATACAACAATCACACGCCACGCGAACGACGTTGCGAGTACAACTAGTAATAAATACGATTTTTTATTTATTGGCGTTTTTAGTACTTTCTGTTAATTGTTATTTATATTTCTTACCGTTTAACTCCTCTAAACTTCCACAAATAATTTAAAACCAAAATTATCCAAATCGTTTCAACTTTCTCGAGTTTGAGCGATACACACGGACAGCCTTTCATTTAAATATACATGAAGATTAATATAAATAAATAAATAATACAAAACTTAAAACTGGGATTATTCTTACAAAATCTCGTTGGAAATAATTTTACAACCAATGTAGCCTATACCTTGTTCTACGATAGTCAGTAACCTTTTTAAGGAAATAGAATTTCTGCTCTCTGATTAAAAAACGGAAGTAATAACAAAAAAATGAATGGGTACATTCGTTTCTTACGTATATATTTCTTGAAATATTTTTTTGCAAATATTCGAGGTTAGAATCAGTCTTCCAAAACGACCTAAATAACAAGATTATCAGTAGTGGTAATGACTATTACGTGAGTGAGATGTCTAACTGTTTACTTTGGTTAATCTATTATTTCTGCTCGGGAGTGACTATCATTTTTTACATTCAAGAATGTACAAATTGTTAATTTGATATGCAATTTTATTGATACGAAGTTTAGAAAAAAAAAACCTTTTTCTAATTTTCTCTTAAATCCAGTTCATGTGATAGTTTTTAGATGTAATATTCTGCGAATTATGTGAATTTATTTTTTATTTATCCCACAACGTATTATTTTGCATTAGGTTATTGGTAATCTCAATCGTTTATCATGTTTTCAGGCTAAATTATATGTAGGTACAAACTTTCGTATGTCTTATGAAGAATAGCGATTTAACAAATTTTACATTAATAGTGAGTGTTTCGGAAGCTTCGGTGCTGTAAATAAGATAATTATACAAAAATGGAGACTAAACCAGTTAAATTTTAGCGAAAAGGGACAATGTGGGAGAAAAAGAAAGAGGCGTGATTAATTTTTTTTTTTTGAAAAATAAAAACCTCAATTCCTAAGAAACTCACGAGACAATAATAATAATAATAATAATAATATTTGTGGGCTACACATGTGCATATAAAAGAAAAACCATCAGGAAAAATTGCAAAAAAATAATTAGCGAGAGGATATCATCTATTTCTCAAATGTGATCAAATGGTAATACCAAAGAAAACACCACAAAGTCTTGTACCACACAAATTATTTTATTGTATTCGAATCAAAAAGGTTGACAACTAGTTTCGACCATCAAGGTCATCATCAGGTCTGTGAAAAAATATGGAAATGATAGAAAAGAAATAATATTAAATTTCAGTTTAACAACTTACCAAATGCAAAAAGTAAACGTAATCAAATACAATTGTATAAAAACATTATTACAATGGAAAGCAACTAGCAAGCAAAGTGATAGAACTGGTTTCTATATCTTCAACACCAAATGTCCATCAGTGGTAAAACAAGTGTGTAGTAAGAAAATAAAGAAGTAAGATAAACTAATAAATGGTCAAGAAATAAGTGGTAGGAAAAAACTACGTTAGGAACATTACAATAGTAGCTGACAACTACAAGTTTTCAGTTCCAGTTTTCCATTATTTGATGTGTTTATGTTTCATTTTATATTACTAACTATTGTAATGTTCCTAACATAGTTTTATCGTACCACTTATTTCATGACCATTTATTAGTTTATCTTACCTCTTTATTTTCTTACTACACACTTGTTTTACTACTGATGGACATTTAGTGTTGAAGATATAAAAACCAGTTCTACCACCTAGTTGCTTTCCATTGTAATAATGTTTTTATACAATTGTATTTGATTACGTTTACTTTTTGCATTTGGTAAGTTGTTAAACTCAAATTTAATATTATTTCTTTTCTTTCATTTCCATATTTTTTCACAGACCTGATGATGACCTTGATGGTCGAAACTAGTTGTCAACCTTTTTGATTTGAATACAATAAAATAATTTGTGTGGTACGAGACTTTGTGTTTTCTTTGGTATTAAAAAAATAATTGCATTAATTCTCAAACTTTATGTAGTTTTATAAACTTAATATTGCATGGTTTTTCTACTGAAAAAATATTCTGACGTAAATGTTTATTTACTAAACCAGTCCATTTAAAGAAAATCTATACATGTAATAAAACTGTAAATAATTGCTGTCTAATTTAAAAATACATAATGAAGAGTACATAAAACAATGTTTTTTCATTTCGTCTGTTTGTCTGTATGTCCGTATGTATGTGCACGCTAATCTTAGAAACGATTAAACCGATTTGGATACAGTTTTCAGGAACACATTATGATGGGCTTCACTTAATATTTAGTGTTTTTTGTTAGACCTACTCTTTATCCCCATCAATGCATGTAATTCCATTTATTACTAATAATCAGTTTTATGTGATATTTATAACAATCAGATAAATTTTATTTTTAATTTTATGAAATAAAGTTTACACCTATTCATTTTTTTTTAATTTAAACCGTAACGACAATCAATTACTACTCAAATTTTAATTATGTTCACAAACGTTCGACAATGAAAAAAAATATTTTTTTTAGTATTGTACACGTATCTTTTTAATTCCCATGCCTGTCATTTCACTAGTTTAGTTACTTTAATTTCTAAACTTTATTTGTAACCAACTAACACACTTAACACGCATTGCGCCTTGAGATTTCCCACAATCAACAATTTATTAATTTAATAATAGATATAATTATCTTGAATTGATCAATGTACATAATAAGCAATGAAAGATAAATAAGACTTGCACGGCCGGCTGCTTTTCGAGATACCATTGTGGCTTTCACAAATACAGGAAGGATTCTGTTTATATTCATTTTTGTTAATTTTTTTAGTTGCGTAAGTTTTTATACACGAC
The DNA here is from genome assembly GCA_964028335.1 of Altica lythri. Taxonomy (NCBI): domain Eukaryota; kingdom Metazoa; phylum Arthropoda; class Insecta; order Coleoptera; family Chrysomelidae; genus Altica; species Altica lythri. Next base: position 13,139,372 of record OZ034804.1, on the reverse strand, counting down.
ATTTTGAGGTTTAATTTAATTTCTTAATAATTCGTCGTGTTTGCACGCACCACTTGATTGACCATAAAAGGTTATTTATTATTTTATTAAATTTATACATTCATTAAAAGTTTATATTTACAGGTTTATTAATAAAAAATGTACAAAAATTCAAATATGTTGGTAAATGAAACCACAGCGGTGTTGCAAGTTCAAAAATAGTAAAGAAATGAAAATTTCAATTTCATTCTATTAACACAAGATAAAGCAAAATCAAGACAGGTTAAACTATAGACAGAAAACTTAGCTACTATATAATTAATAATATCATAATGAATTAAGGATGTTTGGGAGGTAAAATCGGAGACAAAAGTAGTTAAATCTAGAAACTCGTGGATAAGTAGGTTATATTGCATACTATTAATTAAATAAGTAGTAAAGTACTTAGAGAAATACATAAAGTTTGCCAAAAAATTAAATATTTCCAAAAAATTTGCGACAAAAACGGTTATTGGTTATTTGTCTTCTTTTATGTAACCACCTGTAGTTTGTTTCCGAACTTTCATATACACTATTCGCGCGCCCGGCGTTGGAAATTTGTATGGGAGTAAATCCGCAAAATCATTACATCACGTTATATTACATATATAATGGCGTGAGTAAGAGAGAGGTAGAAACACCTATAGGTATATCGGTCGGTAAAAACAAAGATAAAATATTTACTACATGTTCTTGATCGTAACTATAGGTCCTTTGAAAAATAGTCTGACTTAAAATATTTTAGTATTATAGTACTATTATAGTATATTTTAGTATCACATTGTGTTTGACTTAAGTATACATATTAGGTTTATTATTTTTTATTAATGATATTAATAATAATATTCAGCAATAAGTATTGTATTGTAGTCTTTAGTACCGTCACATAGTTGTAGTATAGGTTATATTATATTCTGTACTACGGATTTGAGGTTCTTGGCTACATAAATGGAGTTTTTAAGAAATGTATTTCAGTTAACTTTTTGGGAAATTATAATATATTTTCAAAATGTTCTTTCATTCACCGCATTATATATGCGTATAACCTAATACAGGTTACTTCTTCCGGAATTTTCGAGTTTAACTTTTTATGACTTGGCATGAATACCTGGTGCAAGGAGTCAACAAATACGCTACCTACGTGACTTTTTCTTAAAGTTTGCTATTTAATGCTAGTTTTTTATCTTTCTGTTTCTTTGATCTTTCTCTTTCTTTGATCTTTCTCTATTAAACAGGCTCCCTTAACATGTTGTCAACCTATACCTTAGTCAAAATATTTGATACTGCACACGTTGGCGGCACTGATTAACATTATACTTTATACAGTTTTTAATTGGAATTATGTACACAAGATATATATTTTTGCAATAAATATTCTTAGACTTTGATCGATAAGGGATATTTTGTAACGTACTATTGGAAAGGTAAATAGTTTTATTAAACGATGTATTTTTTTATTGTAAATTGCATTTAAACCTAAAAAACGGATTTATAGTATGGTAGGTCCATGCTTCAAGAATATAATGATTTTGCTTAATCCTTCCCATACAAATTTCTAACGCCGGGAGCGTGCATAGAAGTATTACTTCTATCATCAGTGCCAATGACTGCCAAACCCGTTTTTTTCTTATAAACGGTTTAGTAAATTTTAATAAAGCGATGCAAAGTGACTTTTTCAAAGTTTATATACTTACATAATATAAAAGTTTTAAATATTTGGTAGCTTTTTGAATATTAAATTTGAATTTAATCTGTTTATTTAACAAATCTCCATTACAGTTATAGCTTTTTAAAAATTTTCGTTTTTTTTTTAGGAATTCCTACTGAAACAGCACAAAAACTACATTCATGCGCTGGAAGAGCACAAAACAGTAGAAAAATATATTTTAGGTGTCTGAAATTAGCAAGAAGTTGCAAGGATGGCCTGCAGCTCTTTTTGAATTTTTTATTTTATGATTTGGTACTATACTAATTTTCCCATTGTCATTTTAGTAGTGTTTACGTTAAGCACTATAAACGCAAGCTGAATGATCTCTTAAATCCAGGGCACTGTCTTACGCAGCAGTGACCTCTGAGCATTCCTAATGTACCTACCATAATTACAAATTACTTAAAATATTTGCATGATTTTACTACAAGTCTTGCCCAAGTAAAAAGTAATTCAAATTTCTATTAAGATCAAAGAAATTGTGTTAAATTTGTAAAATAAATTATAGAGAGTTTACTTAGTTTAATATAATTGTATACCCTGTATTTATTACAGATAAGCTCTTGATTAAATGCCAGTGACCCCTTTAGAAATAATTACAAATTAGTTGTTAATTATACGATTCTTTTACTTCAATTACTATACCATATGTTTCGTAAATCCAAACATTCACTTTAGTAATAAAAAAATTATACAAAAAGTACTATTTAATGAGAAAAGTGATAGATTTCTGATTTCTTAATCAAATAAAGCAAAACCATGAAATTAAAAAAGTAGGTAATAATACATTTAAATGAAAGTATTATATGCTTATGAAAATAGTAAAGTAAAAAAACCGTTAATTTTTTATGAAAAGAAATAAATGTTTATGAAACGTCTGCTAATTTTTTTGTATTTCTGATTAGTAAAGTCAGGTACTGGATTTTTGAAAACTGTTATATTTTTTTGTAGTAAAAAAAAAACGAAAAAAGACAAATGAGTAGCTTACATCAAATGGGGTAACGATAAAAGTTCTAAAATTACTATAAAACAGACACCGGGTCTTAAATTTGACAATTTTGCAATGCATTTGTCAAGAGCTTGTATAAAAACTAAATCGAGATATTAAAGGTCAGAATTTGCGTAGTTTTATGTATAAGTATAATTTGATTTTATAAAATACTAGTTGTACTCGCAACGTTGTTCGCGTGGGGTGTGATTGTTGTATAAAAATTTCTTACCCCACCCCATTTAAGGAATGGGAGAGAAATTTTTATACACCAGATGTTAAGTTGAAAGAAGACAAATACAGCTGTAAAAAAAGCATTCGAATCGGATCGGTAGTTTTCATGTGATGCGCGCACAAACATACAGACAGACAGACAGACAAAAAAATCTAACCATATTTTGGGGTTCTATTTCGATGTACCCGCGACGTCGTTCGCGTGTCGTGTTGATTTTTGTATAAAAATTTCTTTCCTCACCCAGTTAAACGGGTGTGGGGAGAAAGTTTTATACACCAGATGTTAAGTTAAAAGAAGACAAATACGTCTTTAAAAACCGCATTCGAATAGGATCAGTAGTTTTCATGTGATGCGCGCACAAACATATACATTTCTACAGTTTTATTATATGTATAGATGTATAGACTAGCGGCCGCCCGCGACTTTATCCGCGTGAACTTTAGTTTTTTGCCACCGAATTTTATACAAATTTTCAACCCCTATTTTAAATCCTTAGGAGTTAAATTAAAAAAGTCTTAGTAGGTACACCACTACGTAATAGAAAAAAAATATTCTCGAATTTTCAAGACTCTACGCGTCTATCGACAGTGTCATGTCGGCCAGCAGCAGCGTGCTACCGCCTTACCGCTCCACACACCCCACACATTAAAGCGCGAGTGGTATTAGACTATTATTATTTTAAAACTATAAAAACTTGCATGCCATATGCAATCAAAATTTCAGCCCAATCGGTTTGAAATTCACAAAGTTTTATATAAACTTTCATCCCCTATTTTATCCCTTAGGGGTGGAATTTATTAAAATCCTTTCTTGAGCGATGCCTACGTAATAGTAGCTATATGCACGCAAAATCTCAGCCCGATCGGTTTGAAATTGACAAAGTTTCATACAAACTTTCATCCCCTATTTTATGGCCTTAGGGGTGGAATTAATCAAAATCCTTTATTCGTGGATGCCTACGCCATAGTAGCTATATGCATGCAAAATCTCAGCCCGATCCGTTTCAAATTGACAAACTTTCATACAAACTTTCATCGCGTATTGGATCCCCTTAGGAATGGAATTTATAAAAATCCCTTCTAAGGAATGCCTACGTACATAGTAGCTATATGCATGCAAAATCTCAGCCCGATCGGTTTAAAATTGACAAAGTTTCATACAAACTTTCATCCCCTATATATATCCCTTAGGGATTAAATTTATCAAAATCATTTCTTAGGAGATATCTACGTCATAGTAGCTATATGCATGCAAAATCTTAGCCCGATCGGTTTAAAATTGAGAAATTTTTATACAAACTTTCATCGCTTATTTTATCCCTTTAGGGGTGGAATTAATCAAAATCCTTTCTTAGGGGATGCCTACGTCATAGTAGCTATATGCATGCAAAATCACAGCCTGATCGGTTAAAAATTGACAACGTTTCATACAAACCTTCATCCCCTATTTTATCCTCTTAGGGGTGGAATTTATCAAAATCCTTTCTTAGGTGATGCCTACGTCATAGTAGCTATATCTATATCTCAACCTGATCGGTTTAAAATTGACAAAGTTTCATACAAAATTTTTTCCCCTATTTTATCCCTTTGGGGGTGGAATTAATCAAAATCCGTTCTTAGCAGATGCCTACGTCATAACATCTACCTGCGTTCTAAATTTCAGCCCAATTCGTTCAGCGGTTTGAGCTGTGCGTTGATAGATCATACAAACTTTGATCCCCTATTTTATCCCCTTGGGGGTGGAATTAATTAAAATCCTTTCTTAGCGGATGCCTACGTCATAATATCTACCTGCATGCCAAATTTCAGCCCGTCCAACGGTTTGGGCTCTGCGTTGATAGATCACTATGTCAGTCAGTCACCTTTGAGTTATATATATATATATATATATTTAATTTTGCTTATATCATATCGGCCTATAGGTATTCTCACGAAACACAATTTTTTGGTTAGGAGTCATCACGAATTTCACATATCGTAAGGTAATCTAAGTTGTTACTCATTCGCTAACACAAAAAAAATTATAATACATCAGCATTACTGAAATTATTAGATTTTACCAAAGTTTAAAACTTTTTCAACCAAATTTTCAAAATTTACCCCTTAATTTAAGTTTACCATGAAGTTTTTAATATACAACTGTGTTTGAACACTAGAATTTACTATGTAGGTAACATGTTTTGGCGTCTCCTTAAGGCTTAAACCAACCTACTCCCATGACTTCTCAAATGGAACCCTGCATTTACATCTAGTTTTCAAGTGATTATTTTCAGGTAAAAATATTTCCGATTCCGAAGTCTTGTCATTTAATTGTTCAAGTATTAATTGTTGTTAACACTTAAATCATTTATTTAGATGGTGTGTTTTTATTGAAATATTACGTAAATGTTTTTTACTTTCATCTATTAATTGGTGACTTTCTTGCCACTATGCTGACATACAAAAATTATATTACATTTATTAATATAAGCTCACATATATTGATAAATTATACAAGACACTTTTTAAAATCTTATCAAGAGCTTACTTTTTAGTTTCCTTGCAAGTGTTTTTCATTAATAAATATAATATATATTTTTTTATTTGTTTTGGTAAGAAAATACCCAACTAATTTCAAAAATCTTTATTTTTCTTACCTGGCCTTGTTATCCTTGCTACGCTGAACTTACTGCTATAATTAACCTTAAAATAGTTTTCCACTATAGCTCGTTCGTATTTCCCTGGACCATTTATCGGACTAAAGAGGTATTCCGGGTCGATATTGTTGTGTATTCTTTGATATCCTGTCATTCCTAAGAGCGTTAGAAGAACAGGGATGATGAGAAAATAACCAGGATGTTTACCCACTACCAAACCTAATTGATAAAAGGCTTTGTTCAGATTTTTGTCAACGATTCGTAGTCCCACCATCTGAAAAAAAATTAAAGTAAGTAATATGTTTAATAATGTAAATGATGTAATTAGAAAATATTTCTGTAGAATCCCAAGGGTTTTAAATTCTAAGTCTACAAAATCATTGTGTTTTCTATTTTTTTCTTTTTAATTTCATCATTTTTTATTGTTTGCTCTATATGTTAGCTCGCTCGAGTACGACTTCTGGAAGCTACCTTGCTCGCTAATTAAAAGGTAATTTTCACTCTGTGGTGAACCAGTCACAGTATCGAATTACATAATTGTCTTATTATATAAAATAATATATCGCTTTGTTTGTTTTTAATTTTTTTTTCTTATGTTATTCCAACAACGGATTTTGGCCAATTGATGTGAAAAAAATCAAAACTGGTTATTTCTTTAATTGGTTCTGCTACCTCAAAAACGTATATGAGATGTGCTTTAAAAAGTTGTTCAAAATTGTACACCATTCATGAGTTCAAGTGTGGTATTTGCTAAGAAAAAATAGGGTACAGTACAAAAGATTTTTCCGATAGTTTTCTAGCAGTAAATTTTTAAAAACCTTGAAAATTTCATATTGTTCTATTGTTCAGCTGTTAGTTCAGGATTGAATACCTATATACTCTATTCAGTTCTTATTCCTATCTCAGTACCTAAACTATGCATTTGGTTTCTTTAGTTATTTGGGTTGGTACTTAAACCTGAAACGCAGTCTCCCGCTGTCGTTCTTGGAAGATATAAAAAATTCTACACAATGGTGTCAGATTTCGCATTTCGAAATTATACATTTTTGTAACTATAATTTAATTCAAAATTTAAATTAGATTTTTAAATCTCTTAGCTACCTTTGTGTAAATAAGGTATATTATTTGAAACTTATTAATATGACAAACATTCTAAATGCTTAATTTTTTTAGACCAATGTTTGATAAATAAGGATAGATTGAAAAATAATGAGAAAGTTGCTTATAAAGGAAGTAAAACTGATACATATGAAAAGTTTATTTAAAAAAAAGACTTAAAGCGACAGATTTGGATGTACCATTCTAAAAATGAAGATTTTAAATTAGACACACTTTTGACTGATGCTAAACAAAACTTTGATTTTAAAGTCGGAGATACTTTACTATAGAAACTTATAGAACTTATAGAAAAAGTAAATGGACGACCTATTTTATATGAAAAATATGGTCGAATTGATAAACTTATCCTTTTTTAAAGTCGGTTAAAAACAACCCGTTAAAATTAGTAAGATCGCTTTTTTTCGAAAATATAAACAACTAAACAATGAGAGAATTAGATTCGTATAAACATGGATCTATCAAAAATACGTCAGTGGGTGTACGAATCTGACCTAAATAGTAATTCAGTTCATGTACAATTCGAAACAAAATAATTACCTATTTTACACGCAAAGACTGATAATGGATTTTTGGAAGGATATGAGTTTTTACTAAACTCTTCGAATACAGACCTTGACTATCACAAAAGTATAAATCGTGACCATTTTAAATACTGGGTTATGTTAATCAACTCATTCCTGCTCTATCTGTATTTCAAGAAAAATGTGTGGTGGTCATGGACAACGCGCAATACCATTCAGTTTTACTAAACTTTATCAGCGAAAAAAGCGATTTCAGATTTTGCACGAATGGTTGATTAACAATAACATTTAATAAAAAGATGACAAAAAATTGGAAAAGAGGTTGACCTTAAAGGCCATCCTTGCAACTTCCCGCTAGTTTTAACCGCAAAGCTATAGTAACGTGACGTATTTTGAGATTTTTGACTTTTTCACTTTTTTTGAAATTTTTCGACAACGATATCTCACGAACGAATCAACCGATTTTAATTTGCAAAACGGCATTCGACGTGGCTTTTTAAGCTTGAGAGCTGATTAGGTTATGAAATTGATCGATATAATGACCAAAAAAATATGCCCAAAAAACATCATTTTGACCAATTGTTTTTTTCGGTTATTTTGAAATTTCTCGAAATCTACCGGCTCGAATCGGTTCAAACTTACAGGGAATCTAAGTTAGATGGAACTCTTTGGAATGCTTTTTATTTCATTCCGATCGGTCAAGCCGTTCAAAAGTTATAAGAGGTTTACATACATCCACACACACACACACACATCCACACGTACATGCAGACATACAGACACCCTCGTAAAAATAGTCAGGGAAGGTTCCTAAGACCTCAAAACGTTGAGATCCGATGAAAACTCGATTTTCGAAAAACGGGGTGAAACCAATAACTTCCCGATTTTAAAAAAAATTTTAATTTTTTTTGGCGGGAAGTTAAAAAAGAACTGTACTCAATAATCTTTTCTTATAAAATTAACGAAAAAAAAATTCGGAAAGAGGTTGACCTTAAAGGCCATCCTTGCAACTTCCCGCTAGTTTTAAGTGTTTTAACCGCAAAGCTATAGAAACGTGACGTATTTTGACGTTTTTGACTTTTTTTGAAATGTTTAAAAAGCCATAACTTTTTAACGCCTTATTCGATTTTGATGTTCAAGATGGCATTCGACGCAGTTTTTTGAGACCTAAAAATGTTACCGGGAGTGCAAAATCGGTTAGTCAAAAAATCTCTAAGTTATTGAAAAAAAAACACTTTTTTTGAAATTTTTCGACAACGATATCTCACAAACGAATCAACCGATTTTAATTTGCAAAACGGCATTCGACGTGGCCTTTTAAGCTTGAGAGCTGATTAGGTTATGAAATTGATCGATGCAATAGCCAAAAAGATATGCCCAAAAAACATTATTTTTACCAATTGTTTTTTTCGGTTATTTTGAAATTTCTCGAAATCTACCGGCTCGAATCGGTTTAAACTTACAGGGAGTCTAAGTTAGATGGAACTCTTTGGAATGCTTTTTATTTCATTCCGATCGGTCAAGCCGTTCAAAAGTTATAAGAGGTTTACATACATCCACACACACACACACACATCCACACGTACATACAGACATACAGACACCCTCGTAAAAATAGTCAGGGGAGGTTTCTAAGACCTCAAAACGTTGAGATCCGATGAAAACTCGATTTTCGAAAAACGGGGTGAAACCAATAACTTCCTGATTTTAAAAAAATTTTTAATTTTTTTTAGCGGGAAGTTAAAAATACGTAGTGGCTGAAATTTTAAACCAACGAGGACATGAAGTGCTTCGATTGCTATCATACCATTCTCATTATAATCCAATAGAACTAGCATGAAGGTTTACTAATACATATTATAACAAACATATAATATCAACGTATCTTGACAAGGAGAGAGTTAATAAAACTAGGACAGAAGACATGTAGCAGAAGAACTTATGTTGGCAGAATTGACTACTTACATGGGAAACTGCTCACATGACAATATTCCTTCCTTCATTATTTTATTAGAGAAATAAGCTTCCGACGATCATGATTTTGGATTTGAAAGTGACTCTGATTCTTCCAGTGAAATAATAGAAGATGATTGACTCATACATATATACCGACAACATTGACACGTTACATCTAAATCTATCTAAATCGGTTTTATTTGCTTTTATTTAATTTTAATATTATTTTTTCTGAAAAATTTCTGTTAAAAAGAACATTTGGCGAATGTAAATACATGCGACACCACCTGGGGTGGACCAGCAAATTATTTTCCTATTAATTTAATAAATTAGAAATCCTTATTTATTTTTTATTAATTAGTAAAATTAAAATTGAAATATTTTAAGATTCAGCAATAAACAAATGGGTTTAAATTTGAGTTGAATGTCCAGTTATCTTGTAATGATAATAAAATTAGACTGAAAGATTAAACAAATCTTCCGGGTATAAATATCAAATGTTAAATAATATTTATATTTATTTACTCAAACCTATAAGTAGTAATCATAAGTAATATGTATTACTGCACAGATAAAAAAAATAATATTTAATTTCAATTAATTGCTTTTAAAGAACAGAGTGATATTTTTGTTTTGTAAAATATTATGCTTCTAATAAATGTATACTTATATTATTATTGTTAGTGAGATTTATTTTAATATTCAGATAAAATATAAAGTAGGGGAAAGGTGTACAAAATGACATAGTGGGGTAAAATGAAACACTGCTTATTTACACACAAGTTTTCGTTCGTAAGTGCTCGGAAACGAATATGCCATTGTAGCATGGGTATTGGACATGCTAGAATATATTTAGTACGGCTTAGTTAGTTAGAGAGTGTACACGTATGATTATCTTGTTTTTGAAGTCAAAAAGTTTTTGTGGCCAAATATTAAAAACTGCTTTATCTTTTTACTGTGTTGAACTGGTAAGTTGAATTTTTTATGATGAAATAATGGATTATTGCTTCTAGGATTACTTGTATTAGATTTATTAAATAAGTTGTTGTTTTGTCAAAAATTTCATTTCTATATATATATGTTCATGTGGGGTAAAATGATATACTGTATGAGAGGGTAAATTGACATACTATGTCATTTTACCCGACCATATATAAAAATAAATATGTGTTAATTTTTACAGATAATGCCGCGAAATTACTCAAGAAAGTCCAATAGGCAATCGTGGAATGCCGATTCTATGCTAAAGTTAATAGAAGCCGTTAAAAATGGTGAAATGTGGTGGCTCAGAGCATCAAAAAGTTACAAAATACCTCAAGCAACCCTAAGGAGGCATGCTTTGGAAAAAAATAAAGTTCTAAAAATAGGCGAAAAAAGTCTGGTTAGGTTTAAACCTACATTTTCCATAGAAGTAGAACGGCAGTTGGTAGAACATTTAAAACTGCTAGAATCAAGGTTTTTTGGATTAACAAGACGAGACGTATTGGAATTAGCTTATAAATTAGCAGTACAAAACGGGTTTGACCACCATTTTAACGACCAGAAAAAGGCCGCGGGAAAGGACTGGTTAAGAGGATTCCGTAAAAGAAATCCCGATATAACATTGCGCAAACCTGAAGCCACATCTGCGGCAAGAGCGCAGGCATTCAACAAGCCTCAAGTGGCTCAGTTCTTTAAAGTGCTGGAAAAAAATATTCTGAAGGAGAGAATAGATCCTATGAAGATATATAATGCAGATGAATCTGCATTATCTACCGTACAGCGCCCGCAGAAAGTATTTGCTACAGCCGGCCGAAAACAAGTAGGCGCGATTACAAGTGCAGAAAGAGGTTCTCATGTAACAGTTGTTTGCTGCATGTGTACCAATGGCAACTTCGTTCCGCCGGCATTAATTTTTCCAAGGAAAAATATGAAGATAGAATTAACCGACCATACACCTGTAGGAACTTTATGCATTGCCCAGGAGTCTGGCTGGATGACTGGTCCAGTATTTTTACAGTGGCTTCAACATTTCCAAAAATATGTCAAGGCATCCCCCACTGAAAAAGTTTTGTTAATCGTTGATGGACATTCAAGTCATAAATATCTGGATGCTCTTGTGTATGCCAAAGAGAATGGTATTGTTCTTTTGTGTTTACCGCCTCACTGCACACATCGAATGCAACCACTCGATGTTGCATTTTTTGGGCCACTCAAAACCTATTATGACCAAGAAATAACCAAATGGCTCAAAGCTCACCCTGGCAAAGTTGTGACACAATTTCAAATTGGTGGTCTGTTGAATGAAGCGTATGGAAAGGCAGCTAGTGTCCAGAACGCTATTCATGGATTTGCGAAAACAGGCATCTATCCAATGAACCCCGATGTGTTCCCTGACTATATGTTTCAAGCATCTGAAACTACAAACATTTTATTGGATGATAGTGTTGAACAAGCCTCAAATGTTCCTACTGATAATAGTGCGCAATCTGAAGCTTCTACTTCCGCCATAGAACCTCCCCTTGGCATTTCTACAGCGCCTCTGAAAAACTTGCATGATTCAACAACAAGTGGCATTTCAATTTTGATTACACCAGCTGATTTAAGTCCAGTCCCGGTCGGACCATTTGTTTCAGGCCAAGGAAAAAGGAAACCAAGGAAACGTCAAACTACTTCTGTCTTAAACTCGACTCCAAATTTAGAAGAGGCAAAAGAAAAAAGCAAACCGAAAATAAAGATTCCAGAAAAGAGAAAAAGGGCGGTAAGTAGAAAAGTTCTTGCAGAATCTGATTCAGAAACAGAAAAAGAACCTTACTATGCTGAAGAAGAAGAATGTGCCTGCATTTATTGCACAGAACTGTTCAAATGGTCCAAAAAAGGTGACCTGTGGCTATGTTGTTGTTCGTGTAAAAAGTGGGCACATGCCGACTGTGCTGGCGTTGACAAAAAAGTAAAAATATTTCTATGTGAGCTTTGTACCAACTAAAAGTATTTCTATGTCATTTTGCCCTACGTGTGGGGTAAAATGAATTTTTTTTCTTTATTTTTATTTATTTGACTAAAAGTCCATATCTCAATTTTTAAGGTCAAATCTCTTTCGAAATGTTGCAATATGGTTACTATCAGTTTTGTTTAACTTTTATTTTATAATATTGCCATTTTTTAATAAAATTTTTGTAGTTCTATAAAATGTATGTCATTTTGTACACCCTTCCCCTACCTACATTTTTTTATGATGTCATCAACTAAAAAAAATCTCGTATACGTAATGTACTTATAATACAGTTATAATTAAATTTGGTAACAATTAGGTAATAATTAGTTATACATATAAACTGTAGAGCAAATATTAGTATTCCGAAAGAGTTTTCAATCGTCATAGTTAAAACTAACAGAATAATAATAAATCTCTGACTTAAATGCTTGTATAATATAGATCTTTATTACTAAAGATTGTTGATATTTTTTATATTGTTAGAGATAATCAATAACTCATTTAAGTTCCAATTCAATTCAGAAACACTACATAGAATTGTTTAATTGAATCAAATACAAACAAATTTTGTAAAGAGTACATCATCATTATGTAAATTAATAATTTAGTCCACAAAAAAATAAAGCATATTTTTCGTTTAAATCACTTTTATTTTCTTTACATAACATATATGTTTCGATATACAATATCTTCGTCAGATGTAAAATCAGTACCTACTAAACTAATATAATCAAGTTCTAGAATTTATAGTGATTTTTAAAATATATTTTACAAGATTGGAGCCGACTTCAGGGAAATCGAAATCAGATCCTTAGTTGGTTCCAATTTTTTTTAAGAAATAAAGATTTTATTTCTGGCATTTTAGTGCATTTTTTTTGAAGGCGGTTTAATTTTTTTAAAAAAGTTTTTATTTGGCTTTTTTTTTTAAACTTACTAATTGTGTTATTGGTCTTAAATCCAACTTTAAGATTATTTTTATTTAAAAATTTTGAATTTGGTTAGAAGGTTCACAGTTATAGGTAATTACCTGACCCGGTGAAATTCGTATTCACGGGCACACTCGAATTGCGCATATATTGAACCAGGTAGAATCTTTTGTAAGGGTTGCTTTTAATCCCATACTGAATTGCGGATTGCAATATTTAATAGATTTTTCATGTCCGGTTATAGATTTCAAAATAAATATTCCTGTTAAGAAAGATGATTCAAAACAATTTCTAGAAATTATAATTGACTAGCGCATTTGTAGGTATCGATGCACCCGATAATTTATTTCATTTAGTCTTAATATTTAAAAGTATCCAAGTGATATTTTCGGTGTTAAGTGAAAAACGACAACCATTAATAATTTTTGAAAATTTTAAATTTCGGAAACATAATATTCTAAAAATTCGTGAAGAAGAAGTGTGGTGTTGTACAGTAAACAGCTGTTAGGCCAAAATTTATTTGTTAAATTCTGTGATATCAAGACTAAGTGTGGAACACACTCACAGTGCAGACGTATTATTGCTTAATCGCCAAATAGTATATTTCATTACCAGTACAGAAATGAGGATTTTTCCGTGCGCGCGTGACAAATTCTCGTGTGAGGCGCAGCCGAACACGGGAAGTCATGCAAGAACGGAAAATCCATTTCTGGACGAGTAATGAACGATATTTTTTATTATACTTAGGTACCTGAAATCAACATAAACAAAAATTAACGCAAAAAATTATTAAGAAAATCGGGAATATTTATTTTTATTTTTAAAACAGTAAAAATGTAAGTACATACAACTCAAATTAACAAAAAAAATACAAGTAGGTAATTCTAAGAAAATTAATTTTGGACAGAACGGTTATTATTAATAGTAATATTTATTGTACAATTCGTATTATTGTTGAAGCTCAATCCCTTTTGCATTTCTTTTTGTTGAACTAAAGACTCTGCTAAAGATGTTGAAGCGGAGTGTTCGTGTGTGCTTTGGTTCTCTTGATTGACTGTTACAGATGTTGTAGTTTCCAAGTTACAAGGGCTAAACAACTTCCGTGATACTTCAATTTTTCTTTGTATGGACTTTTCTATATATCCTTCTGCTACATTGGAAGAAAGCCATCCTCCGTGTCTTTTCAAAGTGAGCAAATCACCGCCGCTTTCCACCAACATGGTTGCCGAAGAGCGCCTTAGTCCATGTCCGGTATATTCTTCGGGATTTTTTAGTTTTAGGTATTTTGCAACAAGTTTTGGAATACCACTGATAGTATGGCACCCAACATGTTGAGCGTAACATCTTTGGTTTCGGTATGCAACAAATAATCTTCTACTCTCCATATGTTTAGGGCGGAGATCTGCGTATTTACGGTAAATTGTACAGGGATCGAATTTGCAATTTTCATTGGTAATGGTAAAACTTCTTAACCTGTGAGTTTTTCCATCTTGTAAGAACACGACAAGGAAACGCCCATTATCTTCCACATCATCTAAACTCAAACGTATTAAATCATCTCTGCGGCATGCACCGAAGATGCCAAACACCAAAATTACTTTTGCTAGTAGATATTCTCCATCTGAAGCTTCACATAAAAATTTGGTTACTTGTTCTGCTGTAAGAATCTTGGATTTCTTTGGTATATATCCTACAGCTTGTCGTTTCAAAAAAGCAATCGTTTTTGGATATTGATGGTGGGTATTTTCTTTTATTGCCAAACAACTCTTTAACATAGAGAATCGACTCCGTAAAGTGGAGGATTTCATAGTGTTGGCTTTTTCAGAAAAATATACTAAAAGAATATCGTCACTCACAATTTTGATTCATTTCTGAGTCCGCCATTCGGTAAAACTGTTATATTCTTGTTCATATCTCAACCTGGATTTCACTGGTAATAAATCTGCACTTACTTCTGCCGCTCGTTGTAAGATATTTTCGGGAATATCCCGATTTTCTTCACAATCTGAATTCATTTTTGCAAAATGTAATAAATACATAAATACTTAATTTTCACTGACAGAAAATAAAATGTCATTAATAAATAAATCGTTGCTATAGACATATTACATATGTTTATTATTAAGCGCACGGAAATAGGGATCGGGAAAAAATTTCCGTGCGCTGTTCCGAAAATGTCATATTTACTGTATTTTATAAACAGTTGAAAATGTAGTATTTTCTGTTAGGTATAATAAAAAAATAATTACGTTATTATTACGTTAGAGCTGAAATTGAATTCCAATTTTTTTTACACTTGCTTACCGTCCATGATTTTTAAACAATATTTATATACCTGTCGCATTTTGTTTGCTTCAAAATAAATTGAAATCATCATATATCATGTATCTTCAATTGATAAAATTGAAAATTAATGAGATGGGGTTAAATTTCACTCCAAAAACTGTGGTTATTGATTTTGAGCAAGCTATTCATGCAAGTTTAGAAGAAGTATTTCCCAATGTATCAATTGTTGAATGCAGATTTTATCTTTCTCAAGATTGTTGATTTCACCAAAATATTTTTTTATGTGTTAAGTATGTTAAACATAAAGAAGCAAATTAAATTTCCCATTTTTTTATTAATGTTGGGGACGAAAAATTCAATCACTGGGTCTCACCAATAAATATAAGAATTTAAACTTAAGAATAGGGAAGTGGAGGATTTAATTTCATGCAAGCTGAATGATATTGAACAGATCAATTTTTAGACTACCTGGTAGAAAATTATATTGATAATAGGAATCACAAAATCGACATCCCTGCATTTATTCATTTCTAAAGTCTGTAAAAAACATGCAAACAGACACATACATAAAAATAAATTCATTTTTAAATAACGAGCATCATATAATTCGTAAAAAAGTTTTCGATAGAGAGAAAAAAAGTTATGCCGAATTGATTTTGTGAAATTAGTTTAACATTTTAGCAATATCTTGTGCATAAATCAATATATTTTAAGTTAAAACTGTATCATAAAATTAATAAAGATTGTTAATTAAATCATTTTATTTTTATTCAAATACAACATAGACAAACAGAAAATGTAGTAAATTTATAAATGTTTATTTTTCAAAGGGCATAATCGATTTATTCCGCAATTCGAATGAAGATTAAAACGGCAATAAAAGTCCCAAATTTTTCTTCCGCAGTTCAGGAGTAGGATTAAGGATCTAACAGATTTTATCCGCAGTTCGGGTGCACCGGTACTGACACTGACATTTTTTTTCCGTTTTTTATAATTTATACGATTTAATCTCGCTTTTTTTGTTTTCGATGTTTTTTTTTATTTTATCTTTTTTATTATATTAACTTCTTAGTTACCATGTTTTTAGTACTAGTTGGTTGCGCCAACTTACGGTGGAGTCGTAGTACTTAATTAAATAAAAATTGACCGTTTAA
Organism: Altica lythri; assembly: GCA_964028335.1. Classification (NCBI taxonomy): domain Eukaryota; kingdom Metazoa; phylum Arthropoda; class Insecta; order Coleoptera; family Chrysomelidae; genus Altica; species Altica lythri. Next base: position 13,122,852 of record OZ034804.1, on the reverse strand, counting down.
ATATAAGAGATATCAACTGCGCCACCTTATAATATATTAACTGCACCACCTTACGGTGGTGTCATACTTTATAAAGTAAAAATTGCTTGTTTAATTTTATAAGATACCCACTGCCCCACCTTACGGTAACTTTAGTTTTTGATTGTACAGATCAGTTTTGATGATTTTCTTAGTTCGTTTGTTTTTTTATATGGATAATTCAATTAGTGCTTTATAAATAATGTGAAGTATCCATTATAGGTATAGCAATAAGTTTGGTGAAAAACTTTTATAGTTTTGTGCTGATAATGCCGGTAATCATCCTGTAAAAATTATCTAAGCAACCAGTGTTTTTTTAGCTTATGGAATAAGTATTTTTTATAATTTTTGAAGACAACCCAATGGCTTAACGAGATGGTTTCAATAAAGCACCACATCAGGCAACAATTATTTATTGGTCTGGAGAATTTAAAAGTGAACAGACAATAATCCAAGAAAAGGTACACCAAAAATGGCACTTGCACTGAAAAATGTCGATGCTAATCCTTAAAGATCAATTTAGAATAGATAATGTTCGGATGTTCCAAGTAAAAGAAAAGTCGACCAAAAATCATTAAAAGTGCCTCCAGAAAGATGGTAGAGATTTTTTGACGAAAGATTAAAAAACTGTTACTGTTGATTGTGTGGGTTGGTAGGTAGGTAGGTAGGTAGGTAGGTAGGTAGGTAGGTAGGTAGGTAGGTAGGTAGGTAGGTAGATAGGTATACAACTATTTGTTTTTTCTAAGTCAGAGCAGAGCTTGGACAAACTAACCCCAAATAACGAATTATCCTTCCCAAGACTACGCAAAATACGAGTGGCAAATTGAATTTTTTACACAAAACAAAAAACGAATTTTGAAACCATATACAACTTAATTTTTCTCCAAATTTCCAGTATCTATGTTTATTAATAGGTTTGTAATTTTTTCTTTTAATAAAAGAATCAATATATATATATATATATATATATATATATATATATATATATATATTCATGAATTAGCAATGAACATAGTAATTAATAATAATACGTACATTCAAATAAATAGTTTTTTTAATTCAGAAATTATCTAGGTTCTAGTTTAATGTTTTATAAAAAAATTGTAAATGTGTTAATTGGAATATAAAATACATTAATTTATTAAATTGATCATATATTAAATTATTGGGCAATATCTTCAAGGTGGTGCTACTTTGCTACTGAATAATTTCGACAAGATTAAAAATGGTTACTAACTGTTTTTCATATAATTTTTAATATAACCCCTGAAGGTTTCATATCTTCCACACCAACACATGACATACTTTAACAAATTCCTGCATTATTCATTTTGCTTTTTATAGCCGTCCATAAACTGGTTGCTGATTTATTTTAAGTTACCTTTCATCTCGGCTTTTACTTTTATTCCGTACTTCATGTACGACTAAGAAAACAAGTCTCTCAGGTGACTTCCGAGTCAGTAGGTCTTGAATCTGGGTTATTCATTGGTTGTTATGGTTGCTCGACATTTACTGGTTAAAGTTGTTCGTTATATCTTAAGTGATTAACTTTACCGTTAAGGCGAATGCAAGGTGCATTCGGATATCACTGGCACAAGTGCAGTTTACAAGAAATGAAATCAAGTAATCTAAATAATTAATCTATTGGTAAAACCAGTTACACAATTGTTTGAATTCCAGTAATTTATCTTATGTGAATGATAACGAAAGTTTGTATCACTCTCAATAATAATTAAATGGTAAATGTACAAATTAATTGAAATTTGTTGATTTTTAATTTTATACGTTTATTTATTAAATATTATCCATTCATGATAAGAACTATATGCGAATTACTGAACATCAAAAAAGCAACCAAAAAGTTTGAATTATATTTACAGTTGGGATAATTTTTATTGGATTAAGGTACCTACTTATTTTACATTTACAGAGGCAATGGAAAATGTAGATATTCGTAAATTGTTTTAAAAATAAAGTAATTTCTTTTTTTTAACTTTTTGTTTAACCCGTATAAGAAATAGAAAAGTATCTCTTGCTGTTATTTAATTAATAACTAGTACAAAATAACGAAATCTTTTATACTATTTTGAGCATCAGTATGCAGCTTCTAGAGGTTTTTAAAAATTTAAATTTTATAAATTTAAAAAAAAACTACCTTGACTTGGATTGGAACTAGGAACCACTTTCAATATAAAAAGTTGGTATATTCCCTTATTTTCTAAGATACTTAGTACAAACTTGTAGTAGGTATCTTACAAGGTTTATTTGTAAGGTTAACATTGAACTAATTAAATAAAAAATAAACAAAACCATATTAATAGTTTACTACCAAAGCTTATCCTTTCCTACCTATCTCTTTTGTTTGCACAAATCCGAGTATATTAATTACTGTAATTACTTTTGAAACAATTAAATTCTTTGGTTAATACCTCAAGGTTATGGTTATAGAACTTTCGTGCACCTTTATAGCGGTTTCGCTAATGTTTAGGTATTCGTAATGAGTACACAACACTTATTTTTTTCAGTGGTTAAGCATACCTAGTTTGGCGTGTGGCCATATGTCGTTGTCTAATGTAAAGTGTTATTGTGTTGGTATGTGTCATTATCATTATTAATAAGTAATAAGAAAAAATGATTATTGCCGCTTTTAAAAATAACAAATTTATAAGAACCAGACAAAGACTAACATACTAGTAATTGAAAATTCCTTATTCATTAAATATAATAGTTTGTTAAAGATTAGTTATAATTAAACTTTATCAAAATTTTAAAGAACGTTTAATAGACGACCAGAAATAAAATTTTAACATCTAATTAAACAATGATATTCAAAACCATTCGAAGTGGTTGCTAACCGGTTCCGAAAGACAACCATTGTGAAATGGAGGCTGAAGAAGGCCCAGGAGGGGTGGGAAAAATTACCGAGCAAGCGACAAGAAAGTGTTCATATAAGGTCACTCGGCGAAATTTACTGCAGAGCTGATATGACTAAGGCAAAACTATGTCAAAATGATTATCAGTCACTTGACACTCTTGACAGTATATTGTTGGCTAAGGAAACACTAGAGTCAGCTCAACTTGGCACATAAAGACATCTGTCGATACTGCCAAGATGATAAGGAAACCGCATAATTATGATGTCCTATGCTAATCTGAAGGCCTGGCTAGGACGCGGTATCTGGTATTGGGGGAGAATAAACCGGCTGCTCCACGTTACGTGCGAAGAACTCTTTCAGGGTTAGTGAATCTCATTCCGAAAGCAGGATTAGACAAGGTACTCAAATTCTATCAATGAAATGATGGGTGTTTACGATAGATCTTACAGCCAACCCAATAAATATATATATCTAACAGTGACATTTTGATTAACCGTTAAAGTATCATCAATGCTTATTTTGGTTGCAGACACGATAATCAGGCTTTAACTATTTGTTACTGCTGATTTCTATTTCATTTCATTTTTTTGTTATTATTCATTTTGATATCATTTTTTGTTTATTTTTATATTTATTATCTACTGAAATACGACACATGCAAATGGATTAAATTATTAAACATTTAAAGCATCATAATTTAAAAAATAAAGAACATACAACTTTGCATTTTGCAAAAACTATTTCACATCCAAAATACATTTGTAAATATTTAAAAACTCCAAACTAACTGAAATCCCACACAATTAATTATTCGAAGTTTTATTAAAATTTTGGATTAAATACCTCAAAAACAAAAAAAGCCTAAGTATGATGGTTATAAGTTGAGTACAAATTCAATATCAATTCGAAATTTTAAACTCAAAAAACAACTGACTTAGGGTATGGTCACTTTTTTAAATATCTCCAAAATTTATAATTAAATATTTAAAAAAAACATAAATAGATGTATATATTGATATGGATCTTTCTTCATGGTGCATGTTCCTTCAATGGAATGTTGGAACTTGATCCATTAATTTTAAATTGGTTGTCTAGATTAAGTACTTTTGTATTTTGATTGTTTTTGTTTAGATTATAAGTTGTTTTTGGTGGTTATTAATATTATTGATTAGATTGTTATGAAGTAAATTTGAAAATGTCAGAGATGAAATAAAATTGTAAAAATTAAGTATTGAAATTTAAATTAAAATAAAAAGAGAAATAAATAAATAAATAAGTATATAAATTAAAAGAAATGAAAAATATATTGAAGAAGAAAAGAAAATTAGACTTCGGACAATAGAGGAAGCCAGAAAACAGGTATAGAAAAGCAGAGAGTTGGAAATTTTAAGAGAGCAGAAAGGCAATAACTAAAAAGAAAGGCAACAGAAGGAAGGAGTTTGAAAATAGTAGGAAGAGGAAGGTCTAGAGAAAGAGTTGAGCAACAGAAAAGAAGTGGAATAGGAAGAAGAGGAAGAAAATATTTTTTTTATTTTTATATTGTTTTAGGATAATCAATTTAAAAATATTGGAATCCACGACCGATAATTACATTGAAGAAGGGTGTTCCGGAAGGAAGATCCATTTCAATATATGTATATATATACCTATATAACTTTTAGAAATTTTAAATTTGGAATTATAGAACACAATAGCAGTTTTATCCATAAAAAACAGATTCAACTTATATATGTAAATTTAATATTAAAAAACACTCTAATTTCCAAATTTTACATCATGAAAAAAATTATTGGAAAATAATTTTTTTGAAAGCTTTATACATTTATAGACACAAACATTCTAGTAATTTACTTAAAGATCAAACAAATGTTAATAATTCGTCAGTTTTATACCTTTTTTTAGAAATCTATCTATGATTATTTCAGTATTAATTGCATAATTTCTTTAATTCCATACTAATGAATTTACTTCAATTTTTGTTTGTTAAAAATAAGCAGTTAGTTGTATTTCAGCATTTAAAGAAAACAAAGTTTGTTAAAACATGTCATGCTAAAATATATAAAACGAAAATTTGTCAAAAATAATTATGAATTTTCGTCAAGAAAAGGCCTCCTCAATTTAATATTTAAATATATAAATTTTAACTTTTTAATAAAAAAATATAATTTATTTACAGTATCTGGTCAAAATAATAAAAAATCTTATTATAAAACAGACAAACTTTGATATTAAATATATGAAATATCAAAATTACTGCATGTTTACCATTTAAATACATATTTTACGCTGATATTTTTATTGTTTATCTTACAAAACACTGGAGAACTTGCTTTTGACTAATTTATAAAAATTAAATCGTGCATTGATGTTTCAAAAGAATTATAAGAAAAAAAATTTTCTTCTTTATAAATTATACAGGTAACAGAAAATAAAAGTTTGGATCTTAACTTAAACTATCAAGTGATTAATAAAACTGCCGGCAACTCGTAAGTAAACTAGGTCTTACATAACTGTTATTTACTGATTTGATGAGAAGTCAATGAAAACTTCTAGTAAAAGTAATATCCTTTTCCGAGTATTAAAATAATTCTCGTATCTAAAAATACCCATCACTAATAAATATCCTTTTAAATTTGTGTACTGCGTTTAAACTGTGATTCGTATAATTTCTCAAATATAACTTTCATTTAAACAAAGGATTATAATGTAATCTAAGTTGCCAAATGTTAAAAAATTTCAAATTTACACATTTTGGATTGTTTAATTCTACCAACCACTTGTTTGTCCGCCAACGAAATCATTGAATAATATGAATTGTTTATTTTATATGTATTATATTGAGTATTGTTACAGCTCCTACAGTGATGCTTAATAGTTATTTAAGCAACAAGTGTATTAATAAGGGCGATTAACAATCGAGATATTTTAACGCGCGAGGGGTTATTAATCAACGATTTTGAGTGTGTTAAAATTTATCATAAATGAACGGTCGACGGAAAAACTAATTTTACTGACAGGAATTTTTTAAATATATTAGAAAACAGCTAAAATCAAAATAAAGTAGATTTAGTTTAAAGGCCAGAACAAAACCTTTTTTCTATGGTAACACAGATTTTAATTTGGTGCTTGCCATCTGGATGCTTAAAAAAATATGCAAGCGTATAATTTTTAATTAAAGAAAATTTAAAAATATCCATTATTATTATTATTATTATTATTATTATCTGGCAATAAAAATTAAAATCTCATAGAACTAGAGAAAGCAGCAAGTACTAATAAATTACAATTACAATTATCTGCACAAATATTTTTTTTATATTAAATTTGTACAATGATAAGTTGTAAGAAAAGAACAGGTATAACGATTATTTATTGTACTGTACTTATAACTATTTATAACGAAATTAAAAAAATTTGAAACTCACGAAGCAGATGTTACACGAATTTGAAGACAAACACTGATGTTTACTAACTTTTCAACAAAACTACGAAAAACAAATGTTACTGATGATTGATTATATTCAACTAAAAAAAAACATTTGGTTAATATTTTCTACACTTTCGCAAGAAAATTGTTAATTAAAAAAATTAAATAACATTAATTCGCTATTCAAAAATGATACAACTACGTTCTCCGTACAAAATTAAATTAGAATTAAAATAACAGGACAAGGAAATTATCAATTTGCTGCTTATTTAAATTAGTAATTGGAAGAACATAAGTTTGTCCGCTACCAAAATAAATTGTTTATTTATGAAGATAGTAAGACACTAGTCTGGTTACTATATAAATAATTATATAAATATTGTATTAAGTCAATTTTATACTTGGCAGAAAATTCCTTATTCTGCATCTTAATCAATTCGTTAGAAGAATGAAAAGCAAATTAAACGGTAAAGGTAAACTATAAATCATTAATTATCATTTCAAATATCATTAATCATTAATCATTAAAAGGACATCCAGTTAACTAAAAACTATCGATAGTAAAACAGTAAATCGGCTGCAATGGAACTCGAACACAACAGCAAAAGTATCAGATAAATTTCACTTTTAGGGATTAAGAAGACTGTCGAACTCGACCACCAGTTTATTGTCCCTTATTAACAGGTTAAGTTTTTAAGCAGCCTCTATGTTAATTTATATATTTTAAAATTATTTTTCGTAAAGAACAAAGATATTTAGTTGACTGGCAAGTAAATGGGTTAAATGTTATAATTGTATAAATTAAAGACCCATTATTTCAAAGGATCTAGACGACGGGTCCTGTAAAAACAAGAGGACAAAGATGCAGATCCAGAAGCAGTAAAGAACCAGAAGACAACATAGTGCCAAAGTGACAAGAGTCACCACAGAGAAAACGCTACTGAAGAGCACACAATACAAAAGAATGCACAAAGAAAAAAAAACAACAATGGCCAGTGAGGTAACTTATTTTCAATAGATTTTTTGGGAACATAAATGAGCTATAAATGAGACTCTTTTTCGACTCTAGACTCTCGATCCGGCATGTGGTTGTATGCATTCATAATTTTACAATTTATTCTTTAAATTTAAAAAATATTTGTAATTTTTTATAAATAAAAATAAATAAATACCAGAAACGTAAAGATAATTTTTAACTGATTTCAACCATATATAATACTTACGCAAAATTTTAAAGTTTACAGGCGCTAGTAGTGTTTTATGTTATTATGAGTGTTGTTGTTTTCACAATGTAACACAGAATATTTGGGTGTCTAGTCTATAAACTCCGTATTACAACAGAAATATTAACCGGGCACTGTCAATTAAGAGGACACATGAAGAAACTAGGATTGGTAGATGAAGCAAACTGCAGATTCTGTGAGGTAGAGGATGAAACCTTAATACACATACTCTCAGAATGCATTGCATTACGTAATTCTAGGGTCAAATACCTAAGCTCAACGATATTTTTCTAAGACCGATAGGACTAGAAGAGCTGCTATAAGTCAGAGAAAATCATCAGAAGTATAGCAAGAGAAGGGGAACACAATAAAGCTTATGGTCGCTGGTGTATCTGTTACCCCTAATTTGTTATTTGTTCATAGATACATACTTGACGTGCTTTTTACGCTCTTGGCTCCTCTGACCGCTTTTATTGGGATGATTTGGCTTTGGTTTCGATGTCATAGCCATATACCCATGTTTCGTCACCAGGTATGATCTGGATCGCCGTTGGGTTTATTTAATAGCTCCTTAGCGATATTCATGCGACTTTTTTTGCAATTTTGAAACATTATTCGCTGCAGCATGTTTCATGCTCAAAACATTCGAAACAATCGCATGCCATGATCCATTTGATATGCCAACATCCTTAGCAACTTTCCTAATAGTAATTCGACGATTTTCCAAAACCACTTGCTTCACATTTGATTCAACGTTTTCATCAGTTGTTAACATGCTCGGGCGTCCAGAGTGGAATCGTCATCAGTTTGTTCTCGGCCTTCTTTGAAGCGTTTATACCATTCATACACTCTTGGTTTACACATAGTTGATTCACCAAATGCCTTAGTCAACATTTTAAGTGCATTGGTAGACTTTATTTTATTTTATTTTTAACGCAAAATTTAATGCGGATTTTTTATCCATTTTGTTCGATAGTAGAAAATCGATTATACCAAAACACGTCTAACCTTTCTGTCTGTCAAACACAAACTAACAATGCAAATTGGCCAATATTGTCAATATAAATTATGGACATGTTAACCAGAATAATGAAAAAAAAACGTAGCCCGTGAAATTCAAAATTCTCGTTTCTTTCCAAACAAACCCCCTATACAAACAAAATTGGATAAATGCTAGTCATAAAATTATTAAAACCATTTTTGTAAATAAAAATAGTTTGCTTACTTTTTAGTGGTTAATGTGTTTTTTACTGTTTTTTTATATTCATAAAATTAAGAGCGACTAATTTTATTGCAATTTGCTTCCAACATTGTTTGCATAATACTTGTACGCAACTAAGGTTTTTATAATCCATTATTATATTCTGTAATTCTAAAGTGTGTAACTGATAATTTTATTTTAAAAACATAAATAGACACTTTTATTATAAAAACATTAATAGACATTTATTTAAACAAATAGGATACGAAACTTTTTTTAAATATATGATCAAGAATATACTTAGGTACTCTCTAGTGTAATTTCCTTAACAAGGAACCAACTGTAACAAATCTAAATAAATCTTCAAAATTAGAAGTTTTTGACGGTTATATGAAAAAACATAAAAAAATATTAATTATATAAATACATAAAATGTGAATTTGATCAAAGTTTAGTCAAACTAGCAGTTTTATTTTTACCAACAAAAAGTAAGAAAATTAGATTAGGGTGAAAATTACAATCAAATTTATTTTCCTTAGATGCACCTAATTTTTAGGTAAATAACATTTAAACGTGTCACTTCCACAATTAAGTATTTCTGTAACATTACAGGAAGTCATTAAATCACACCCTCTAACTGTGTTACGGGAAACTAAAATTATTTTTATGTTTGACTAGAATACGAGCTAAGAATCGAGAATTGCGACATTTCGCCCTCTAGCAACGAAATGAACAACACAATGGGAAACAAAAAAAATCGTAAAAATACAAAACCAATTTGGTTACAGATGGAACTATTTAAATACTTATGATCAAATTTTAAACTGGAATTCGTTTTCTCGGATAAATTTTGGTTTTTAAAAAAATATCAATTTACATTTTATGACTTCCTTTTTTTCAGGTGCAGTCTTTGAAACAATTTAATTATTGTTTTTTTATCAGTATTTTAATTAAAATAAAAAAAATGTTTAACAGTCTTTAAAGTCTGGAAGACCTGGAAATAGCTATAAATGAAACCCAAAAATATTCCAAACATCAAAAAATATCTTTCCGAATAAAAAGACCAACCAAATGTGCCAAAAAAATTAATAGGTATTATAAATAAAACGATTTCCATGAAAGAATCTTTCAAAAATATTACAGTAGAAATTGCGTTAATTTTATATAGTAACATAATCTTGTATTATTATAAAAAACAAAGTTAACGATTTAAAAATAGATTAATATTTTTGTTTTATTTTATATTCATCCATAATAACATTGAAGGGCAAGGGGCTTAGCGAGTCTCCACGACGAATATTGTTCTCAACTGGTGTTGGATTGGTATTTTAGGTTATATCTGTTCTACTTTTGTTCCATTGATTTTTCTGTTATTTCGATTAAGACAAACAGAGTGTGGATCTTCCTGTTAATTGTCCTCAAGAGATATTAGGTCGTTTGTTCGTTACAATTTCTGTCGTAATATTTAGTGTTGTTCTTTGTTTAATTCGGATAAATTTACTGCTTTACATATTTTGTCATTAATTAGAAACACTAATTTACATCTATCTAGCTATAAGTAATTTTTACTTTATTACATAATTTTGAAGCTTTGAATATATTACCATGCCTAAAATCTTTCTAACCTATATTCAAATTAATCAGATTTTTCTATGATGTATAAGCTAATTATAATGAAATAGGAAGCTAGCTTGAATTTTATAGTCTAAAATATTTTTAATTAAACAAATATTAAAATTAAATTTATCAATAAACTCATAACGTTCAAAAATAATCTATTAATGTTCGTTTCAGTAACGAATTAAAATATTAATTTTTGTAATTATTTAAAGTGGCAGTTTTATATTGGAAATCTAATTAATTCTTGGCGTGTCTGCAATATTAGGAAACATCCTTCAAAATAAGTATGTAAATGCTGATAGTCCTTTTTCGCTTAAGCAGCGATTGTTGAAATCTAGGACGCTTGTTTAATTTTTCTTTTAATCATATGCGTACTGGTGTGTAACAATGTATGTAATGAGGTACTTTACATTATCATTTTTAACACTTGTATTTTTTTAAAAAGAATTTTATTATGTCATGATCACTTGCCATTATCATGTTTTAGAGAAATTTGTTTGGATTATTATATTTAATTTTATATAAATTTATTTAATGTAGTATGCTAGGAATTTACTTTTCTTTGTGATAATTGAATAAATTTAATTAACCATATCTCTATTGATTGTTCTCTTTCACTTTTTATCTAACTAGGCATATTTCCTCCAATCTAAGAGACTATGAATTTTAAAAAACATTAGATTAGTAAAAACAAAATGCAAGAGTACCCAAAAATTGTGGAAAGTAGCATTTTGATTTGGACAACTTAAAAATTGTACAAAGCGTAAGTTAATCATTTAGTACAATTAACATTATTTAGAAACAAATCATTTTATTTGATTTTTTTCTGATAAAAAATAAGTTTAAACTTGATGGTTCAGACGGATATACTTCCTACTGGCGTAATCTTAAAACGTAATTTTGAATGTGGAACATTTACAAAAGCAAGTGTTTTGATGCTAGCTTTGCCACCAACACGCATGAATAGCAGAGAATATAGTAATGAACTTCAAGATCATCTGCTGCCTTTTTAAAAAAAAATATCAATATTAATTTAAATTTGCAGCAAGACAATGTTAGCAGACAATCGATGGATTGGGTTCATGAGTTTGAAATTGATTTATAAGAGTGGCCAGCCATCTCACTGGATCTAAATCCAAATGAAAACCTATGGGGATCATGGTTCGACAGCTGTATGCTAATAATAAGAAGTACGATAGTCTTCGTCCACTCAAAACTGCCATAGAAAAGATTTGGTTTAACTTGGAGGCTAAAGTCTTAAGTTATCTGTTGGACAGCATGAATAATAGACTATTTAAACTAATTCGTAAAAATGGAGACGCAACACAGGATAAATTATTGTTTGTTAGTGATTTAATTAAGTTTTAACTAATAGGTGCTATAGTTATGAACCAAGAAAATTGCATGTTTTTTTAATTTATGTGTTTTTTTAATAAAAAAAAAAATAACTTAGGTTTGCGTAATTGGATTCTTTTTGGCGCATTTTCTTACGTCCCAAGTCCCAAGTCCTTGTTTAACAATTTTAATTTAAGGGGACAAACACGGGTTAGCGCGATAGTTATGCTTTCTAGTTTATGTTTCATAAGTTGTTAATTACCCATCGGTTTTTTTCAAACAATTTTTATTCGCCTCTTAACAACCGATGATATGGTTATAAATTACATCTTAAAAGGTGTCTGCCTTTATTTGAATTTGTCTAATAATTTTCGAAAATAGAGATTTATGTAATTCAAATTAAGCATAATGATTTCAGTGAAATTTGTATATTTATTTTGATTAATATTATTTTACTTCACATAGGTACTCTAACTAAAAAGAATGTAAGTGGAACTCGGGGAATTCCGATGAGAGCACAAGAGGGGATAGGTAAGAGGGTAACTTACCGTACGTACACGGCCACTTTTTTTCGATTCACTGCTCTTGGCAGTCACGTCTCTCGACCAGTCGCTGAAGCCAACACACAAAGCTTCACTTTAAAAATAGAATCATCTAGTGCACAAGATTCACATAATATGTCTGTCTAGAAAACCTCTGTTTGGGCTTTGGTCAGTCTCAGGCAATAGAGACCATCGCTATTGGAAGGTCCTTTCAATAATCTTAAATCGTTTAAAGGGCCTTCGCAAGAGGATAACCTCAAACTGAAATCAACTGTAAGCTTCTTTGCCAACGATGAAATCAGCACCTGACTCTAGAAAATTTTAAACTTTTCTTAATAAGACATTGTGTTGGATTATACTAATTGTCTTGGTGCTGGTCATTATGACCTATTCCAAGTCTGAAGACTAAGCAAATTTACAATTGTATTAAATGACAGTTTTACAGCAGGAGTTGCTACAAACCATCCATACTCTTTAAAAAGGCAACAACTAATTTGCGTCATATAATAAAATGGTTTTTTTTGGCTAACGGTAATAGGCTCGTAAACTTTTTCCTGCGGTTATTGGGATCGTAGGCCTGTGTCAAAAGCATATAAAGTTCAGGTGATAAAAATAACGTAGAATATCAGTTTGTTATCTTGCTCTTTTTAAAATAGGTGTTAGTTTAAGATTAAAATTATGTTTCAATTTGAGAACACTATTAAAATTGCTGTTTAGTTAGTAGATACTAGAGAAATAGCAGTTTCGGAGCTGTAACCTTAAGAAAGACAAGTCAAAGGCCACAGAGACACAAATTATGTATTTGTTAATATTTTTGACATCGAAATACATTCAAAAAATGTATTAATCACTTTATTTCAATTCCGATAAATTTAGAAATATGTCGTGTTTAGTGATGCTGACAAATTTCCTTTTTTTTCGTAATTTAGATTAATAAAATTAGTGGAAAAAATGGTACGTCGAGTGTCGTTTATTTTTTATGTAACTTTAAATCGAAATCGCACAACATCAGACGCAACAGTAATTTTTTTAACAAATGAGTGAGTCTAAATCTAAGACTGTTGAAATTGAAAGCAGTTTAGTAATAAATTTAATGATAAATAGTTGCTAGACAATTATTTAAATATTTTTTTTTAAAGATTATAAACAGCATACATAGAAAGTTGTCGCAAACCAAGTTTTTTATCACGTCACTGAATAAAAATTAAAATAAGCGTAGAATTTACGTTAAGAAAAAACTAGGTTACATTGATGAAGAAAATATAATGATATTAAAGATGAGTTTAATAACTTAAATTTTATGGTTATATAAACATGCGACATGGAATCATGGAAGTTATTTATATCTTTATTATTTTAATAATTAGGTACTGTTGTCATGAGAGATTATTAGGAAATACATTAGATAATATTTTTGTCAAAAAAAATTGCATATACCCACTAAGAACTCAATTTAATGTAATATACATTAAATTTATCACGATTGTTACCGTTACAAGTATATTTAAAGAAACCTAATTTCTGAGTGTATAAAGAAAAGGTGTTTTTATATATCACTGCAAATTGATAGCGTCAGTATTTTAATAATAATAACCTAAAAGTGCAAAAAACACTGCTTTTCGTATACTTATAATATCTAGACTGCGAGCTCCAATCGAAGTAGTGTTTGCTTTTCCTTCTATTCGGCGTAACATACCATCCACGTGACCTTCTTGATACCCTTTAATTGTGGGCACACTTTGAATATGAAAATATTGTAAAAAAGCAAACACTGCTTTGATCTTGTTTCTCCCTCGCACTGATGTTGTTTTGTCTGATTTTCAAGTTACAGGGTTAATTAAATTCACAACTTATATATATACATCAATAAAATTTATAAATAGTCAAAGTATTGATGTCAGCCACTATTTTCATGTCAAACTAACGACCGTTCGTTAGTTGCATAAAATTGAGTCAAGAACATTAGTATAATAATTTAGTTACCACAAGCCAATGATTTCTATGATAGAATCAGAATATATTTGTATATTTTAAGAAATCAAATATTATAATAACCAATATTGCCAAATAAATTGCATCAAGATGCATATGTAAATTATCATTTTTTCTGCAAACATAATGGAAGTAATCTGCATTTACGAATAATTTTCTAGTTTTTCGTGAACTTCCAAATTTTTACATATATTTAGGTGAGAGTTAAAGAGCGGGGCGGACTCTAAATAACTGACCCTCACAGCATGTGTTTGTATGCACTCACGATTTTACAATCTAAAAGTGTCTGAAAGTTTAAATACATGGAATATATATATATATATATATAAAAAAAAATTTCCCCCTTTCATATATATATATATATATGTTGGAACTGATTTATATACTTTGAAACGGATCATGTTTATTGTTTATTCTTTGTTTTTTTAAGAAAAACTTAATATTTGTAGTTATTCCCATAACAGTAGTTTACGTAACAAGTCCCAAAAGTGGTCTTTTACTGGACGAGTGGGCAAATTGCAGGGCGAGCCACAGGCGAGACCTGCAAGCCTGCGAGTCCAGTAAAAGCACTTTTGGGACGTATTACGTACAATATTTCTTTTAAAACGGACATTCTTCATATTATTCAGTTTACATTTTTATAACAAGAACTCTTTATTAACTAATTTTAACATTTTTTTTTTAACAAAACCTGCTTGGGTGGCCGCCTTAACAATTTCATCTGGTATAATTTCATCTTCCATTAATTCACAATCAAATGCATCATTTTAAATATCTACTTTATAATAAATTTCACGTTTTCAACTTAACGTCAAAATATGTCAAATTATTTTATAGTTTTAAATATATACAAAACTCGGTTACCATAGAACTGACCGCTATCTTAGACTAACTATTTTATTGTAAATGAGTCCGGTAAAAGCTTTGACCGGACTCACTTTTTTATTTTCTGGCCTTGTCCGACAAAATGAGACTTTCTGACCTAAAAATAAACCGGAAAATATTAATTTCTGGCCGGTTTTAAAAAAATTAACTTTCATATACCTATTTTGTTGCTATTTTCGTTAAAGTTTAATGGTGAAACTGTCTATGTAAGTAATTTAAATAAAAACCACTAACTAATTTATCATTTTGTTCTGTGTCAGTGCATTTAACTTTCTTAAGTGCAATATATATTTTTACACCGCTGAGATAATGCAATTATCCACTTCAGGTTGCTAGTATTAAGTCCTTTTTATTTCTAAATGCTAAAACTATTTTTAACCAGTTAGCTCATATTGCAAGTGGCATCTTGTGTTAGTTTTGTCTAGAAATGCCAATAAAAAAATTATAACTACTACATTCGTAATACAAATTTCCAACTGTAAACAATGGCAGTTAAAAGTAAATTTATTAAAGACTATCACCAATATTTTATTGGGAGAAGATTAAATATAAATGCTGAGTTTTAATCCAATTATTGCTCCAAAGATGTAATTTATTTTATCTGCCATATTCTATCCAGTGTCACTGATTGCTATTTGTACATTATCTGTCAATTGTGACATTCTTGCTTATTGAAGAAAATCGTGTTAGTTAGTTAGTTACAGTTTTTATAACTAAAGAACGGCTTAACCGATTTGGCTGAAATTTGCTAGGGACGTAGCATAAAAGCAGGAGAACGTACATAAGATAGTTTTCATCCTGTTCGACCGCTTTCTTTTAATATTTCAATACAAATTATGTATTTATTTTATAGTTGAATGTATTCCTAATAGATAGCAATGTGAGTTAATTTGCTTGGATTTCTAGGTTACAGATAACCGGCAGATAAGATGTATTTTGGTTTCTAAATAAATAGAAAAATGACGAACTAAATTAAAATAAAAAATAGTCGAAAAAACTCTAAGAAAATATTTAATAAATTAAATACTTTGAGTTAATCTATATCTATATACTTATAATAAATCTGTAGAAAGGTCAATTCCGTACATGAAATATATTTCCAAATTAGGTAATTAGGAAACGAAACTGATGCCAAAAATGAAATCCGTAAAATTTTTGTCTGTCTGTCTGTCTGTCTGTCTGTATAACCGTTATAGAAACAAAAACTACTCGACGGATTTTAACGAAACTTGGTACAATTATTTTTCATACTCCTGAGCTGGTTATAGGATACTTTACATAACGCTACAATCAATAGGAGCAGAGCAGTGAAGGGAAATGTTGAGAAAACCACTTTTACGGTGTGGGGGAGAAATTTTTATACAATAATCTATACGAACGACGTCGCGGGTACATCGATATAGAACCCAAAAATGTGGTTAGATTTTTGTTGTACGTCTGTCTGTCTATCTATACGTTTGTGCGCGTGTCACATGAAAACTACTGATCCGATTAGAATGCGGTTTTCACATATGTATTTGTCTTCTTTTTACTTAACATCTGGTGTATAAAAATTTCTTCTCCCACCCTTTTAACGGGGTGAGGGGAGAAATTTTTATACAACAATTAACACGCCACGCGAACGACGTCACAGGTACACCTAGTATTTAATATATTCCATCGATAAATTATAAAATATAACGAAAAGAATACTAAAAACCTGGAAACTAAAGAGAAAATATAATAAAAAGGACAAAACCAAAAAAAGCATTGAAAACAAAATAAAAACCGAGACAAAATCGTAGAGATTTAAAAAAACAGTAAATGAGAAAAATACGTAAGTGTTGGGGTGTACGCAGTTCGCCAGGTCAGCTAGTTAGAAAATAAAAGGCACTAAAAAAATAAATATTAATATCAACCATATAGAATCCACTTTATTGTCAATTGTCAATATATTGCTAGTCTTGTTATTGCTGACAGCAACTTAAAGTAATTTTAATAATTTCTGATAAAGTGTATTAAAAGAATACGTATGTGTCTAGTCCCGGAGATTTTATATTCCAGATTAAATGTAAAAAGCGTAACTAAGAGCAGTATAGCTACAATTCCGAATTTCTCCTTTAAATAAAACAATACCACAGAAAAAGTTCAAACATATTTTTAAAAAATTTATAATTTTCAATGATACACGATAGTTTACGACAAACACATATGAATGTAATTTGGTTATTTTATCAAACCAAAAACAAATCACTAATCTATATTTTTTTCTTTGTTAGCTGGAAAAATGTCACTTGTATTAATTGTCGTATACTTCTTATTGTATGTAAACAAACTATTTTGAGATACCTTTCATAAGTTTTTTGAAATTTAGAAAGTTTACAAACAAGAAAATGACATTAAAGAGAAATTGGAAAAAAATTGTTTCAGGCAGAACTCGAATCTTCAACATTTACCTATACGCGGTAATTAATACAATTGACAATTATTATGGCTTGAGAATCTGGGGAAGTGCGTGTACTACAATAGTATTGTAACAACTCAAAAATATATCCTAAAATTAATATTAAAAAAACATAAATGGATTTATTTAAACAGAGTGAAATGCTTACATTAAAAGAACTCTATTTCACAAATATATTAAAATATATGCATTTTAACAATAAATACAAGAATCAAACTGAACTGAATTGTTACTAGAGCTATGAAAAATCAAACTATAAATATCATCAAAATGGAATTTGCTTGCTGTCAAAGACAGATTGTATTTGTCGGACCAAAGCGATACAATAGAGAAATTAAAGAAATAATTACAAAAAAGGTTTTTGTTATTAAAATAATTGAATGGTTAAAAAATAATATGAAAAAAATAGAAAACCACTTTTTGATTTTTTGAAGTGAAAGACATTTGACCATGGTGAGAAACTCCACTCTTGCCACATTTATTAAAAAAAGAAATTAAATAAAAATAATAACAAAACATTCGGGTAGCGCTTTTTCTCTTTTTGTTGTTTTTGTGACTTTCTTATATTATATTTTATATTTTCTCCTTAATAAGTTGAATTATGACTATATGTATTGGAATGTATTTTAATATTTTCTCTGAATATGTCATGAAATGTACATTAGATTCTCATATTTTTAAGTAAAATTACAAACACCTCGTCAAGCCACTAAGTAGCTGACTAGTTACCAAGGCATCAGTTGCTGATGAGGTTAGAGCTTAACCGCGTATGGGTAAAGGTTGTAGGGTCGATAACTGCCGGATAACACATATTTTCAATTTCTCCCTTATGCCATTTTCTTGTTTATATACTTTTTAATTTGCAAAAATGTATGTACCTAGTTTAAGGTTTTGAAATTAACTTTATATTTGTTATTTTCAATGTATATCATACATAATCGGTTAATGAAACAGTCGTTCATGATTGACTTGGGTCGACCTAAAGCTGTTTTTCAAGATCAAGGTAATTTTATCTTTAACTGAATTTCTTTGCGTTTACGTCATAATACCTTTCATTTATCAGTACTGCAGGTACAGAGGTGTACCTTATTTTTTTATCGTATTCTTAGTATGAGCATCGACAGTTCCACCTGGCGTCCACCATTTCGGAAGGACTAGTGACAATAAAATAAAAACTATTGTAGACTGTTTTAAACTCATTTACAACTTTATGATCCTCAGGTTTGGGTCCAGCTTGTGTTTTGTTCTACGTGTTTGCTTTCGCCAGGAAGGAAATGTATATGTAAAAAACTATTTAATGCTTATAAACGAGAAAAATAATATAAGTATTACTTTAGAAACATTGATTGTAAAATGGATAGTACAAAAAGAAACGGTTTTAAATATAAAACCTTTCAGGCCAGGAACACTAAACTTTAAAAACTGCTCTCTCTGCTCGCAGTATTCCAAACACGGTTTTGAGAAACGTAAAATTCAGGTAAGGATATTCCGTTTGTAAATTTACACAAATGAATGTATTGTAATAAAAAAAGTGGTTGGCCATAAACTTGAAATAAGGAAGAAATTGGTATAAAAAAACAAACTGCTGATTTTACAGCAATAGAATTCTACTTTTATTCACTTTTTTGTTGTTTAGTTCACTTTGTCATTCGTGTTTTAATAGCAACTTTTTTTTTAAATTAATAGAATTTTCATTATGGCTTTTGTTGGTTAGGTATTTTCAAAGATAAATAATGGAAGGTTTCTTAAGCTAAATTACCAAGGACACACCGGAAACTTTAGATGATAATCAATTTTCACCAAGCAAGTTTAAACAAATATATTAATACACAATAAATAGTTTTATTGAAACATTAAAGTTAGATCAAATTTATTCAATGAAGTCCCACATTTTTAATTTTAACCCAAAACCCATACGGTCCTTTAGGAAGACAGAAAACACAATCTTGTAAATTATTTTTTGACTAGGAAGAAACAACAGTAAAACAGAAATTATACCCGTTTTATAGTTAATTCTGTGAGATGTCAGTAAGATAGGTCAAAAAATTGTTACCAAATGTTCAATAAGGATGGGCTATATCACTAAAAAGAGATTTAAAAAAATTTAAACCTAAAGGGGTAAAATACGATAAAAATTTGTATGGAAAAATCTTTAAAACGGCATTAATTTTTATAAAAATTTAAATTATTTCATTGAACACTTGTTTCATGGTTTATTAGAATTCGTTTCCTAAAGGTGCAAATAAGGGGTTGAAAGTTTGTATGAATAATATTTAAAAAGTACCTACTCCATTTTCTATGAAAATTATTATCCCGACTCCTAAAGACAAGTTATTGAAAACGATGAAAACACTAATTACCTACAATTAAAACACTTAGTTAGGTAGGTACCTACTTAGTACCTATTATTATCACTATTATTATAGTGGCGCGCGCTACATGCGTCCGTCTTTATTAAGCGGTAAAAAAAGGGAAAATAATAAAAATGAAATAAATAATGAAAACCAAAAAAACAGAAAAAACCATTTAATAAAATTGAAAAAACAGAAATGACCAATACAAACGAAAAAAAAGTAAAAACCTGGAAACAAGCAAAAAAATGTAATAAATTCGTCAAAAATAGAAGATAAACCAGAAAACAATATCAAATAACGAGCAAGTATCGTAAAAATTTGAAAAAACGGTAATGAAAAAAATTGGAAGTTTGCGGGGTAGCTAGTTACTATAGTATGCAAAAACTGTATTTTAAAATAACCAAAAACGATAGTTAAATATTAAATTAGGAGTAGAGTTTAGGGTTTTAATAGTTTATTTGTGTTATTTTTCTAGAATTTTAATCAAACATGCCACTCATTACGTAAAGTGTATTTTTTCTGTGCTTACACAACAGATTTTGTATTTATCGTGAAAGTCCAGTAATGTAATGATTTAGAATGCAATTTTTAAAAATTACTTTTATTTAATTTATACACAAATGTAATTGATAAAAAATTAATAAAATTATCATTTTAGCAATGATATAACAACAATTTATTGTTAATTTTTTGCAAGATGTCACAAGAACGATAAAAGAGTTTTACAAACGCTTTTTTTCACTTAATCTAATAATTAAAATGAGGACTAGGTATAATGTTCATAGCGCACTAGCTAAGGATTTTTTTTATCTGAAAAAACTAATAATTTCCAAAGTTTGATGCAAAATTATATTAAAGCATTTTTTAAATCCAACCCTGTCTAATGCAGGGGTGAAAAAATGTTCTTAATTACCTAGATCTCCTTGTCTTGTCTCTATCGTAGCCAATGATTTATAAATCCGCTTGTACACTGTTAAGAATAACTACCGTTATTTGAATTTAAATTAGAATAATGCAAAATCATTATTATAAACATTAACAATTATTTTCTTGATCTGAAAAATAGAGTCTGCTAAAAGTACTTTCAAGGTAACTGTAATTCTAATTAGTAATTGATAATAATTAGAAATAATAAATTATAAACTAGTGTTTTCTTGTAATTATATGTTAAACTAAAAGTAAAAACAATATTATATTCAAAGGCATAGAATCATAGAATTGCGTAAAAAATAAGATATTGCTTTCATTGTTTAACGAAGGTATTAATATATAAAAAATGTAAATAAACATTTGATCTCTATTTTCTCTATTTACTGTCCTCATTGAATATACTCGTCTTTTTGTGCTATCGTTCGATTTTTTTACATTGGCCGAAGCAATGCTGGAAGTCTTCTTTTGTGAGAGCATGTTTCGCTAATTTTCGCTTCACCTATTCCATCTACTCGAACCATGTTTTCTTTTAAGATAGACAAAAAGTCTATTGGCGTATGTTCGAGCACTGGAGTGCCTCTAGTCTCTAATGACTAAATAAATCTTTAGCAGTGTTGCCAAAATTTTCAAATAGTAAATTTGGCTGACGTTTGATCTTCTGCAAAATATTCAGTCAACACGATGCCAATGATGTGAAAAAAAAATAGAATGCCTTTTAATTTTTATTTCTAAGTCTAAGAAGCCTTTCATCAATCGAAGCTCATGAATTAAAGCTCATCATTTAACCTTTCCGAAAAAGCTGAGTAGATCTGTTGCGAAATGAGCCAATTTTTTGAGATCGCCTTCGCACACTCTTTCTTTAATGTTTAATTTGTTATGTTCTGACAGTTTCTTTAGTAAATGTTTGCCGACATAAAATAGAGACAGGTCTACCTGGACGTTGGTCATTTTCGGTGCTTCTTCGGCTTTTAGAAAACCTGTTATACCATTAGAAAGCACGCGCACGAGATAGACAATTCTTATGTTTGGCTTCTTATTTCAACTTATGGCACTTATTTTTTTAATTTAATATGTTTTTCGTGGCACATTGTTCAAGGCATGTGAAAAAAACGTCGATTTTCAACAGCTATGGAAAAAATACTAGGTACCAGAGCGGCAATTGTGTTTTCCCCCGCTAGTACGCCTTCTGCTCTTGCAGGAAAATAAAAACGTCTGACTGAATATGTTGATTTTCTCAGTCAAAAGTTAAAAGCAGAATCTCAGCGATTAAAACGTTACATCAAATATAGACGGGTAAAGCAACAGAATTATTTATTTGACAACAACCAAAACCTCTTGTACAGGTATTTAAGCCACTCTTTAAATAACAATGATCAAAAGCTTCCAAGCAAAGAAGAGTTAAGAAACTACGTGACAAATTATCAGTAAAAGAGTTGACCAAAAGTTGACAACATCCAGAGCTTCTGGTACAAGTAGTTTAGTAGCTTGTACGAAACATTGGCAGCAAAGTTTACTTATGTTCTCCAACATCCAGAAGAGACTCCTAAATTTCTTAAGCTCGGTTCGACCCACATGTTTCCCAAATCTTTGCAAACCCACGCTCCGAGGCCTATCACTTGCCTTTCTACCATATATAAAATATTAACCTCTTGCATTGCCAATCGTATTTAAATGCATGTAGATCAGACAAGTAGATAAGACGACTCTTCCCCAAACCTCACAAACGCACACGTAAATCTGGAAATTGTGGCGAACTATGATAAGCAACAGAAATGTGCCCAGAAAGCACTACATGGACGACACCGTCATAAATAGATGGCTTTCTGAGGGCAGATTGTTTCCGAAGACGAAAGGATTTCTGCTTTCATTTCAGAATTGGGTCTTTTATACTAACAATTATAAACAACTTGTTATAGGTCATCCAAATTGTGCATTGGAAAAGAGTAAAAAGTTCCATCAAACCACTTCAACCTCAGCTGGCACTAACTAGCTACATAGACACAACCAGGTGTACAACATCATACACCAGAAGTTGGACAATAAATTTTGATTTCTTAGGACATATACTCCTTATTACAAGTACAATCTGCTGGCAACTTTTAAAAATGCTGATTTTAGACTCTATTACGAAAGGCCTTTTATCACTGATAAACAGGTGACGCATAATCGGCCAGACGTTGTGGTAGTAGATAAAAAGGCTAACTTAGTTCGTCTAGTTCGTCTATTATTGGGCCAAATATTAACAAACGAGAAGGTATCAAAAGAAACCACATTGAGGTACAACAGGCTAAGAAGGTCGAAGTGATACCAGTGATAGTGTCATCTACAGGTCTGATCCCTATGAGCCTTGATAAATTGGGAAATAGAAATACCTTTATCGACATGGAGGAGGCAGTGATTCTAACCACTGTCACACTGTTTGTAAATATCGTAACATGTAAGTACTGAGGTTAATCCCATTTGCATTTATACGTAAATATTACCAGCAATTGCTGAGTAAGTATGTAAGTCTTTTTTATAATAATAAAGCACAATGATCTCAAAAGAAATTTTTGATGAAAGGTAGATACATTGTTCATGATAAACGTAAAAAAGGCCGCCAAAATACTAAACAAATCGTATGGTGTCGTGGGACACCTGAAAGAATCGAAGTTCCTCAAATGATTCGTCCATCAGGTTTTGCACAACAACTGCATAATTTACATTTGCATTTATTATAACGAAATATAATAGTTATTTATGATATGA
Source organism: Altica lythri (assembly GCA_964028335.1). Classification (NCBI taxonomy): domain Eukaryota; kingdom Metazoa; phylum Arthropoda; class Insecta; order Coleoptera; family Chrysomelidae; genus Altica; species Altica lythri. Next base: position 13,099,258 of record OZ034804.1, on the reverse strand, counting down.
GTGTTAAAAGTGAGGTTTTATTTTGTGAGTGAAAACGTTTGTGAAATGAGCGGAGCGAATTGAACAATTTCACGAACAAAATAAAATCACTTTTAACACAAATACCATACAATGTTTTTTGTACAACTTCCCTATTTTGATAATGAAACGAGCGAATTTGCAATGACAATAAACCAAACCGTGTTAAAAGTAAACTTGTTTACATGGCAACGTGTTAAAAGTATTTTTAACACGCTGCTATGTAAACAATCGTTTTTAACATTGTTTGCTATTATTAAAAGTGTCACTTTTAATGACAGTTGTACAAAAAATGTATTTTGCAATATTCATTATTATTTTATATTATTTCTTAAAATCTACCAAATATTGTTTTCTGATTCTTTCATAGAAATTATGGGCTGGTGATTATTAAAATATGGTACATACATATGTTTTTGATTCAATTTTATGCTTGGACCATCTGTGACCGAATAGATGTAACTCACAAACAGTCGGTATATTGACATAAAAATAGTGGCTGACATCGATAGGTACTTTCATTTTTTCTAAATTTTATTGAAATGTGTTGTATAATGTTATGTATAATTAATTATTTGATTTTAATTAACCCTATAACCTGAAAATCAGAAAAACACCAAAGTTGCTAGAGTGGGGACGACCAATATAAGTACAAGCAGGCAAAATGAGGGAAACGCCTATATCCGTTACACTGAAAATTAGCTGAAATTATTATCATTTATTTTTCTTTTTTTTTATAATAATATAAATAATTATTATTTGGGTATAAAATTGTTAGTCATCAATTTTTTAATGTTTTGTATTAATTAATGATAAGCTAACAGAACTAAAAAATAAAATTTTTATATCCCACAAATAATTTGTTATAATAAACTCAATAAAATTGCAATATAGTTTATATTATAGAATATTGATTACTTTATGATTGTTCGTTTTTATTTAATTGTTATATTAAATAAATTATTAATACATATTCAATTATATAAAAGAAGGTTGTAGGTATGTACGTGCGTACAGGGGTGACAGATACACCTGCGACCTATAAGATCTATTGTGGCCCCCTTTTCATGGTATATATACATTTGATGATTTTTCAGACTTATAGCTACCTCTTCTAGTCCTATCTTTCTTAGAAAGTATCTGACTCTAGAATTAACTAATGCAATGCATTCTAAAAGTATGTGTATTGAGGTTTTCATACAGAATCTGCAATTGGCTTGTTTTTACTGAGGTTTAGACAGCTGAAAGATCTCTTCCGATTATAGTTCCCAGGAGCGTCTTCAGTTGTCTTGGTCTTTCTAGATCGTTCGAGTACTTATATTTTTCTCTATACACTTCTTTCCTTAGTTTTTCTAAGATTGTACTACTGCTGATTCTGGTCCCAAATAGGAACCAGCTTATCTGCTGTTTCGTTTCCTTCTATTTCTATGTGTCCTGTAACCCATAAGAGGGTAACAGTGTTATTTTATTCTGGTTCATTTAGTTTGTCTAGGCATTCCAAGACCATATTAGAAATGATTGTGTGTAAGTTCAGTGCTTTGACGGCTGCTTGACTATCTGATATATTACAATCTTTTGTCTACGACAGTTCCTTTCGATATTAAATTTTACACATCTTTTAATGGGACGGATTTCCTCTTAAAAATGCTTGGATATGCACCCAGGCTTTCTGACTATTTGCCTCTAGGAACAAAAATTCCTGCTTCTGTTTCTTTATTTAATTTTGAGCAGTCCGTTAAAAAAAGGTCACGCCACGGCTTATGACTTCGCGCATATATCTACTTACTTTGAACAAACTAGGTGTGGTTGATTTTAAATGTGGTTTTCAGTCAGATCGGCTTCTGCGGTTTTTCTCATACATAGCCAATTATATATTCGTAAAAATCCAAGCAGACTGCATACATTACCTATATGATAAGTATAGCATACTAGTAGATGAATTTCGGTCACGCATGTTGATTACATGGGATTTTTGGCGGCTAGCTCTTGTACCCCTAACGTGCCAAATTTGTTTTTTTTTAAACCAAAAAATGAAAAATATTAATAAGAGCTCTTATAACTCAATTTTACATGCAGAAGAGAAGCGTAGGATCTGTCGGTTAGTCTTACGACTGATAAGTTTTTTTTGTAATATTTTTGCTATACGCTACTGTTAAAACATGTGAATTGGTTTTGTATTTGTCAACTTTCAAAAATATCAAATTACAAGAAAAAATAAACAAGCAGACGTTCATCTATAATGCATTATGGGCAATTTCCGTATTTCGTGCGAATGTTAAAACAAGGTTGAGAAGATTGAGACCACATATCTATAACCTATTACTTATATAAGTTTAATGTATATAATATAAAAAACACTTTAAAGCAGATTTGTTAACATACACTCTACTTTCACGTAATCTTAGTGATTACAAACATATGTTAATGATTTTTTGCCTTCTACAACTTTCAAAATTTTTTCACTACAAGATTTGATGAAACTTAAAACTATTAGGAATAGAGAATTAATGTAAGCTGTAATTTTTTAATCGGAAATTTGAATGTCTTTAAATAGATTATTTTGCATCTAATAAATTAATCATTGATGCTCTGAACGCAACCAAATTTAGATATACCTACTCGAAAATGTAAGCATTTAAATAGGTTACTGAGTTTTCTAATACTAGTTCCGTTTGAACATGTTCGATATTTCTATCACGTAATGTTGGACTCCTGAGGAGCCTAAATCCAAAATGACGGTACAGCTGGGCAAAAAATCGTCATAATAATAATATATCCACCATTTCTACCACGTAAGTAACGTTGGTCCCTTAAGAAGACTAAAACTAAAATATCAGACAGCTGTGTGGATACAAAAGAGATTGGCGGACAAGGCTAAAGAAAGCCAAATATACCTACCTGTATGGAATCAACATATGGTGCAAAAAAATGTCATATTACCTATGACGGCCAATTTTCGGCTCGAGCTTTTAGACTAAAACAACTAAGATCATACTAATAACTAAAGAATGGTAAATGTTGCGAATTTTAAGTATGGGAAATGAGAATACTTAAAGTTAGTGTGGAATTTCAAAAAATTTTCATTTGATATTCTATAGCCAGTGATCACTACGAGGACAAACCACTCAAAGATTCAGAGACTAGCCTGTGCATGTATCACTGGAGCAATGAGAACATGTCCCACTGCTGCAACGGAAGTAATACTAAATCTCTCGCCACTGCATATTCAAGTAGAAAATGCTAGGAAGAAAACAATATATAGAATGATCAAAGAAGGAATAATCAAGGAAAAACCTCGATCACTCCAACTTGATCAAACTTGGGAAATACCCCAAGATGACATGCCAAAGAAATTTAACTTTGTAAGGAAATTTACCACTAAACTGGGAAGTAAATCTGAATGGGACGAAAACACCATACCTATTGGGGCTAAGCCAAAACACCATAAAATGGTATACGGACGGCTCCAAGACAGATAAAGGAACAGGAGTAGGGGTGTTTGGACCTAGAACCAAATACTCAGAAAGCTTGGGTGCGTATAGAATTTAATATTGAAAGGAACTATCTAGACAGAAGATTGCAATCATGTCAGATAGTCAAGCAGCCATCTAAGCTCTGCACTCAGATACAATTAGTTCAAAAATGGTCTGGGAATGCCTAGGAACTAGGACAGAATAACACTGTTACCCTCCTATGGGTTCCAGAACACGTAGGAATAGAAGGAAATGAAACAGCAGACAAGCTGGAAAAAACAGGAGCTGAAACCCCATACATGGGACCAGAACCATCCTGTGGAATCAGCAGTAGTACAATCTTAGAAAAACTAAGTAAAAAATGGATAGCAAAAAATCCAAGTACTGGAATGATCTAGAAGTACTAAGACAATCGAAGACGCTCCTGGGAAACTATAACCAGAAGAGATCTCACAGCTGTCTTAACCTGAGTAAGAAAAACCTCCGAATTATAACAGGAATACTAACCGGTCACTGTCGATTAAGAGGACACATGAAGAAACTAGGATGAAGCAAACTGCAGATTCTGTGAGGTAGAGGATGAAACCTCAATACACATACTTTCAGAATGCATAGCATTAAGTACTTCTAGGGTCAAATACCTAGGGTCATACAAAATAGAAAAGGGAAGAATTAGCTAATTTAAAACTCAATGATATCTTAAACTTTCTAAGGAAGATAGGACTAGAAGAGCTGCTATAAGTCTGAGAAATCATCAGAAATATAGCAAGAAAAGGGGGACAAATAGATCTTATAGGTCGCAGGCCCCTAACCACATACATATATACATACATACATAGCCAGTGACTCCTTTGCCACTTTGGCCGCAGTATAATTACTCTTTAATTGTCTTGATTCAACTTATGTTATATAACAATTACTCAATTCCTCCTTCATGTATGCATGACGGTAATAAAAAAGAGATTATATGTTAAATCGAAAATTAAAACATCAAACTGTAAGTCATTTTTTTGTGCCTTGTCTTATATTTTTATTCGGTTAAGATACAGAAATCATCTATTTTTAGTAAACTAACTACTAATCATTTTTGGCTTAAGCGGTTAGATTGCAGCTTCGAGTCCTACTGGATTTTTTTGTTTCTTTAATGCCATTTTCTTGTTTGTATAATTGCTAAATTTAATTAATCCCAAGAGAGATATCTCAAACTAATTAGTTTACTAAAAATATGTATATGTAAACCCAGTTTCAGTTGCTTTTTATCAACATTTTTTTTTTTTATTAATAATTTATTACAATAGTGTTATGTTGGATATAGGCGACTACCAGAAATAACAACTGCTTATTTATAATGCAACGACTTCACTACGATTTCGCAAAATAACCAATAAAGGAAAGTAACATCGAATTATAGAACTGAAACCGTGTTGTTACTTATGCTTGGTAGTTATCATTTTCACTTGACTACCTAAATTATACATTCTATTGTTCATGTTGTCGTTATCGACGACTTGAAATTTAACACAAAAGACAACCATTGTCTTAAATATATTACAAGACATTGACAAAATAAACTTTTTTTTTCAGAACTTTGTGAGTAATACAAAAATTTACAAGAATAATAACATTATTCAAAACTCAATGTGGAAAATTTATGGGACGACATTCAGGGATCAGTACTATGCCAGAAAGCATGTTTCATAACCGAAATGGAGAACGAGCAGCTATTAAAAAAAATTGAAAGATAAAACGATAAATACTGAGATCACAGATTTAAAACAACGATACCAGAGTGGATGTAGAAGAGTATAAAAGCATATAAAAAAGGAAGAAAACAAACCACTTAAGAGTCATAACGGAAGATAAGAAAGCAAAAGTATTCACAGATAAAAAAATATGAAGAAAAATAGTAGAAGTAGCACTAGACCAAAAATTTAATTCCGAGATGTTATGGATTGATACTCAAAGCAGATTGGGACCAGAACCATCTTGTGGAAACAGCGGTGGTATAGTAAAGTGCACAGGAAGAGAATAAAACCTCAATACACATACTCTTAGAATGCATTGCCTTAGTAATTCTATGGTCAGATACCTAGTATTATACGAAATAGAAAAGAAAGATCTATACCTAACTTGAAGCACAACGATATCCTAAACTTTCTGAGAAAGATACGACTAGCAAGAAAAGGGGACATAATAGATCTTATTTTTTGCAAGTGTATCTGATAATGCAAATACCATATGGTTATTTTTAATACATATATAAAAGTATGCCTATGTACCACAAAAACACACTAGTCCTAACAGAACCGCCTAGAGATTTTACCGACACAGAAGAAGAAGAATTTTACTTAAAATTTAATTGTTTAATTTAAAAGATAATGTAAAGAAAACAATTTTCCTTAATGTCATACATCTATGATTTTACCGCTCTATTTTCCGTTTCATTATTTATTAGAGGCAAAATTCTCATTCCTGTGCTACCCAAAGGAACACTAAATTACTTGCCTTGTCCTAGAATTATACTTGAGAAACAGCCTCAAGTTTGCTTAAAATAAGCAGTTCACTTCTCCGGGGATAATATTAATTATTTTATAAAAACTGCTTATATTATTCAAAATAGTTAATGGATCTTATTCAAAGCTTCAACAATTTATTTAATACTGTCTATTTATTTGGGTAATGTTGATAAAGTTATAATTAAAAGAAAAACAAACATTAAGTATAGTTTATTATAAAGAAATACAATTTTAAATTTTATTTATTTATTGATAAAAAATTCATTATTTTTATCAAAGGGCCATTTATACAGCAAGAAGCGGTTAATGGCTGGTTAATGGAAACGCAAGCTAAAGATAATACGGTAGGAAATCGAAACATTCTGTGCGATTGCTAGGCACTGAATTGCATTCATTAATGTAGCATTCCAAAATTCTGGAATAAATGCCATGAACCAATAAAAAAACTAAAATAAACTTAATAAAGAGATCGGTGACGTGTCAGCCACTTACAAAGACAAAAATATCTATATACAATATTTATCCAATGCCATAAAAGTATTATACGAAGACACAAATCAATTGTGTACAATTTTATGGATAACTTAGGCAATAGTCTTTCTTAAATTTTAATAATTATATCAATATAGGATATGTTTTTATAGAAGGTTAAATCCTCTATAGCTAGACCAAATTATTGTTTTATTGGCCTAAGTAAATTGCTGGAATCTAATCTTAAAATGTGTATGACTCAAGTTATCCGTATATTTATATTAATAAAAAAAATATGATCCCAAACCCTTTTTAACTCCAATATTTCAATTGAATAAATCGTACTGTCTCTTGTCTCACATTTATTTAATAAACATTTGCCAGTGAATAATGGCATAATTGGCCCCGTTTCCTGCATCTAGAGCCACTCTCCCTAGGTTTATTCAACTCAATAGAGTGCTTTTTATATAATCTTATGTTAAAAAATATACTTAGCATTGAAAATAACAAAAATTTTTATTTTTAAACCGGGTCTAACAAATATTAGTACAATAGAATAAAAAATCGTCGGAAATGTTTCCAGCAATTGGTTTCCTAGACGTCCGATTCTAGTCTACATTTGGTCCTATACAAACTTTATCAGTTGTTAGGTACAGTTTAATTTATTAATTTTCGATTATAGCGTCTACAATTTTGATTATCTAATGGTGTATATTATAAAATTAATTAATATTTATGTAATATCCTTTTACTTAAATTATTCTTTTTGTTTCTTTTCGGTCCGATATTAAACTTATTTCATAATTCTAACATACATAGTGAAGTTGTTTTTAACTTACAAAAATTGGTGCCATATTCAAGTTTTTGTTTATATTATAGTCTATTTGTTTGCAGTTGGCAGCACAGTGAATTCATTATAAATGCAAATCCTTCAAAGCCCAAGCAAGAGCGGTTCATGAAAAATAACTAAAAGTAGTATACATTTCTATTGAAACAAAGTCATAGTTGTTATTTTTCAAAGAGTCCACCCTGTAATAAGGGATTAACTGACCCAAACACAATAGAAACCCTAGCCCTAGATAATATTGTCACAACAGGTAGCTGAATAGATCCTATGACCGTAGAACCGAAGTTTTTTTAAAGCATTTATAATCATAAACTCCTTTAAAATGAGTTTAAAAAAATTATGATATTTACAAGCAAATAAGACGTGAAAATGGTGTTTACTTAAAAAAGAAAGAGCTAATTACTTGCACCCAAAACTTAAATTTTCAGCATGTAGAAATCTGGAAAATTAAAAATTTTGAGAAACGTGCTATTCTTATGAATAAAAACTGGGTATCGATTAAACAGTCGAGAATATTAGAGACCTTAAGAAAATTTAAACGCTTTTCCAGAAAACAATACTGTTAAAAGTTATGTTAAGACATAATAATAATGTAACTTTAATGTTTTAAAATTAACACTAATGTGAAAGAATCCAATACTGATTACTTGTTTTTATGCAGATACTTTTGTTCAACTTTTTAAATTTAAATTTACAATACATAAATTTTTAATTTAGATCGGAAAAGAAACACCGCGATATGTGAGACGTAAAAAGTTTATTCATTTCCTTGTTATTGGTTTGTTTACACAACTTCAATAATTCTATCTTTGACTTTTTACTTAATTTCTGGTCCTTACTTTAAATTTATAAACATTTTTTCTAGTTTCGTATGTATTACAAGCAAGTTCTACAAATACATTTGATGTTATAGTATTTTTTTATTAATTGCTTTATACCCTTCGATCTGTTATTTCAAAAAAATATAATTTTTTGAAAACCGTCCAGAAATTAATACTTTCCGGTTTATTTTTAGTTTAGAAAATCTCATTTTGTCGGACAAGGCCAGAAAATAAAAATGAGTCCGGTAAAAGCTTTTTTGGTCCTCCGTCCAGAAACAATACTATTAATTACTTCAAAATCGTCCGGAAAATGACATTTTCTGGCCTAGGCCGGCAAAGCAGCTTTTAGATTATCTAAAGAGATGGCGCTATGAGTCATCACAAATACATAATAAATAATACCAATTTTAATTAAATTTATTTAAAAACATCGAATAATATACTTAACTAATAACTTTTTCTAAAGGTAAGCAGGATTCTAATTTACATTTAATTTCTCTCACAACTTTTATTTTAAATTTGTCATTTATGTCAATTTACAACTACTTATCATTCGATTATGAAAATACATATCTCGATTTTATTTTGGCTCATTGAACTATTCATTGTCTCTGCTATTTTTATATAAAATTATTAGATATTAATATTAATATTTTCAACATAACAATTTTTACCCACGACTCATAAGTAAATTGCGTATTTTTTAACCTATAACTCTGTCAGTAAGTGTCAAATTATTGAGGAGCTGTGTTATAGTTTCATTTACTAAACTAGTGGAGTAAGTAAATAGAAACCTGTATTATTATGTTGGTTACCTACAGTTTTCATTAAATTAAACTATCATTTGACATTTCTCAGACAGTACTGTCTGCGAAATCGAATATTTTTGACAACTTATGCCAAAAATTTAAATTTTATATTTGTTATTTTTAGTTTTATACAAAACCATTTGGTAAGACGTGGGTAAAGCATAGTACTTCACTCGAGGAACAAATTGCATATTTAGCTCGTTTCTTTAGCCCCTTCGCTCGTAAGCTCGCTCATGGGCCAAACACACTCGCTGTAATATGCAATTTACTCCACTCGTAAAGTAATATACTATTACTGTGCTGCTTATTAGCACAGTATTCGTACGTATAAAAATTAAGGATCTTGAAATCGACTATCAGAAAATCATTCCTTATTACTAATTCTTTTAATCGTGCAATCGATGTCAATAAACATCTAATCTTGTATGTGACAAAGTAAAAAGTTTTTGAACTTTTGAAAATATTAAAAATTGGTCGGACCAAAAAATAGTGTGTGTTACACGTCCGGAAAATGTTTTGCAAGAGCTCGTATTGTTTCGCCTCTGTGCTACGCACCTCGGCCAGGTACACAATTTTGCTCGCTCTTGCAAAATGTCATTTTTTCGCAGGCTTGCAGGGCTCGCCTATGGCTCGCCCTGCAATTTGCCTACTCGTCCAGCAAAAGACCACTTTTAGGACTTGTTACGTAAACTACTATTAACGGTGACAGTCGACTTTATTAAAAAGTTCTTATGGCGTTGACAATACCAACGCTATATTTATGACAACGGAAATGAAGCAATTATACTTTCACCTTAATCGAACACAGATATTTAAAAGAAATAATACTCCGAAAAACATTTGACCTACACACTGCATATTATGTTGTTTGACCCCTTACTCACGAATATTTTATAAAAAAATGTAAATCTGCACTCCTTATTAAGAAAGTTGCAAAGTATGTCAAAATTTTCACACACTTGTTCAGTGGCGTATATTTTCAAATCACAAACTTTTTAATTGAAAATTGTTTAGTTCTTTGGTGTTTTGTTTTGGTTATCTAAGTAATTTTTATTTTATTTTATATAACACAAAAATTGGAAATTGTATGTTTCAATCAAAACAGTGTTTATGATAAAAATTACAGACACTATTCAAAATTCTCTAAAATAATCGAATATAACTTTTAAGTGTTTTAGTTCAAATTACAGTTAAATTGCTGTAAAACACCTCCACCTTATTTAAATAATAATAATTGCTGGTTTTGGAGCAACAGTATGATGGATAAAAATCGGATATACATATATGTTTTTGTTGCGTAGGTTTCGGTTAATTTGTAATTTATTGCAAACGAACAACAAACAATGGAAAAAATATTTTATTGAATGTTGTTAGCGTTGACATAAGCATATTTTAATTTAATAAACTTACAAACTAAAAATAATATACCAAAGTAAGATTAAATATATTAAAACAAAAGGTATGTTTCCACATTGCATATAAAAATGAGTTTGACTTCTGACTTTGGTTATTTTCCTTCTTTGGTTCTTCATAACTTTATGATTAATAAAAACGTTTTAGGAAATTTTCACGGTATTTCAAATTTTCCAGGATGTTTCACACGATTAAATAAGAAACAATTAATGTAACGCTGTTAGTGTTGTTTTTTTAACATTCAGTACGATCCTGTGAGAAGAATAGCTTTAGTAATAATTAAAACAAATAACTTTAAGTACGTATAAACCATTTTTCCGATAAATTGTCGTATGCGTGCACAAAAGTTAGATCACATGTAACCCTTTTTCCGTTGCCCTCTTTATAGTATCATTTATTCTCCAAAAGGTCCTATAAAAAGCAAATCTTCAAAAAATTACATGCTTACACTGGTTTCAAGCAAATCTCGGAAAAATTAATATCCGAACTAAATAAAGCGAGGATCGAGAGTAAAATAGTATATTATTTCATAATGAATAATGATAAATCGTTTCGATTAAAGGCTGCTATCAATACAAACTTAATTTAGTGCCAAGGTAGTCAAAAGTTTTTATAATTGCCTTCAGAAAAATCAAAATTTAGTTTACATTTTGAAAAGATGTTACTTTTTTCTTTAAAAATATATGAAATATTTGAATGCTAACATTTTTTCAATCTGTCATATATATTTATGTCTACTAAATTTCAGTGAAATCAAAGAGAAATTTTGATATCTTCTATAGACAGAATTACAATGAAAATTTTCTTCTTGGTTATTCTTTTACTCTTATTAATATGTATGTAATTTCCCTATCGCCAAAACAGCCATTAGACAGTTTGAGATAAGCTTCTGTGGCGTGGTATTATAATTTGTATCATAATTTTTGCAATAAATGTGAAAGCTATCGGTTTTTTATTCATTGCTAAACTGGATAAAAATTTCTGTATAATTTTTTTGTTGAATCAAAATATTTTAAACTTTTTTTGATTTTACAAAACGTACCATGCAAATACGGAATAACGCACAGTGGGAAATATGTGAAACAATTCTAGTCAGTTTTAATCAGACAAGTAATTGATTTTTTTATAAAAACAAAACATTGTACAAAAAAAGGCTACTTTATCTATCATTTTCACAACAAAAATGTTTATCGTTTTGATTGTCAGACAATAAAATTAACAATAATTTTTTTTTCTCACAAATTTACCACTCTTAGGCTAGTTAAAACCATTTGGCAATGTCAAATTTTTTGAACAAAAAGCAGCCATTTAAACTACACTCATTTCATCATCTAAATTGTCTTTTTAGACATCAAATTGTCAGACATGCATCGATTAAGACAAATCCATGTGCGCTGGCTCAAAGTACCTATATTAGGTTGGCAATGAGGTAGTTATCTGAAACATTTACCTAAAAGCTCTTTTAAATCGAGAGGAAACCAATAGAATGTAACACTAAAAAAGAGTAAATGGTTTATAGAGTATAGTGTAAATTTGTAAAATTTGGGTGACAGAGTTTAGGATTTGTCTATGGGTTTAGGTTTATATTGGGGTTATCTACGCACTGGTCGACGTTTAGATTTTTAGATTCACTTTTTAAACAGACTGTTTCAAGAAACGTTTTTTTCACATTTTGATAACAACTGTAAACTTAAAACTATAATTAGTTGCGAACATTAAATTAAGGAAATTAATTGGGTTAAAGAATAGGGTTAAATTTGGAGAGAGAAAATACTTAAATTGTGAATCACGGTTAATAGTTACAATCAGCTGTTCATAGAATAAATCTATTTGGTTGGCATTTTTTGGGGGATTTACGAATCTATGAATACTAACACAAGTTTTCCCCAATGATTGGCCCGGAACCATTCGGCGGAGTTGCTGACACATTCAGAAAGGCAGCTATTGAGAAATGGAGGCTAGAGAAGGCCCAGGAGTGGTGGGAAAAATCACCGAGCAAGCGACAAGCCAAAGTCTTCATAAAGGGACACTCGGTTTACTGCAGAGCTGCTATCACAAAGGCGAAACGATGTCAGAATGATTGTCAGTCTCTTGACAGGACATTGTAGGCTCAAGAAACACATGAGTCAGTTGAACTTAGCAGATGAAGACATCTGTCGATACTGCCAAGAGGAGGAGGAAACCGCATTTCATGTCCTATGCCAATGCGAGAGGAGAAAACGGCTGCTCCAAGTTATGCGGAGTGGCCACTGTCAAGGCTTTTAAGTCTCATTAAGAGGGCAGGGCTGGACAAGGTTCTCTAATCCTATTCTTGAGATAATGGGTGGTCACAATAGATCTGCAAAGGTCAAGGTCGCAGTGATACAGGCTAACAGCTAACCCAATAAACATCTAATCTAATCTAACACAAGTTTTAGAGAACATGTAGGGATTATATGGACTAATGGGATTTGTCTAGAAAAATCACCCATAATAGTTCATAATTGCTCATTTACACTATAATAATGGTCGTTGACTTATTCAAAGCTTTCTAAAAGACAAAACATTTTTTTAGACTTAAATGGTGACAAATATACTAACTAAACTAAGGCACTATAGATATAGGTATTATCATCAGCCATTTTTTGTCAAATGTCACTCAGTTCACGTGCTAGACCATAGACAAATTAAACAGACGTGCAATCGTATTTTATAGCGGTGAAAATGGAAACTAAACGAGCTGGTAGCAGAAGAGCGAAAAAGTACTTATAACGGTATAATGACAAAGTAAGTACTATAAGTGGTTTTAGTTTAAAATAAATTTCAGGTACTTAAAGCATAAAAAGGGTATAGAAGTTAAGTTTTAAAGTGCGCTGATGTCGGAACTTGTTGCCAACTTTATAATAGGCATCAACACATCTATTCTATTATCTCTGGTTTTGTGGTTGACATTGGACTAAACATGGCTGATGATAATACCTATGTTTATAGTGCCTTAACTAAACTACTACTTATTTTATTGATTAGTATCAAACTAAGCGTAAAACTTATATTCCAATAATACACTAACCATTCATTCGATATTTATTACAATAATAATTTGTATCTACTTCATTGAAACGGAAAATAGAATACTTAACATATCAATACCATTAACGTTTGTCTATTTGTATTTTTTTTTGGCTTGAAATTTTACCGTCTAATATCATCTAAACAAGTAGGTACGTTGAAACTAATTTTATCAAAACAAGAACTATGGTAATGATTATTATATAATAAGAAAAAGACAAAATGTAAAGATAATAAGTGCAAGAAGTTTTCAACCGTTGCCAATAGAGTCACGCTAGACTAACTTATTTCTCTCAGTTCAGCATTAAAGGGACTTTATTATTATACAGTTATAGTTTATCCAAAACCACTTGAATAGGCGCGGACAACGCTCTTTTCGAATTTCCAAAAATTCTCTTCATGAGCGTACAGGTGTGAGTCGGGAAGTTTAAAGCAACATTAAATAGATATTTTACTAGGTTAGTTCATATAATGACGTTCTTTTGAGTTTCCCCTGTAAAATCGTAAAAGTAATTCCTATCCAAGTGGGTCTAGTTATACTATAAAAAGTGTTAGTATTTTTATTTATCTTTAAAAAAAATTATTTGTGATTTTTTATATTCAAAATTTTTCAATATACAATTGATGTTTTTCTCTTTAATAATTTTCTGTATTTTTTGTTTTATATTTTTTATTACTTAAATTATTTTTAAATAGTTTGTGTACATAAATCTCAAATAATATGATTATTTTAGACATTAGACAAACAAGAAACTACATTGAGGCAAAATTAAAAAAAAAGTTAGATCTAACAGCAATTGATAAACGATAGCGCATTTAACCGCTTGTTCACGGATGTAACAAGTAGTTTTTTATATTATTTCTTAATTCAATTCAAGTCGTCTAGAGCCCTATTTAATTTCTCATAAATGATGTTCATAAAAGAGATCAATTAAAAAATTAAAAACTGAGATCACTTTTTTGTGTTTTTTTAAAAGACCAAAATCAAAAATTTTTAGTAGTTTCATTATTTAAGCAATTTCTCATTGTATTTTGGAAATTAGTCCCTAAGCCAAAAATTAAAAATAATTTAGGAATGATTAAAATCATAAGCTAACTGCTTACTAGTTTTATTTTTTAAATAAAAAAAAAAATTTTGGTATAAATATGTTAATCAAATGGTCTATAGGTATCACCAGTTTTTATATATTTTAGTATGGAGAAACAGTAGGTATTTGAAAACAATATTAATTTTCATATATATATAATTTGTTATATTAAATAAAATTTAATAATTTAATTAAAAAATTTAAATTATTATATAAAAAAATTGTTAAAATTTGGTTTAAAAAATAATAATAAAAATTTAAAATTATAAAATATTTTGAATATTACTAAAAATTGGTAACCTATAAAAAATATATAAAAAATCCAAAATATAGAATATTATATAGAATATATAATACAAATCAAAGACGATAAAAATTTAAAATTAGATAGAAATAGGTAATTATAACTCGGGAAATTTTGATGAAAGGGAAACTTCCTTTGCTATGTTTGACACAGGAGTAAGCCAAACAAATATATTTTTTAGCCATAATTTTTCGATAACAAAATTTACTAAATAAATAAAAAAAGAACATAAAAATAAATTTTAAATAAAATAGTATGTTGTAAAATACAAAAAAAATAGTATCAAACATTAACATACGGTATTGAAAATTTTAAAATATTTATTTATACACTATCATCATTATTATATTTTATATCAAACACTATAGGTTTGTGATGAGAGCGAGAAAAGCTTAACGTAACGAATGTACGTACGCGGACACTTTTTTCCGATTCACTGCTTTTGTCAAGTCACTTTTCTCGCAGAGTCGTCGAAACACAAATAAAAATCTTTGCTTTAAATCTGATTATCAGTGATAGAGTAGATTTTACATATACGGCAGTTAAACCATTGAAAACAGGTAATATATTTTGTCAAATTATACATCCTTCAACATAATAACAGGGTTGTATTTTTATTTAAATATTCTCTGTAGCTTCTTTGTGGCATAATAACACCTATTTACTTCTTTAGTTGGGGAACTTTTGCCACTAAAAACAAACTAATTAAAAATATAAATCAATATTTTGAAAATGAAACTTGCTTATTAATCTTGATGGATATGTCAATTGTTTTTCTTTTTTTTTAAAACCCAAGCTTGCATTAAGAAGTATGCATTAGAATTTTTTATCATCTTTGAAAACCACAACCGATCTGGTTGTCGAAAGCTAAGAATCATTTAAAAAAAAATATTTTCATTTTTATTAGGCATTTTCAGTTTTAAAAAACGACCCTTGACAAATTTGACATATCCATCAAGATTAATAAGCATGGGTCATTTTCAAAGTATTGATCTTTATTTTTAATAGTTTGTTTTTAGTGGCAAAGGTTCCCCAACTAAAGAAGTAAATAAGGTTGTATTTTCTTTAATAATTATTTATTGATTTGAGAAAGGAATTATTGATTAGTTTTATCATCATTTTTGTTTATTAAACATTCCATTCCGACAGTGCATTGTATTATTCCTTGTGTTCGAACTTAAGTATGTTGTGTTCTGGGTAAAAACAAGTGCAGTTGGCGTCTGATGCGATGAAAAAAGTGTGTGAATTGATAAATCGTAAATAAATCGAGTCTTTAGAAATATCGTGCAATAGATGAGACGAAAACACCAATATGTACAAATAAAGATATTTTAAATAACATAATTAGAAACAAAGAACAAACGTTTCGATTGCCAACCTAATAACTTGAAATGTATAACAAATCTTCTTTATTTATGTTTATTATGAAAGAGTACAATTAGAAAAGGGTAAAGGATCTTTCTTTTAAATAACATATTATAAAAGGAATATTTGCAATACGACTAATACAGTCTCGTTGTTGTTAACAAAGAAAATTTTGTATGTATATGTTATGTTTTCGAGTTTTTGACTACTTTTTGAATAAAAATAATAAGAAGTGATTAAAATTTAAATCAAAATAAAAAGAAAAATAGATAATTAGAAGCATTTATAGAAAAATATAAATAGAAGTAAATAGACTGCACACAAAAGTAAAATCCAGAGAGCAAATAGAGCAGCACAAAGTAGAAGCTAACAGGTATAGAAGAGCTGAATAGAGATAGAGCAGAGACAAGAGATAGAAAGTTAAGCAGTAAGAAGAAGGAGTTGGGAAGAAATGGAGTGGAAAGAGAAATAAGAAAAGATTTTATATATTATTTTTTGTTATAGCAATCAAGTGCCGAAATCCACAATTGTATTGATTGAAAGGTAACAAATTGTGACATTTAATAATCAAAACAGATAAATATTTTGTCCTGATTAGCAAGGAATAAGGTACAAATTAAATAACCTTGTATATTTTTCAACAAAAACATATAAAAACAAACATTCTTTAATAGCATTATATTTTTATTTTTTTTAACATACAGAATTATAATTAGCTTCTCATTGATTAAATATCTAGGACGCAAAACGCTATGTGTGTGATCTTAAAGAAAACAACAATGATAACGATTTCTTGACAAGTGTAAATAGAATTTCCCATGGTATGGAACATCTAATGAGGAACTAAATCAAATCCAAATGTTGATCTGTGGGAATTAATTGCAAATTTTCTATTAAGCTTCGATTCTATTGTTTACGATTCAAGGTTTTTCAACAAGTAAAAGTTATATTTGTTTAGTTTGGTTACTTTCTCCTAATTAAATTTGATGAAAGAGGGCTAGAAACACAGATTCCAAATTTAAAGACCTTTTTTACAATTAAAATATCTTATCCCTTTAAAACAAAATATTTTATGCATAATTTTAACTAGTTCTTAACTTTCTTTAACTGAGGATATTGACCTGTCAAATATATGTACAAATAAAACTATGTTAATTAAGCCTTTAAGTGCACTATATTAACTGAAACATCTCTCTCCTGAAATTATTGCAATATAGAAATTAGACAAACAAGAAATGACATTAACCTTGTAAAGCCAGCGGCAGCTTCGTCCAGTTACTCAACAGTAGTAATCGAGCTATATTAAATGCTAAGTACAAATTATTACCACAAGTAAACATTAAATTTAATTAAAAAATATAGCAGTAACTTTTTTTATGTATGATTGTTTATTTTAATTATGTTTAGTGTGTTAACTTCAAACAGCTCCAATTTATAATTTTTCCTTAATTGCATGTCTTGTTTGTTTACTTTCTAAATTTCAAAGAAGCGTTTTTAGTTACTATTGATCAGTTTCTAGAAGTTCAAATCATCTCGAATTTCTTCTTAGATAAAATAAAACCGTTTAGTTTTTTGCTATTTCTTACCTATTTTTCGTCCGACATTTAATAAATTATAGTATTTCAAACTTTTCAGTACATCAGTACCCACTTTACAAGGTTAAACATTTTTAATGACCGAACCCCATCAATACCATAAAGCGTATTTTTCGTATTTAGCATTTTTAGTATTTTGAGATAGAAAAATATAATTATTTTTGGCAATACATTTTTTATTTCTAATTTGATTTTTTATATCTTTGTTTAAATATTTTTAGTTTCTTATTCTTTAGGGTTTTTAGGTTTCCTTTCTTTTTTCGTATAATGGCTCAGTAGACTATCGAGATGCTTATTTCTGACGTTACATCTTTCTATTGATATTGATTGTTCTAATTTTCTTCTTTATTTTTAACCGGTTTTATTTTAAGAATTCTTATCCATTTTTACAATTAATTAAAAATGTTTAATTATTTTTTCTTCTTGATTTAACACAACTTAGCTTATAGATTATAACTACTACAATGTTATGGAATGTTTTCTTACTTTCTAATTCCTTGAAAATTTAAGAAAATTTCCATACCCAATTAAGGAATTGACAACACAAAAGTTGACATAAGGCTTTCTAATATATCGCATTCAAAATAATTAGTTTGTAAACTTTAATGTTTTAAAGTAACTTTTTTTTTGTACAAAACCTATGCCTGTATATTTATAATTTAGTCTATCAGGCACAGCTGGCCGAAGCCACAAATGGCGATAGGACTCTTGTGTGAGTTTCGTTGTTTGTGTTTTTCGTTTTTTAATACATGTTTCATTACCATCCTTTGCTCCCAAGTACTCAACACTTTTGCTGGCCAAGTGCGATACCTTACTTGGTTATGCCGCACTGATGACGGCTAACGAGCCAGAAACATGCATGTCTGCGGTTACCATTCCCTATTCGTGACCCTATGATCCTTTTTGCGTACATGCCCATTAATTTTCCCCCTTATATATATATATATATATATATATATATATATATATATATTGTTATGAAATCTTTCTTTTCTTCGGCTCCGGCTGCTACTCCTGCTATTGGGTCTGGATTCAACTTAAACTTCCTTTATATTCTTGTTTGTTTATTTTCAATTTTTATTTTTAACTTTAACTTCAATTACATAAATTCATAAACTTTAAAATTAAACTCTCTTCTCAAATTCATATTCTATAATAATAATCCAAATTTTTCTTTATGACATTTTTTTTCTAAATTAACTCAATGACAATCCAAATTTCCTCTTCCCAATTTTTTTTCCCCGTCCCTAGGTAACCTCTTAAAACAAAATATCCAACAAAATAAACAACTCTACACTTTCTGAAATAAAATTTTTAAACACCTATATAAAGACAGTTACCTATTATCAAATACAAAAAAAAATTTTATCCAATCAAATCATAACAAAATCCCCCTAAATTTAAAATTAAAATTTTCTATTAAGACACATTTTATAATTTTAAATTTATTCCATATTTATTATTCTATCAGATCATCCCTTACTATTTTACCTTATTTTACAATTACTTTCGATTTCTACCCATTTTAATAATTTTACTTTATTTTATTTAATCAATTTCTTCCCCCTTTTTCTAATATTTCCCCATTACTTATTTTCCTCTTTATTTTTAATTTTATCTCAATCCCATTTGCTTTTAATTAACTTCTTTTTTCTTTTTTTATAATTATAAATTATATCCTTCCAAATCTTTTTTAATGTTCTAATTTCATCACATATTTCAAAATAATTTATATCACCATCTTCATAAGGTTTATTCTTATTCTCCTTATTGTAATTGAATTTAGTTTTATATTTAATTTTATTATTATTATTATCATAATAATATCTATTTTTATATTTATTTCTATCACCTTCATATATTTTATTTTCATATTTTGCTTCTTCATTTTTATAATATTTATCTTTATAATTCTTCTTATCATCGTCATATTCATTATTTAATTTTAATTTCCTAATTTCATTTTCTTGTATTACATTTATTTTTTTTTCTTTTTCTTCCATCTCATATATCTTCTTTACTGTATTTTGCATTTCTTCTTTTACATTTTTCTTTTCCATATTCTCTTGTTGTATAATTATCTCTAATTCTGTTTTTCTCATTTTCATTTCATTTCTTATTTCTATTTTGGTTTCTTCTAATGTTTCTCTATACATTTCCATTTGTTTCTTCATTTCATCTTTAAATACTTCCATATTCTTATTCATGTCTTTTATTTCTTTTTTCATATCTTCTTTATTTTCTTGTAAATTCTTCTTCAAATCTTCTCTTAAGTTATTATTCATTTTTTCCTGTTTTTCTTGATCTTCCTTTCTATTTTTTTCTTGTGTTTCATTCATTTTTTCTAAAAATTTAAACATTCTGTCCATGTCACTTTCTTCATGTTTGTTACCACTACTTTCAATAATTGCTTCTATTATCGTGGTATTCTCTTTTTCATCTCCCGATTCATTTGTTCCCATAATCTGTATGTCCTCATCTTTTTGATGATCTCCTTGTTGCATCTGTACATCCTGTTTCTTGTTTTGCCTTCTTCTTGTTTCCATTTTATTATTTAAAATTATTCAATTTGTTTTTATTTGATTTAAATTTTAATATGTATATTAAATTAATAATTTTAATTCACCCCCCCGTATATCAAAGTTTCTTATGTCTTATTGACACTGTCAAAATCAAAATTTTTTATAAAAATGATTTGTATCAACCTAAATATTTATAAATTATGTCTTAACAGAATTTATGTATCCCCCCTATTTCAAATATAAACAACAAAAATAAAAAAAACTGTCTCTATATAGAAATTTAAAAATCTTACCCCAGAATACAATTTTTCTAATATGAAATTTCAAAATTTCTATCTCGGTTTCTTGCGATCGGCTTGGTGTCCTGTTTCTTTTTATTCTTTTCTGGGTGTCTGGGTGTTCTTTTTGACAAGTTGCGCCGCACGTTGGTTCATCAATTTATTCTGAAATCTTTTCTATCCTTGTTGTTGTTGTTGCCCCACGTTGGATCGACAATTTGTTATGAAATCTTTCTTTTCTTCTGCTCCGGCTACTTCTACTACTATTGGGTCTGGATTCAACTTAAACTTCCTTTATATTCTTGTTTGTTTATTTTCAATTTTTATTTTTAACTTTAACTTCAATTACATAAATTCATAAACTTTAAAATTAAACTCTCTTCTCAAATTCATATTCTATAATAATAATCCAAATTTTTCTTTATGACATTTTTTTTCTAAATTAACTCAATGACAATCCAAATTTCCTCTTCCCAATTTTTTTTCCCCGTCCCTAGGTAACCTCTTAAAACAAAATATCCAACAAAATAAACAACTCTACACTTTCTGAAATAAAATTTTTAAACACCTATATAAAGACAGTTACCTATTATCAAATACAAAAAAAATTTTTATCCAATCAAATCATAACAATATATATAACGAACAGAGCGTTTTGTGACAGTCTAAGAATGTCCAAAGATGATACATAACGTATCTAGTGCCTTACTGTCAAAAGTAATAATTTCAGTTTTGAACTGAAATGGTGTCGGTTAGAAATTTTTAACACTTTAAAAGACACCTTGGATGCTGCGATATAAATAGATATAAATATCATTCAACCTATATCAGGGCAAAACCAAACTACAGACACGTGTTTCGCTCTTAGTTTGAGCTCATCAGTGTAGTACAGGCTATGTCTCTCAAGTCACTAATCAAGAGACATCCCTGCTATAAATTGAACGATATCTATATATATAGGTATTTATTTATTTATTTAGGAATAATACGGTACAAATCTAATTGGGGTAATTTTTGCACATAATGAAAAGACTCTCACCGGCAACTTGTTGTTTATGTGAGGTTTGACTTTCTTTTTAAGGTCGAAGTAACGTATATTAATTATGAAGATATATTCAATTTAGTTGTAATTTATAAGTGTAGATCTCTAGTAGGTCTATTCACACCGATACTGGTCCGAGGTTAAAGAGTCTTTGAAGTCATACCTTACCAAGGCACTGAGGGCGGTCTCCGGTCTCTAAATGAGACCCTTTTGTCGACTCTAAAAGAACCTCACAACATGTGCTTGTATGCACTCACAATCTATTGTTTAAATTTGAAAAATATATTAAATATTCTACATTACATTGAGAAAAAAACAAAACTCATAATAACATAAAATACCTCTAGTGCCTGTAAACTTCAAAATTTTGCGTTAGTATTATTTATGGTTTAAATCAGAAAAAAAAGATATTTTTACGTTTCTGTTATTTATTTATTTTTATTTATAAAATAATAATCCTGTATATTTTTTAAATTTAAACAGGTAGGGGTGACTTCCAAGACTCTTTAACCCTGGTCTGGTAATAAATTTTGTGGTAATTTCAATTATATTTATTATAATTACCAAATAATAAAAGAAATGGCTCAAGTTAAGTGACTTCTGCGTTTTCCTCCTATACTTAAAACACCCACTGCTGCGTATGCTACTTGCTTATTATGTATTTTCATTAAAAGTATGTATTTTAAAGCGAAACTTTTTAGGGCGAGTGGGCGAGAGAAGCGACTTGGCTAGAACAGTGGATGGAAAAAAGTTTCCGCATACGTACTGGTGATTATTTTATTACCGCCTATTTCCCTCACGATATTATGGTATACGGTGGAAGACGGTACGTTTTTTTATATTTACAAATGTATATTATACAATATACTAATTTTTGTATTTCAACTTTCTTTCACATTTACAAATATATTCTGAATACTTATATAAAAAAATACATTTAAAAAAAGGAAATATTAATTGCGCTTTCAAAATGTTGTTTTAAATTTTTGGAAAATTTTGTAATAAAAAATAAAAACATCACCTTCTTGGTTTTTGAAATCAGAAATGTAATATTAATAAAATCTTAATTATGTTTTAAAATTTTTTCAAAACATTGTAATATATAATTTGAACACGATTTTGTTTTCCAATTTTACTGGTCTGTGGATTAAATAAGTTTTTGGTAGTTATGATATAAAGATTTTCTAATTTTACGTATCATTTTTTTTTTTGGTTATTCAACCATTGTCCACTAATTTAATAAATGAGTAAGATGATATAATCTCTAAAGTCACATCAGCCTGTTTTCATTTTCTACGAGGTAACATTTTAAAAAATATTTAAAAAAATATAATAATAACATAGAATTTTAGGATAATTTAATATAATAGTTTTTTTAATGTAGGTATAGATGAAAGCATTTTAAATATTTTTTTAAACAAATAAAATAATGTTAGTGATTTACGTTTAATATATAATATAATCAATCTTACATACCTTGAGTAGCGTTTATTTTTTTAAAATAATCCAAAATTATTAAAAGCACTAAGCACCCACAAAAAACACAGTTTTTTTAAATCTTCTAAAAATTAAGTCCGCATTATTTTGAAAATTTTAACGTAATGAAAAAAATTTGTATTTCTTTTGATAAGCGTCGACCCTTTCTACGGAAGTTCCTCTTCTTTAGTTTTACTGTAAGTACACCCGCACGATGTTAAAGCAGCACCACTCGAAGACGAAGTATGCTTTGATTTGAATTCTGCTTTTACCAGCAACCAGCAACGGTCTGAGCGGCTATGGAAGTGTTTCCCACTGTGTTCGGTTCTCCTTGTTACTCTCTCGCTGATATAATATATGAGGGGCACTCTTGATTTCGTTGGACACAGCAAGAACTTTCGAGAGATTTGATAAGTGTTTTACCCGGTAGTAAAGTAATTTTAGGGCTCCAAAAAATTATTCCTGAAAGCACTTTATACAAATTTCATTTAACTTTAATAGTTATCTATATATAGCAAAAAACATACAAACAATTTATTTATTATTTCTTGAGTTATTTTCACAAGTGACTCTTTATAGAAGTGAAGGCAGTCTTTTTTCATCTATTAATACAAGCAATTTTCTCAAATGTTAAACAATATTAATTTATATTCCCGTTAGCACTTTTGAATTTTTTTTCAGCTTCGTCGATGTACATAATCTGATGTTATGTGCGGGTGGGGCAATTTTTATAAAATATTAAAATTGCCGAAAGATAAGAATGTCAAAATTTAAAAATACCGTAAAGATTTATCCCGAAAAATATAAATACAAATAGAATGTTAAAAATGCTAAAAGATAACAAGTCTAAAAATTGGGAATTCTTTAATGCAGAGTCTATTTTGGCACATTAGGCATTTTTAAAATTTTGAATCTTCTCGGTATTTATTGCTTTCGAAATTTCATCTTTTGGATTTTTTTCCTATACACTTGTAAAAGTAAGTATTTTCGCGTAAGGTTTTTACTTTTCTCGCCTTGTAAATACAAAACCTATTGTAGGAATATTGAAAATTTGTCATTTTTAAATTTTAGTACAATAATTTTTTGCATTCGTACGTTTATCTTCCGGCATTAGCAAGTTTCAGTACAATTTTTTTTAGCATTTTTATTTCCCGATAAACACTCGTCAGCTTAAGATTTCGGTATTTTTACTATTTAGTAATATGTTTATGCTTAGGTTTCACATTTAAATTTTTTCCGATCAATCAGTACATTTATCTTTAGGGTTCCGTAGCCAAATGACAAAAAACGGAACCCTTATCTACAGATTCGTCATGTCTGTCTGTCCGTCCTTATGTCACAGCCACTTTTTACCGAAACTTTAATGCTGGCTGTACACTCTCGCCGAGACACCACGAGACAAGACGAGCGCGAGAGTGTACATGGTGCTCTCGCCTCGCCCGCTCTCGCTCCAGAAGCGGTTTTTTGAGCCCGAGTCAAAGGGTCTCGACCTCGACGGCATTTCAAGACTGTCCGAGAGCATTGCTGTACACTCGCCAGTCTCGCGCTTTCAGATTATAGTGCACTTGCAACGTAAACAATCTCTATGTATGGGCCTAAACACACTTGCAAGATGCATTGTCATCCAGTTCTTAGCTATCCTGAAAGAGCTCTAGGTGGTCGGGAAATAGGTTTAAATTCGATTATAAAATTTCCACGGAATGACAAACAGAAAAACAAAGAGAAAGACAAAAAGGCAATGAACAAAACGATAATAAAAAACATTTTAAACATATCACCATTGGATAGCAATGCGTGATTGTTTCTTTTGTAAAAATTAGAGTTTATTTTCTGCACTAGGTTTGATTTTATTACTTTAATTTTGTGTGCTTATAATATATTATAATCTGAAATTTCTAAAACCCCAAACAAAATGATTATTATTCCCAAATTAATTTTTTAAATTAAAATGAGGCCCTTATTCGTTACTCTATCAATTAAACATATTTTATTTATTATTTGAGGTCTAACTTGTTACTTAAAATACAAATACAATAATCTATATATCTATATATATCTATATCTATATACATATAATAAAACTGTAGAAATGTATATGTTTGTGCGCGCATCACATGAAAACTACTGATCCTATTCGAATGCGGTTTTCAAAGACGTATTTGTCTTCTTTCAACTTAACATCTGGTGTATAAAACTTTCTCCCCCCCCACCCCCTTTAACGGGGTGAGGAAAGAAATTTTTATACAAAAATTAACACGCTACGTGAACGACGTCACGGGTACATCGAAATAGAACCCAAAAATGTGGTTAAATTTTTTTGTCTGTCTGTCTGTATGTTTGTGCGCGCATCACATGAAACCACTGATCCGATTCGAATGCGGTTTTCACAGATGTATTTGTCTTCTTTTAGGTTAACATCTAGTGGATATAAATTTTTCTCCCATTCCTTAAATGGGGTGGGGTAAGAAATTTTTATACAACAATCAAATGCCAGGCGAACGACATTGCGAGTACAACTAGTATATACCTATAATAGTGGCCATTTTATAATCCATTATTGTGCAATTTTGTTAATTAACACCAATTTTAATCTTTATTTGCCCTTTACTTTAAAATCTAAACTGTGCTAGCTTTTTATTTTTAACTGGTGAAAATTACCCCTTGTGACAAAATCTACGATTTTACTAAATAATTATTTAAAATAGTTTTAGAATGATTTATTTGTAGATCTTCTGATAAAGTAATTAGAACTAAAAATTAGAAAAAAAATATTTTAAAACTTAATCAACTTATTTAAAAGATGTAACAACAGAAACCATTTGAACACATTATAGGAAGCTGTTCTAAATTAGTAAACTCTGAATATTTGCATAGATAATGATAAAGCATGTATAATCCATCAAAATTAAATAAATTTTAAATTATATGCCATATTATAAATATACTTCTGAACCTGTTTTACATAGTCAAAATTATATGTTATATTGGGATAGAATAATTAATAGATACGGATAAAACTATGTCTTGCAGTAAACCCGATTATTTACTGATAAAATACATATAAATTGATTAGTTATTGATATATCTACTTCATTGTCAAATTATATTTTTAATGTAGAAATTCAAAAAACTTCTAAATATCAAAATTTGGCAATAGAAATTAAAATTAAAGACATTTGGAAGAAAGTCTAATTACCCACTTGTCCAATTGTTAAAAAAATATTAATATTGTCATAAAAAAAATAATTATATATTTCTTCGATTTCTACAATTAAAGTAATTATATAAAGTAATGAGAATCCTATTTGAAGAGGAATCTATCCAGGCGACTCCCTTAGCCCTTTTTGGTATTGTTTGGCAATGAGTCCACTCTTCAGCATGCTTAATGACTAAGGATATGGATTTAATATTAAAGTTAATAGAAACACCAGCTTAAATATTTCCCATATTCTATATCTATATATGATAGACAAATAGAAGCAAAGCTAAACAACGAATTAGGGAGCAATTTACAAAAAGAGAAAGTTCTTTATTAAAATTCGATTTAAACGCAGGGAATCTAAATCAATCAATTAATTCCTATGTATGCTGTAAAGCTCCTGACATACTCTTTTGGAGTTTTAAAATGGTCAAAGACTGAATTGATTAAAATTCAGGGATTGACACGAATTATGATGACAAAACACACTAACGCAAAAAAAAAGGAAGAAGAGCTCTTACTGACATTGTAACCCAAGAGCACGGGCATATAAAGACATTACGGGATTTCTTTTTTAGGAAATCTCAGACATCCAATTTGTATAACATTATAGTAAAAGCAAATAAGAACTACTCCCTCTAAACCTGCCAAAAGCAGACGTAAATCTGGAAATCCTGGCAGACTTTTATAAACAGCAGATTTCGACTCAGAAGCACTACATGGATGAGACCACTATGACCTGAACCAACACCACATTGACAAGAAAGCATCAAAAAGGTGGCTTTCTGAGACGAAAGAATTTATGCTTGCGATTTAGGATCAGGTCATTAATACAAAATATAATAAAAAAATTATTGTGTTTGATTCTAATTGTGCATCGGACAAGAGTAGAAAGTACCAGCAAATATCGGAGTATGTAACAGCTGGTAACCTTAGCTGGCACCGAATACCTACACAACTAGGTGCGCAACATGATACACCAGACCAATCATTTTGAATTTTTTAAGACATACACCCCTTAGTACAATCTGCAGGAAGTTTTTAAAAATGATGATTTTTGCAAAAATTCTATTTTCGCTTAAATAGGGTGATACTGCTGTGATTATCATTGTTAAAAAATATATTTTAAGAAGTGACCAATTTCACTTTATGTAAGGTTAAAGGTTATAAAGTTTGTTCTTAAAAAATAAATGTCTCCATAAATATTAGTTTTACAAATCTCTGTTATCTACATTTTTGTTCGTTATGATTTGAAAAGTGCGTTTTTTCAATGAAAATGGTAAGGTTTATTCGCAAATAATTTGAAAACTATACACTTTACAAAAAAACATGTATTTATTTCTATGAGAAATTTTATGAAACCACAAAATTGCATATGAAATAAGAGACCTTGAATAAAATCATAAACTTTATCACAATAGATGTAGATACAGGTAAAATATTTATTTAGTTTCACTTTTTTCAGCTTTTGACTCTTTTTTAAAGAGTTCCTAATTAAAATCACAAAATGTGATAAGTGCATGAGTTGAATCAAGACGATCAAACCGCCAACTAACTACTAATACATATATCTGTGGGTGAAGTGGTGAGAGATGTTAACAGCTTTAGGTAAAAATTGCATATTCCATTCCAGCCAAATGTGATACTTTTTCGATTTCTCCTTAATGTATTTTTCTTCGAAATTTTAAAAATCAAATAATTAAATTACCAAAAAAATCTATATTAATGGTTTCTTAACCGAATAAAAATAAAGGTTAGGGAACAAAAAAGTGACTTAAAGTTTTAATTTTCGATTTGACAAGTAATCTCTGTTGTATTAACGTCATGTTGACATGTGCTTAAGGGCAGGGTGAGTGTGTGTTATATGTGACATGACTTGAATTAAGATGATCAAACACGGACTAACTACTAATGCATCTGTGGCTGCAGTGGTTAGAGGCGTTACCAGCTATAGGTAAAGATTGTAGATTCGAGTCCTGACGGATACGGCATTTTTTCGATTTCTCTTTAATTTCATTTTATTGTTTGTTATTTTAAAATTTTGAAAATTCACATTTATTGTTTATTTTTAAACTATCTTAAAATTGCGTGGTTAAATCGAATAATTTAAACCTAAATAATGTAATTGCTTAAGGTGATATACTCCAACATTTTGGCGCGAAACCTAGAAAGAGCAACGATACTCAAACAAACCCAGTACAGAGAATAAATGTAAAAATTTTGTCAGGTATAAATTAACCCCGACATTTAAAACAGATACTGATTCACCGAACTGTACTGGGAGGTTCATAGTATAGGGCGTTTTCAATCAAAGAATAGAATATTTTAAATCTGTATTGCGTTTTTCTCAAAAATTTTAAAATATTTTGATATGAAATTTTAGTCATGAATAGTTCGTTTCATTTTACGTGGTAGACGCATGTGTTTAATACAAAAATTATTTTTTTCCCTATAAACCATCATAATTTTCTTTAAGTTATCATTTATTCAAAATAAAAGTATGCGTCTACCACGTAAAATGAAACAAACTATTCATGCCTAAAATTTCATATCAAAATATTTTGAAATTTTTGAGAAAAACGCAATACAGATTTAAAATATTCTATTCGTTGATTTAAAGCGCCCTCTACTATGAACTTCCGAGTACAGTTCGGTGAATCAGTATCTGTTATAAATGTCGGGGTTAATTTATACCTGACAAAATTTTTACATTTATTCTCTGTACTGGGTTTGTTTGAGTATCGTTGTTTTTTCTAGGTTTCGCGCCAAAATGTTGGAGTATATCACCTTAAGAGACTCGCTTTCTTTAAAATGACTACGTACGTATATATTTTATACTCTCAATTGTGCACATAAAATGTTTTTTTTTTTGTATTTTTATTTTTAAATTATAAAAATTTTCTACACGATTTCCATTTTGTTTAAGATTATACTAGTATATATATATAGTATCTTAAATGGTTTTTTTACAGAGCTCTAAAATATTTTGTTACCCTTCTCAGAACTCAAAATACTATTTTTTAAAGAAAGGTGTATTGACCTTGTTATGTAATTTTAATACATAATAAATCGATTAAATATTCACTATTGCAATCGCAAGCTGTTGAACACAAAAAGTTTTAAGCTTCGATATTAAAATTTATTCATAATAAATTTAAAATCCTACTTAACAAATTTATTAACCAAATAACCTTCTGCATATAATTGTGCTGGATGGATAAGACTACAAAAATTGTGTATCATAATTTGACAGTTTGTTAAAATGGAATCACTAATAGGGAATATGCATGTATTTTTTTTATTCGTTTAATTCACTTTTCACTTCGTTTTAATATAGTAAAAAATAAAAGTATTGTTGAAAATGTACTAATTAAATTTTTAAAAAATAAATAAAAAGTCGCTTAAATTTGTCATGTTCAAACGCTCCATTTTGCGCGCGCTTCGGAATCGTCACATCGCACCACCTGTCAGTGACATTTGTTTACATTTAGTGTGATTATTTGAGATTTTTGAGTTTAATTCGCTGTGAAATCATGCAAAAAGATAAAAAACCATTTTACCGATATTTACTACACACAGTACAAAACACCACAGGATATAATTAAAACACAATTTTAAGCACAAATATCTTGTAAACACATGTAAACAACTCAAAGGGATGCGATGTGACGTAACGTCGCTTCGACCAATGATGGGTCGTTTTCTCAGATTTGAATATCGCGCACAAAATTAACATTTTAATTTAAGTTTTATGGAATGAAGTCCAAATTAAATATAGAAATAATGGTTTAGATATAATTTTAAGAGCATAAAGTATTGTTGATATTAAAATCAAATAAATCTAAATTACATGCATATTCCCTATTGATTAATGTGAAGTACAAGAAAAGCTCACTTACAGATTTTAGGTAGATTAAAGTTATCACTTTGCTATTTATTTACTTTGGCTCTCCTGGCACAATAAATCATAAAAATTAGGTTTTATCATGATATTGATTAAAATTTGTCATATATGAAATATTTTCCAGAATACATGAAATATATGCCAAATATTCATAAAAATGAAATAGACTGTAAAAGACTTGTACACGCTTACTGGAGTAAGAGGAACAGGAAAACAAGTATTTTTCTTAACGAAGCGTGTATTGCAAAATACTTGTTTTCCTGTTCCTCTTATTCATAAAAACATTAGTAAATTTGGTTCACTAGCATTTATTGTTTTCATAGCCGAAAAATAATTTAAAAGTTAGTACCTAGATAATCAAGGGTAATATAACAAGACCTTGATTATAGTGGGCTATTGTTGAGACACAATTTGACTTTAATCTTTGATTATTAATGTCAAATTATGTCGAGAAATTTAGCAACAACAAAAATGTTATATTTAGGAAGATTATTTCCTGAGCCGATGGTAAACTGACAAATATTTGACATTTATATTTGACGTGACAATTTCTCTAGAGAAATAGTCGCTGATATTGTTCTAGTGCAATAGTCGCTGGTATTTGTAAGCATTTGTAAGCCGTTAAATACATCTCTGCCTAAAAAACTAATGTTTCCAGACATACTGAAATTTGTTCGTTTCCGTCACTGCTGTTAATTCCTGATGTTCCTCAGTTTTGACCTGTCAAGGTATAGCCACAAAGCATTGGTTAAGTGTTCGCATTTTGTCTTTTCTTACGTTGGTGTATTTTTACCTGTTAATTTTTCTGAAACAGAAATTTGGAAACCATGACGTCTGGTTTCATCTGCCCGATGTCTTTTTCAATTTCACAAAAATGCTGTTCAGGTGTTCTTGTGGTCTGTAGAAACTTCAAGGTTATGTGAATCGGAAGAATGTCTAACAGGACTTTCATTGCTGCAGTAAGAGTACCTCTCAGAACTTCAGTTATGCCAAAACAAACAAGTTTTTAAACATTACTGGCTTGGTGATGGCATTTTTTCTTAGATCATTGACCACGATAGCAAAGACGAATATGTGACAGTTGGTCCAACCACCATAATATAATTCTAGCATAACATGTCAGGTCTTAAAACTTTGGTTTTGCTGTAAATGTGTTTGATAAGCTTAGATTTTATAGGGCTTATGTTAAGCCCTGCAGTTAAAGCCCATTCCGTGATTACATTCAGAACCTGTTGCATTCTATCTCTTGTTGTAGCAAATTTGCTGTGAGCAAGGATAAATTAGGAAGCTAATAATGATTGTTAAATTATGACACTAAAATGAATTATTATTGTATTAAAACTTTAAATGCATCACTAAAATAATAATTATAAATAATTTCGCAATTCACGAAAAAATTGTAAAAAAATAATTAGTAAGAGTTAGTTGGAATGAGGGGCCTTTATATCCGCAGTAGAACCAAAAACAATGTTTTTTATTAAACATCTGTTTGCCTAAATGTCTATGTCTGTTTGTTTGTGCACAGTAACCTGAGAAACGGCTTAAACAATTTGGATGCAGTTTTTAAAAATATATTGTGATGTCCTTTTTTTTTAACATTTACTGTATTTTTATTTAAATCAGTTAACAAATAAAGAATTTGTTTCAATTATACTAAGGACAGCTAGAGTGTGAGAAGCGCAGGGTACGGTTTGTGAGAGGGCGTCGTTGTCGAATATAAGAATCTTTTTCTGCTTAATGCAGAAATGTAAAACTGTAATTCCATGATTAAAAATAATCGTTTTAATCAAAGGGGGTAAATTAAGATTATTTTGATATAATATGCGATGGCCGTAAGATCAGGCAATATTTTTATCATAATTTTGACGCGAACAAAGTCGCGGGTAAAAAATTTTGTTTGCAGAAAATTTAATTATTTTTTTCTATAAGAAACGAAAAAGTAATACCAAATTTGTAATAAATAAAAATGTAAATGTTTCGATAATTAAGAAAAATTTGTAAAAAAATCGATTAGAAAGACTAAATTGCATATTGAAATAGTGTTTAATTCCTAACAAAAATTCATTAAAAAAATTGTGAAATATCAATTAGATAGTTTACTCTTGAGCAAAATTTCTATTTTTTGACATACCTCGTATAAGACTGATAAATTTGATCTTGGGTTTTAGAGCATACAGAACTTTTCATGAAGTCTACCTTTTTATCGTAATTAAACAGTTTCCCATATGTGCCAACACGCTATACGAGTATATAAATGAAACTGAAAAAAATCAAATTTTACTGAAAGTAGTCAATATAAAGTGTTTTATTTATTTTTTATTACTAATAACCGGACAGAGAAAGCGTGAAGATTCATGTTATATATACTTACATCTATTTAGTAGTAGTTATTAAATAATTCATATTGATTGGTATATTGCATAATTCTTGGAATTGAACTAGGACATAGTATGAATTACTTCTGTATTACACAATTATAAACAAGAATGAATGTAACGTTACAAAAATAAATTCTGGTGAATTTTTATGGCCGGAAACGGTCATCATATAATCGAGAAATTTTTTTAATAATTTTATAGCGTCTGGTGAAATTTTTATTTATTTGAATCCTTGTTAAGAACAAAATAAACTGGTCTGAAAAGGAACAGAGTATTTAATCTTATTTCAGGTCGTCCAAAATGGGTAGACTTCAACTGGGCACCGTCCCTTCAAGGCAATAAAAGTAGATACATACTTCAATTGAGCACTTTTACCTGGTTTAATAAATCTTCTTAATCCTTTAATCCTAATAATGATAAGTTAGTAAAAATTGATTTTATTTGTAAGAGTGCATTTGCAACTAATGTTTTTTTATAAATATTTTGAAGTAAATTAAATAAAATAAAATTTTGATTTACATAACATATATTCAACTTATATACAAAAGAATTATCAATATTCAAATTCTGTAATTTCTCCATTATTTAATTCTAAAAATTTTTTATTTGTGAATGTTTCTGCCTCTCTAACTTTTTTTGTTATTATCCTGACAGGCGTATTAATACTTTGTATTTTAATATATACTAAACACTGAAATTCAACAAGTGTTTTTACAAAGATATGAATATTCGGATGGGCATGGTAAAAGTTTTTAGAAAAGTGCGAATGAAAGGATTCACAAGGGTTTGTTGTATAATGTAGAGAGCTACTTTTACAAGCCCATATTGTTGGAGGAAATAAGCAATCTTCTGAGATATAATTGTCAATCATATAATCAGCTAATTTGATATATGCCGAAGAGTTGGGAATTTCGGACATAAAATGATTCACAAAACATTCACTTACATTTTCGGGATTAAGAAATGGTAAGCCAAAAAGATGTTGAAGCCACTTTCCTTCCTCTGAATTAGTTTTATACTGGTTAACTAAGCCAAAATTTTGAATTTTTTGATACCAGCTTTGCGCCAAGTGGAATTGACAGCCAAAAATTTTTGTTTTCGGCCAAACAACGTTAACAGCGTTGTGTATGGCTATTTCAAAATCTATTACAACCTTTTGTGGATTTAAATATATATTTAAGTTGTTTGACAATGTCAATAAATGTCTAAAAAGAGAAACATAGGGGAGGTGGGCCCAAAGTGGGCACCGGCCTAAAGCGAGCACCTCATACAAAATCAACGTAAAAGACCTTGACATGGTATCGCGTCTCATAGACTTTAACCCCTGCTCTGCCTGTCGCCACTGTAGTTGAAAATCACACGTTGGACAAACCCTACAGCTTGAGTGAAATAAAAAAGAATTTTGACGTTTTCATACAAAATAAACAAGGTATGTAGATAGTGTTTTGTTTAATAATGAGTGATCTGTGTTATTTTCAATATACATCTTGTATATTAGGTTTATCTTACTTTAATTAAATCATATTTGCATGACAATATAAAATAAACTTTAGGTTAGGTCTGATGAAAACGTGGGCGATACGCGAAAGGCAAAGCGGGCAGGGCAAAGCGAGCATGCTCACTATGCCCTCGTATCATGTTTGCCTTGCACTAAGTTAACTTTAATTTATTAGTCTATTAAAGGTATTTTACTCTTATTTTCTTACTATTGATATTTTTTCTTGTTTAGGATGGTAAATAAATATAAAAGAAAATCAGAGCAAGGCCTGTGGAGTGAAAGTTCGATGAAAAAAGCTATGCAGGAGGTGACAGAACTGAAACAGGCTATAAAAACTACGGCTACGAAATATGGTATCCCACGGGCCACTTTGCAGGGACATCTAAAATCAGGATCTTGCAAAAAGAAGCTAGGCAGGTTTACTACAGTTTTCAGTGAACAACAGGAACAGGAACTATTAGACTATGTTTTTGAAATGGATAGTGTATTTTATGGTTTATCCAAAGAAGAATTTTTACTTCTTGCTTTTCAATACGCTGTTAAACGTACTCCCTTAAATGATATAAGTGTTGCTGCCACTTTTATTGAATTTGAAAACATACCAAGCACAAGTAAAGTTCACTTTACTCCTATGGCTATTAGACCACTACCAAAGGTTTGCCCAAATAAAACAAACAGACGAAGAAAAACTCAAAAAGCTGAGATTTTAACGAGCACACCAATTAAAGAAGACCAAAGGAATAAATTATTTAAAAAAAATAAACCCAAGGAAGTAAAACTTAAAGAGGTTACAAAAAGTTTTAAAAAAACCTGGAAAGTGACAAAAAAGGAAAAAAAATGAAAAAACCAAATAAATCTAAAAAGGAAAATATTGCCTGCTTATGTCTTGTATGCAGCGAGCTATATGTGGAACCTCCTACAGAGGACTGGATCCAATGCGAAGATTGTAAAATGTGGGCCCATGATAAATGTACATCATATTTCGGAATTGGGGTGTTTTTTTGTGATTTTTGTCAAGAGATATAAGTAATTTTGCTAAAAGGCTAATACTATTTTAAGTTCCTTTGTTTGTTTTTTTATTAATGTTCAGTTTATTTGCTTATTTAATTTATTTATTTTTCTTATAATGTTATTGTAAAATAAAGATAGATTACTACCTTTCTGGTGTTTTAATAAATATATCTCTTCTTATTTGTAATTTAGATAATAAAGATTGAGGCATGCTCGCTTTGCCCAATGCGTACCCATTTTGCCCTAATGCTCCTGCCCGCTTTAGGCTTGCCTCCGGGCAAAGTGAGCATTTCAAAGGGTTTCATAATATTGGGTCTAGTTTCATATTCTTAACATATACAATAAATTTATAAATTGGGTATGAAACTTCAACAAATTTAGCATCTAATAGCATTTAAAATATTTCTCATTTATGTATTTATAAACATTTTTCTCTTACTTAGACTTACGGTGCCCACTTTGGGCCCACCTCCCCTACGTTTCACTAAGCTTGTTTGGAAGAAGGCAGAAAATAAGTGGGATATAATGACCGTGACACAAGCCTTGAATTGTGAATAATTGATAATTAAATTTCGCACAATATTTAAATGTTCCATCCATGTAAAAAGTATCACATTTTGATAAACAATTTAAATTGGAGGGGCAGCCAAAAATTACAATATTATTTTTAATATTATTAGCTAATAAAAACGGTTCTTTTCTATCTGTCACCAAATCCATTTTATTTAGAGCTTCTTGTACTTCTTGCAAGCTTTTTGGTATTGCGGTTGCATTAACCTTTAATCTGTTGCGGCTCATGCTGGTTCGAATATAGGTACTTCAAATCTGTCGTGGTTAAATTTTCTTTAAAATCTGATGTCGAAATTTCCGTATGAAGAATTTTTGAGGGCCGTTCGCAAATATCATTGACTGCTTCCCGTTTGCATGCATTACTTATAGCTTGTCGACTCAATTTTTGCAATTGTGGATCGTGATTGTGTTCTAATGAATGATCCAAAATATCGTTACCTATAATATACATATAACATTAATAAAATTAAAGAAAATAAGTGTCTGGGTAGGACAAATCAAAAATAGAAATTTTACAACAAAAGTAACTTACCCTTTGTATGGCTTTTTGCTTTACAACCTGACGTACAACAAACCCAATATATGGCACCATCTTTTAAACATTTCCTTTTCTTAAACTTAAAGTCATTTATAACAAACATTTGTTGACCACGTTCACTTAAAACAAAACTTGTTACTAATTCCATAACGTCTAAACTTTGTTTGAGATATTACTTCTGACACCTAAGACTTTTAACTGATAACTGTTACAAATTTATAACAACCATTCGTCGTAATTCCTTTATAATTATATTATCGTAAATGCAACTATTCATTCATAATATCAAAATTCCCAAATATTTTCCAACAACTCGGATTCAGATTAACAAGAATTAAAGGGATAAGTATTAAGTCATTAAGTGCCGAATTGAAGCATCTACGAGGGGTGCAATAGTTTACCTGTGCGCTAAAATTTTAATTTGATTGCATTATTGAAAAATCCATAATTATTATTTATAGGTTGACCTTAGATTTTTTTAAACTAAAAATTTTATGTAAATGCAATTGGATTTATGAAAACATAAACTGGTGGTCATTATCAAAAGTTATTTAACTCATTGCAAAATATTCATATTTGTTTCACAAATTATCCAATATTTCTTATACTTTACATATATTTGGATTTAAATTTTTAAATCTAAATAAAAAATCAATATAGGAGAGTTAAAAATAAAGCCTTTAAAGTATTTAATATATTCTAAGTATATATTACAAAATCCTGACTACTACAAATAGCATATTATGCCTAAATCACCACAACTTTTAATGAAATTTAACTTGCTATAGTAAGGCAAAGCAAGCATATTTGCTATTTATATTTTTTATCATTAAAAAGTAGACTAGAGTTTTTTTGCTAATGCCGTTTTGAAATGTTCATTGATATACGTACACTTATAAAAATAACTTATTAAAAATATAATTGAACGTGCTACACATAAACATTACTTAAAACAAAAATTGCTTCTTAACATTTTTAACCGATTTAATTTGATTACCTAACCACAAGTTAAT
Organism: Altica lythri; assembly: GCA_964028335.1. NCBI lineage: Eukaryota > Metazoa > Arthropoda > Insecta > Coleoptera > Chrysomelidae > Altica > Altica lythri. Next base: position 13,062,061 of record OZ034804.1, on the reverse strand, counting down.
GATACCGTAGTAACTTTTTTATTGATTTATTCCAAAATATTTATTTAGTATTTTAAATAATTTTATTCAGGTTTTTCTATATTCCCTTCTATTAAAGAATGAACAGGATACACATCGATTCTATATGACTTTGTAAGTAAAGTTGGAGTCGATAGTTTCTTTTTCCATTTATGGGTATACCTATTTTACAAAAATACCCATTATGTATCTCCGCTCTGATTGAATGTAGATACCTTTCGGACCCTACACCCAACACCTTATAAGAAAAACAGGTAGACGAGATTAACAGGTAAGTTGAGAGAAGGGCATTCTTCCGAGAACCCTGACCCATCAAAGGTAGGTGGTAATTTGTGTTAGTTGTGTCAGTTCCAAGTTCTTTTGTAAGGGTCACGCATTTTGCTATTGATAAAAGACAAAAGTGTGTCATAAAGTTTAGATTTACCAAACACCTGCCTTGATTTTTGATTTTTCGACTAAAGAAAGAGAAAGATAATTATTTGAGTAAAGTGGAAATTTTTTTTTTCTATGTATTTACTTATTAAAGTAAAAAAAAAATCCAAGCATATCAATCTGGATTTAAAAACACAATTTTTAAATTCATTGTCGTGATTGTTTCAATCATAACTTACAAAAAATTAAATAATAAACACCAAGGTAAACAAAAGTCCATAGATAGGTAGTATCGAATTTCTGATTATAGTTGTAATATACTTAAACTGGTATTTAATCTATAATTTTACCGTGATTTTCATAATTTTATTCAACCAATTTTCGAAAATATATCATGTTCTAAATTCGTCAATTACTTTCGTGAATTCAGGGCTGCCAATCTTAAGAAAAGACAACCAAAAAGTAAGATAATTTTTGTTTCATGTTTGTCAGCATTTATTATTACTTGGGTAAAATGGTAAAGATTAAATCACTCGAGTACTTTTCGATATTCACTTTTTTTACAAACTTACCTAACATATATTTTCATGACGCTCCCCTTTGCTGAGCCTTATTTTTATATTTAACTAGCTGACCCGGCGAACTTCGTACCGCCTACTGATGTTTTTTTACCATTTTTCCAAATTTTTACGGTTTTGTAAATTATCGATTAGATATAATATATATTTCTATAACCTATTTATATTATTTGTTACTTGTGTGATTATTTTAAGCTTATTGACAGATGATAGAAGTGAAGTTAGTTGATTTGCTTTTTGAATAGTTCATTTTTAGGCGATACGTTGAAGCGCCGCCTGGTGGCTAGTTACATCAATATGCGTAGCATATTCGTTTTCTCCCTGGTAAAATACATATACATACCAATTTTCATGACAATCGGTTGAACAGGGCAGAAGTTGTTACCCTGCAGCGCACCTGGTGGCGAGTGGCATCAATGAGCATATCATACAAACCTTCTCCGTGGAAAAATACATATACATACCAATTTTCATAATAATCGGTTGAACAGGACAGAAGTTGCTACTGTGCAGCGCCACCTGGTGGCAAGTGGCATCAATAAGCATATCATACAAACCTTCTCCGTGGAAAAATACATATGCATACTAATTTTCATGACAATCGGTTGAACAGGGCAGAAGTTGCTACTCTGCAGCGCCACCTGGTGGCGAGTGGCATCAATGTGCATAGCATATTCGTTTTCTCCGTGAAAAAATACATATACATAACAATTTTCATGACAATCGATTAAACAGGGCAGAAGTTGTTACTCTGTAGCGCCACTTGGTGGCAAGTGGCAACAATGAGCATATCATATAAACCTTCTCCGTGGAAAAATACATATATATATACCAATTTTCATAATAATCGGTTCAGTAGTTTTTGAGTTCATCGATTTCGTACATAAAAACACATCCTTTTTTATATATATAGATTTCAGGATTTGGTCAATAATTTATTTTGTGAAACTAACCAGTCTTAATGTTATTAAAAAACGATAAAAGCAGACAACTGAACTAAACTATCCTAACCAATAATGATTATTATAAAAAAAATTATTATTGTCTATAACGAAATTTTTCGGCTTTTTTGCGGCTTTTTTTTTCATCGGCTTTTTTATCCAGGATTTTATTTCCGAGGCTTTATTTCCCACGGCTTTTTTTCCGGTTACCACTTGAGAGCCTCCTACGTTTTTTGCTGGTTAAAAATCTGTAACTGTTAAGCAATATAATACAAGTCTAATACGTATGCTACGTGAAGTTTAAGGTAGGGTTATTTCATTTTTCTTGTTTAAAAGAATGTAATGGATAATGGAGAAGTGTATATAATCAACAAATATTATTATTTCAACGAATCACTGCTTAGACTAATCAGTTTATACCGCAAAATCGAGCCTGCTTATTCCACAAATAAGTTAGATAAGAATTTGTAATAAATTTCTATCACAATCCGATAGTTAATTTTTATTTATAAAAATGTTAAAAATTAAATTATTTTTTTAAGAAAATCGATCCTAAATTGTATCAGCAGATTATTAATCTTCTAACATGATATACTCAATTATTTTGCTCAATTTGCGATAGAGTTCTTATTATAAAGGAATTTCTATGTGAAAATAATTTAATCTACGCACATAACTATACACATATTAGAATAGTACCTTAAAATTATAGTAAGCTTTACAGGGAAGTAGTTGTTGGTTCTTAGTAAACGGTCTAAGTATATGTTCTTTGATTTTCAAAGACTCTGTAAAACGTCATAATAGTATTAGGTATACTATTATTATCTTTGACATCTATTTGATAAACGTTTTACTGAAATGACAATTGATTAGCAGGAAACTGCAATCAAGTAGTTAACCCTACAAAGCCGAGAGGTTTTTTGTCAAATAGAATTTCAGTTTGCAATTAGTTATGGAGATGTCGCTATTACCGCACTTTTAACATTTTCTTTACTAAAGATAATGTATTTGTGTGATTTCAGACATATCTCCAATCTAGTTGCTCTTAGAGCTTCTGGATGGATATCTTCCTTGTACTGATGAGACGCAATACGTCGAAACCGGTCTACAAGTGATATCCTTTCGAATTGCAAACTAAAATGGTTAGTTCTATCTTGCAGATATACTAACCCCGTTTAACTTTGAACTGTCATTCAATGTCCGTCGTGGCATATAGCCAGGGAAGTAGTTGTTGGTTCTTAGTAAACGGTCTATATGTTCTTTGATTTTCAAAGACTCTGTAAAACGTCATAATAGTATTAGGTATACTATTATTATCTTTGACATCTACAGAATTACTGCTTTAACATCTTTAATATACATATGTTCATACAGAGTACAGACATAATACTGTTGAAATAATAAAGTTTAAAAACAAACATATCAATTTATTATATAACATCGAGAAAAGCTGTTTCAACCAAGTAAGATAGCTGGTAGTCAATAACATATAACATTCGTTCCGTATGATAGTAGGTTTAAATCTGCTAATAGATTCACTAGGTATTTTATATTTTTATTTTAACTTTTTTTGTTGTTTTTTAATATAATTACTATTTGATTACTACAATTAATTATTTGAACTAAAATCATTCTTCTACTAACATGGCAGTATTAAAGTGTTTAAAAAGGTTATTTCCACTTAAAACCTCTTGCCACGTTTTTTTCTATCTCACTTAACAAAAAGTTAAAGACTATTTAAGGAAAAACAACTAATATCATTAATTAAACAAATTGTGCTAGGTTTGTTAGTGGTCACTCTACTGGCAGATTATGCCCGAGCTCAGCCGTAGAGAGATGATAAACAAGTGAGCCGCGCCACCGAGATGATACAAGACGGAAACCCCTAGATGTAATAGGCACCAACAACCCTTCCACAATTCGACAGAATAAGATAAAGTGAGCTAAATAAAACAAATCAGTTTCATAAACTAGACCCTTCTTTAATATAAAAATAATTAAGTTGTAGACCCAAATATAAGAAATACAATTTAGAGCTGTTACAAATATACACTGGCTCCTTAGTTATAAAAAAGTGCTAAATTGTTTGTAGCTTTTGTAGTTTCGACAAAAAATTTTAATCTTCCCTTATACTAAGTAAAAATATGAAAAAACTATAAAACAAGCGAGGGTCTAAAAAAACGAAACATTCTAAGAAACTAAAAACGATATAAAGAATTGTACGGTCTAGGACGTTCTGGCGCGACCGATCTGGCGCGACCGATTTGGCGCGGCCGTACTGGCGCAGGTCCGTTCGGGCGCAGACCGCTTCGGGCGCATCGCCTATCTGGCGCAGGTACGTTCTGGCGCAAGGACTTTATGGCGCACATTAATATTTTTATTTATATTTCGCACATTAACCAATAAATTAGTTACATTTTAGTCAAAAATTGTATTTTATTAAAACATGTTTCGAGAGTTCATATATCATTATTAAAGCTCGGATTATAGGCAAAATGCCTTTTTTTGCCTATTATAGGTATTTTCTGTACTTTTTATCTTTTTTCGTAAATTCTGCCAATATGTGTTTTTTTAAAAAAAATTATGCTACTTCCCACGATATTATTTTATTGCTTAACCTTTCTGTAATAAAACTTTGGGTCAATAATAAAATATCAATGGTTTTTTATTATAATAGATTGTAAAGTTCAAAAAAATTGTATAAAACCGAAAGGCCATAAACTGAACCTCTTAGAATCTCTGGAGATTAATAAATATATTTAAACATTCTAAATTGCTTTTAAATGACCAACCAGATTTTAACAAATTCACCCTTACTTAATTTTTTTTACCTAAGTGGGAAGTTTCGAATCTGGTAAATATAATTTGAATTATTAAGTTTGTATTTATTCATTCTTTGTACGAAGCAGTTTTAGTTTGTAGCTTATTGTTCAGTTTATGTCTATACTTCTATACGGTGTTAAAAATGGAAGTACAAATTAAAAGCAAACAAGGACGCGAGAATTTCTTCGAAAATGGATTTTTGTATGTATTTGATAGAAACAGTGTGTGTGGAACAAAAAATTCTGGCGTTGCGATAGAAAGGGTGATGGTTGTCGTGTGAGAATACATACACAAGATGGCACAACAGTGAAAAGTATAAACCATCACACACATGATAGTTCAGCTGCTACTGTTGAAGTCCTTAAGGTCAAAACTCAAATTAAAGATAGAGCCACGTCTACAACGGAAGCGCCTGCTCAAATTATTAATCATGTTTTGGGTTCTGACGGTAAAAATGTGCCAAGAAGTGTCTTAGCATCATTGCCCGTGCAAACAGCATTAAAGAAGATGATCAGACGGCAGAGAAATGAAGTAAATGGAGCACCGCCCGTTCCACGGAGCTTAGAAGAACTAGAAATTCCAGAAAAATACAAAACCATTGTGGGAAGAAATAACGTGGAAGAAGATTTTCTTCTGGCAGATAGTGGAGCAAGCCCAGCAAGAACCATAATTTTTGGAAGACGAGAGAATTTAAAGGTACGTTTGACTGCTAATTTATGCTTTATTCCTTTAAATATGTAACTAATTAAATAAAATTTGTCATATTTAATTATTTACATGATTAATTTTATATTATTATAATAATTCATTCATTCATTTTGTAGAGTATTCTGATATTAAATTTTTATATTTTTTAAAGCCAATAATTCTTAAATTAAAACATGTTTTGGAAGTAGACTTTTGTATTATATAAGTTTATGTTTTAAAATATTATCTAACTGTATATGAAAATTGTACCATATTTCCGAAACATGTTTTAATTTAAAAATAAATTGAGTTTATTGGCTTTCAAACATATGAAAATTTAATATAATTATTTTTAATGGGGAACAAATACAGGTTTATTCTTCGAATTTACTGTAAAAAGACTCACAAAGTCCTAGTAGTACGATCATTAACACACGCATCTGCCCACATTTCTACCAGAAACAAGCCGTTTTTACATATACAGGATATCCCAAATTCAATTCTCACCATTGGGATATCGGAAACCATAAGAGATACCTACAGAGTTGCTTAAATGAAGAAAGTTTTGTTTATATCAAAACCAAGTTTAACCGTTTTCGAATTATTAAAGTAAAACGTATTTTTTTTTTAATTTTGTGCGATATTTTGAATTTTAATAACTTTATAATTTAACATTATTTGCAGGGTTTTTAAAAATACTTTTTTGAAATTATTTAAATACAAATAGAAACACAATTGTTTTTTTTTATTTTAAATACTATTAAAATACATCTTGAACAATTGTATTTAAATTTTTATAAAGATTTTAATGGTTTAATTATTTTGTACATTGGGTACATTAAGAATCAGTACACTTCAAGTTTTGATTTTATTTTTTACCGCGGGCCTATTGTTTCCCGGTGCTTTTTTTTCCGCGGGACCGTTTTTTCTGCATTCAATAGTAGTATAGGTTATGAAAATTTTGTATCAATTATTTTTGTATCTTTGCAGATGTATCTATGACATAATGTATTGTTATGTGTTATTATTTTTCCAGATTTTACGTGAATCCAAACAGTGGTTCATCGATGGAACCTTTCGTTCTACTCCTCCACTATTCTACCAAGTGTACGTCATTCTAGCAGAAAAATTAGGTGGGGTTCATCCAATAATATATGCCTTACTGCCAAATAAACAAACTGAAACATACAGACGTCTCTTGGATATGTTGCTTGAACTAGAAGTACACTTAAATCCACAGCGAGTTTCTTGTGATTTTGAATTGGCTGCAATAAATGCTTTCCAAGAAAAATTCCAAGACGTTCAAATGCAAGGCTGTTTCTTTCACTTGGTCAAGAATTTTAAAAAACATCTTGCTGAAATAAATCTTTTGGGTAGATACCAGAACGAACCAGATTTTGCCAACATGGCAAAAATGATAACTTCGTTGGCCTTTGTACCTATCGAAAATCTCGATGAGGCGCTAGAGAGTCTTACAAAAGAAATTCAACCAGAATTGTTGCCAATGCTCGATTGGTTCGAAGATTTTTATGTGGGGCGACCAAACAGACGTGGAGGTGGGCGAAGACCACCTATGTTTCCACCAACTTTATGGTCTGTTTATGGAAGGGTTACCAACGACATTCACAGAACCAACAATTTTGCTGAAGCTTCTCACAGGAGGCTTCAAACGGAGTTATCGATGGACCATCCATCAATTTGGTCATTTATTGATCTACTGAAGAAGGTGCAGGTCTCAAGAGATATGTATATTGAGCAATTAATAGCCGGACACGCACCCCCTAAAAAACTTAGAAAATACATTGAATGTGATAATAGAATTAAGAATATTGTAGAGAATTTCAATAATATAGGAGTGATAGAATATTTAAGAGGATTATCCTATAATTATAATATGGATGCCTAAATCATTATTATTAGTTTATTTTTTATTTTTTTAGTTTGATTTGTGATATTTTTAAAAATTTTATCTTATTAAATTTCTATAATCTAGTTTACTTATTTCGCTTATGCCATTTTTAATATTGGCAATAATTATTTTTGTTGACATTTTAACTTCTTCATATGCATTTTTTTCTAACTTAAATGCATCAGATCAGGTTTTTAAAACGTTCCGATTTTTAAAGAGATCCTTTCGCCGCCAATGTTAAATAAAAAATATTAGATTATGAATAATTTTTTTTTATAGTTAAAGACCTTATTTATCAAATTGTGAAGTTTAAATTACACCTTACTCTGCAAATTTTGGAAAAAAAATGTTTTAAAATGTTCGTATTTGTACAAAGTCTTATGAGAAAGTAAGACCTTAACGATATTTCTCGAATTATACTATTATCCGATTAGATGGAATAAAGAACAACTGAAAATTAGATTTTTAAAATAAACAGGTTCCTTTTTTTGCAATAAAATCAGTCACCGGCCAATTTACTGAGAAATTAATAATTAAAAATCACAAAAAATCTCAAGTAACCTACATTAAAATGGAGTCAAAACATTTGGCAACGTTGCGTAGCGCGCGAACTTCAAACCATTGAATACCTTCAATGTAAACTTTTCTTTTTTTTGCACTTACAGCATTATCACACCATTGTTTACGTTTAAGACTCACAAATTTACCAGCATCCTTGCCACGATACATTTGAATATTATGATTAATCATTTTTATTTAATTTACTCATTCACCACATTGACAGGTATAGTATATTACTTTACGAGTGGAGTAAATTGCATATTACAGCGAGTGTGTTTGGCCCATGAGCGAGCTTGCGAGCGAAGGGGCTAAAGAAACGAGCTAAATATGCAATTTGTTCCTCGAGTGAAGTACTATTCTTTACCCACGACTTACCAAATGGTTTTGTATAAAACTAAAAATAACAAATATAAACTTTAAATTTTGACAAAAATATTCGATTTCGCAGACAGTTCTGTCTAAGAAATGTCAAATGTTAGTTTAATTGAATGAAAACTGTAGGTAACCAACATAATAATACAGGTTTCTATTTACTTACTCCACTAGTTTAGTAAATGAAACTATAACACAACTCCTTAATAATTTGACACTTGCTGACAGAGTTATAGGTTAAAAAATACGCAATTTACTTATGAGTCGTGGGTAAAAGCTTATACGTGGTTAAGGTTATATCAGAGACAATATAATATAAATTATCTCTGGGTTATATTGTGTGGATAAAAATACAAACAATCGAGAGACAGCGTTGTCAAATCACGGACAGGGTATTAACAGCTGATTTACAAAAGTCAAATTAACTTTTGTATTTTACTATTTTTTTTTAATTTTCAAAATTTCAATTATCAATGCTTCATATACTATTTATTTTTTAATTTTAGTAATTTTTATGGGCTTTTTATTTTAATTTATCCAGTATTGACTACAACAGTTGTTTTGACTAAACTGGAGCGAAAGGACCTCCTTAAATGGTTTTGTTTGTTGACGTTTTAGTATTTTTAACTTTATTAAATTAACACCTTCCTAAAATAAAAGAAATTTAAGTGCCTTGAATCTAAGTTATGTTTTCAATTATTTGCGCCATACAGTCCTCACGCCAGAACGTTCCTGCGCCAGATAGGCCTTGCGCCCGAAGTGGTCTGCGCCCCAACGGACCTGCGCCAGTACGGCCGCGCCAGATCGGTCGCGCCAGATCGGTCGCGCCAGAACGGGCCATTCCGAGAATCGTAGTATCACTTAAGGAGATACACCAGTAAAACTCGGAATATAAGAAATCAATGAAATTTTGACATAAGCTTCCATATGTAAAACAACCACTTCTTGAATTTTTTCAGATTTTTTTACTACTTAGTTTTAGAGAAATTGTACAAGAAAGTTTTTGATTTTTACATAGGTTCTTATGGCAGCTTGACTTCAAACAAAAAATACTATTAGTTAGGAATATAAGAAAACTATATCTACGTCATAAAAATCTTTATTACACTTTAATTAACTTATTGAAGAAGTCTGGAAGAAATTCACAACCTCGTTCTTGAGTAATCACGGTAAATAAATCTTTTTTTCAAGAAGAATCATAATATTACACCCATTTTGTTTAAGCATCGGCAACGTCGCATAACGCGCGATAAGAATAGTTTGAATATTAATTTCTTTTTATGATTTCATTTTATAAGATATATTATTTTCAATATACATATGTATTTAAAGAATAAAAATTGAATAAAACATTATAAAAAACAAACAATTTATTCAATTGATTATATAGGTATACAGATATAGAAATTTTATTTTATGAAAGGAAAACAATTATGATATACATTATTAACATTATTTATATTAAATAAGACATAATATAATAACTATTACTTATTTATACCATTTGGCACACTTTAACAATTAGGCATAAAATTATAGTGAAAATATATCTAATTTTGCTCCATTTCTCGTTAATACTCTACAGGTTTTAAGGTTATGAAATTGTAAACAATTACGATATGAAACTTCATACTTGTACTTGATCACATGCGACGTTGCCGAAGTTAAATAGGTTTTATGTTAAATAATTTTATACATAATAAATATAAAATTAAATTGTATAACTGTTTTATCAGACTTAAATTGTCGAAAAATTAATTTATAGGCGTCATGTATTATTATTATGGTACATAATCTTATAGATTTCGTAGTTCATAATTAGAGTTTTCGAAGTTGCAAACTTGACGCCTTATACATTGAGTAAATGGGAGCATTCCCCTTACCCCGCTTCCTCACCAGTGAACCTCCTTAAACGTTTGTAGTTTGTATAAATATTGTGTTATAACGTTAAAATAAAAAAATTGGGGTCTAATTAATAAAAGTAATAAAAAATTGTAAAGCTTATAGCAATATATTGTTTGTAGTTTATTGTAGTACCAAAAAAAGTTTTTAATCTTCCTTTATACTAGAAAAAAAAAATGGATAAATTGTAAAACAATTGGGTCTAAAAAAAACGTAACTTTCTAAGAAACTACAAACGATATAAAGAATTTTAGTATCATTTAACCGTTTATAGTTTGTATAAATATTCTGTTATATCGTTAAAATACAATTTATCTTTTTTTAAGTATAAAGAAAGATTCAAAACTTTTTTTGGTACTACAATAAACTACAAACAAAATATTGCTATAAGCTTTCCTTTTTTTTACATTTGTTGATTAGACCCTAATTTTTTTTATTTTATTGTCTACATTTGTATGAAGATAACAAATTCATAGATGCTTATTCTGACTCATAATTTAATCCTTTATTTACAAATTTTACCTGAAAATTATTTTCAAGGCTCACTGGATCACCTGCAGTCAAATTATATTATCAGTTTACGAAAAACAGCGAGAGTCGGTTTAACCATTTTAGTGCTCCTTAAGCCGGACCTTTCCTTGTCTAAAGTACAGTACGTTCACAAACCTAGTGTTTCATAATGACCTTTCATATTCATAACAGCAAAAAATATTAATATTTATTTGAAAATATAACTATTTCAATAGATAATTGTTTCACTTAATAATGTAAATGTTTTCCTACCGTAATACTATATTTCTGGCCCTACTGTAGGTAGGTATTATTTATTTTTCCTACGACCACATTGGAAAGTAACATTTATCTTACTCTCTACCCCCATGAAAAATGGTACACATGTGCGGATACAAATGGACAAATGGATTTTTCCCGATGGCACTTTAGATATATACACGAAATAAATATCTGAGAATTTGTAATAATAGGTTTCCAACATATTACTATTTACAAATATTCAGTTTTTTAATCAGAGTTTTATTGCCACAACGTCTAATGTGCCACAGAAAAAAAGGAATTAATTTTGTCATTGAAAACAAAACTAACACCAGGAATCGAACCAGAGTTGACTTTTAGTGTTCTAACGTAAACCACTGAGCTTATACAGCACATGTGTTCCATATTTGAAATATCTATCTTTTGGAAATTTTTACAATACAATATTTTCAAAAAAATAAAAGTCTACTCTTTTAAGTAATTTTGCTGTAAAAATTGATTAAATGTTTTCATATCTGTTCATCGTCCATTGTTATTGTTTTGTTACTTAAGTATCGTAAATAAAACAGCATTATTTTTAATATAAACCAAATACATAGAACTGGAATAGTAGAACCTCTGGCAAATCAAACAATCACACAACAACATAACACAATATTTGGTAAAGTTTTCTGGTAGTCGTAGAAAAAATAGTGTACTGTATATGATAGGTTTAGTTTAAAACTGCCAGTTTAAGTAAAAACCAACCATCAAGGAATACAAATTACATTTAAGCACCTTAGGAGTTGTGTTTAGAAAAGAGCATTATTTAATTGATAAAATTGAGTTCAGTCTCATACCATATTTCTAATAATTAGTTAATTGATACGTAGATTTTAATCGTACCCCAAAAATTAACAAATAAAACTCAGTCTATCTATACAAAAAAAGTTTGTGTTTGTATTCCTTGAGTTGTTTTTTAGCATTGGGTACATCCTGTTCTTATTTCGTGAGATACAGAAAATATTGACTTAATTTCCCTTCGTTGGGACTCTAGCTCAAGTCAATACAAAACCTGAAGAATGCCAATAAATCTATTTATCTTGTAATTCAAAACAAAATTCCTACTGAAAATGTTATTGACACTCTCACAAAAGAAATATAACTACAATAATAATGCTTATATTTGAGAGGCCACTATGACTGCGCCAATTTCCCAAGACAAAGAGCCATTAAATCTATTGTAAAATAATAATTCTGTAGTAAAAAGTTCACTTCGTTAATTTTAGTCAAAAAAATTATAAGTAAGGTATTTATCTGAAGGTAAAACACACAGGAAAAGATCCAATTTGTCGCAAACACATTAAATAAATACTAAATATTTTGCTTACATAGTAGGGTACAAGTAGACACCACTGAAATAATATGCAGTTAAATGATATTTGGACCATTTTCCATACAAAAAAGAATATACAAGATAGGTTATTACAAAAAAATTCAGCAATATCGTCTAGTTAACATTATTAACTTAAATGAAACGTGGTACTACTGATACGCTATTGAAAAGTTTGGTCGTTAAAATTGGACAAAAAGGACATTTACAAAAGGCAGAATAATATCTATATTTTATTCCAGGTCAGTAAACGGATGAGTTTCAATGCTTTATCTTCACCCATTAAACTTTAATGACTTGATTACTAGGACAACATATTTTTAGATATTTTTAACATTAAAAAAAAACCGCATCAAATCGATAGATACGATTATCCTTAACTCGAAAATACTTATATCAGACATTTTCCGCGTAGCGTTTGACCTGACCGAATTTTCAAAATTGTCAAAGAATTTTACCGAACTGCATCATAGCAATATGTCTGATTTTCAGACTGTAGTTGAATGATAGTTCTGAGATACCGGAAACATATTTTTCAGACGTTAATGGTGTAGCGTAAACCCGGAAAATCACTTACAAAAATTAGAAATGAGACAAAAAAAATGTCTCATAGCAATACGTCTGAAAATCTTTTTGATTAGTAAATTTTGGTTATTTGATGCGAACAAAACAATTTTCAGACATTTTGCGCGTAGCATATAGCCTGAGCGCATTTTTCAAAATGTTAACAAATTTTACCGATCGGTATCATAGCAATATGTCTGAAAATTGTTGGACATGATAAAATAAGTTGTCCACATGTGCAAAAAATTTATATCAGACGAATTAAGTGTAGCACCTTCTCTATCAGACAACTTTTCGATATTCAGATATCATTTCAAAATCGTATTGAGGCATCTTGAATTCTCTGTTACAGACCAATGAATAAGTTGCGACCCTGAATGATGAATGATAGTTCTAGTTGCCATTGAATTATTTCAAAATGTATTTCCCTTCTTCACTCTAAAAAAAATACTTGCACACAAGATCCAAGCTCAAACATTTCTAATCCGGAAGTATCTGTGATAAAAATTTCAATTACGAAGATAATTCGTTCATTTTAATTTCAATACGAATCCCTATTAGTACGAGAGCCCACGACCAAGATTTTTGTCTCATAGCAATACGGCCAAAACCGCATCAAATCGATAGATACGATTATCCTGAACTCGAAAATACCTATATCAGACATTTACCGCGTAGCATTTGACCTGACCGAATTTTCAAAATTGTCAAAGAGAGGGGTAGGAGCGTAACTCACGAAAAGCCGTAGGAGCGTAACAAGCGCTGAGGCGTCTGCCGGGCGACACCGAAACGTTTTTTTCATTTTTGGGAGTATATGCTACACTCAAAGTGTCTGAAAACAGGTTTTTGGTAATCCTGGCAGCAATACGAAAAGTTTAAAAAAAAAATTATCCGTATTGCTATGATACAGGTCGGCTAAATTTTTTGACATTTTCAAAAATGCGCTCAGGCTATATGCTACGCGCAAAATGTCTGAAAACAAACTTTTTCGTAATACAATTATAAAATCTATGTACATTATCGATATCAGACGTATTGCTATAATACCGACTGCCTTTTTTTTTGACACAGCAGAAATAGCCTCCCACGCAGTAGCTACACTTTCGACCGTTACTGCACACCTAGTCGAGTTCAAAATCATATAATCTAACGATTTCATAGGGTTTTGGCCGTATTGCTATGAGACATGGTTTTGGTCGTGGGCTCTCGTACTATTTACCTGAGCCCATATTAATTCTATGGGATTAAGTTCACAATGATAAGGGGGAAGTCGAAGAACTGATATACCACGAGAAGAAGCCATTTCTTCTACAATGTAGGTTTTGTATTTATTCTTGTTCATTTTTGCAATTCTGTAAAGTTCTTTCGTTAGTGGATCTTTTGGAAACTTAATATTTTTCGAAATAAACCACTCCAAAAGCTCTGCTTTACGCCAACGACTTGTGGGCAATGCTTCTCGTAACCGTGAATGGTAACTTGCGTTGTCCATAACAATAACAGCCCCTTTTGGAATCAGATCCAACATTTGAACAAACCATTCCTCGAAGACATCCCCATTCATATCTTCGTGATAGTCCCCCGTGCGTTTTGAAATAAAAGTTAATAATCCACCATCAACAAAACCTTCTGAACTTCCAACATGGACAATGATAAGTCTTTTTCCTTTTCCAGATGGTGGCTGCAAAGTGCAAACCTAACGACAAACCTTCCACGAATGTCTGCCTTCCGCTTTTAATGTTTTCATCTTGCCAAGATTTGGAAACTGTATATCCAGCATTTATCCATGTTTCGTCTAAGTAGAAGATTTTCAAATTTTGTTCTCTGGCATGTCGAATGCTTCTTAAATAGTCTCTTCTCCAAAAAACTATTTCCGGTTTATCTATCAAGAGAGATTTTCTATTATGTTTTGTATATCTGAAACCCACATCTTTCAAAAGTTTGCATAATGTCATTCTGGAGAATTTTGGATAGTCCGTATCTTCTTGCACTGATGTCATAATTTTGTCAAGTGTTGGAATTTCCTTTCGTAAGTAAAATCCACGCCTTAGTCTTTGTTTTAATGACTATTATGACTATTGTTACAGATTGGTTTGTTTTCTATTATGAATAAACTGTGTTGCCTTTCTTTATCAAACTTACTAAAATTTATGTACCTCTATCACTTTTTTTATTAAAATTAGTACATCCCGTTACCTCTGACCTAAATCGTATATTCTTTAGCATAGCTGCAACTCATTCGTTCAATACAAAATGTACCTTACGGTTTACGGTATACTCTCTTAAAATATATTTTGGTACGTCTATGAAATCTACTTAAATGAATGATTTATTACTCCTTGTCCTTTCTATATAGACTTTATAAATACTAGCAGCTTAACACAAGAAAACCTAACATGAAATTCTTAACAAATACCAGGTTAAAATATAAAATTTTGATGGCCCTTAAGCCAGGTTTTTTATTACCTAGTATGTAATGTCATTTTTGGTATCGAATTTCAGAGGGTAGTCGATATTCCTGCATCTTAAGTCATTGACAAAATATTTGAATAAACTGTTCCTTTTAGCTCCGAAATTAAAAGCAGGTAATTAATAATTACTCTGAATTCACTTTGTTTTTGAATAGAGAGTTCTATTACACTGGTATGCAATACCAATTATTAAATGACAATTAATTCGTTAATAATTTTGACAAAAAAAATTGTGAATTTATACAAGATCTTAGTCACGATTCACGATACTTTTACTCTTCTTTCCATAAAAAACAAAACCAACAGAAAAATTCGTATCCAACCAGAAAACGCATAACCCAAAATACCTAATAAATAAATAATATTAAAGTATTTGTACTAAAAAAACCAGAGAAATATGAAACAAAAAATGACAATAATCTAAGGTATATTTTTTGTTGTTCTTTGTGAAGGTTATCATCTCTGAATTCAGAATATTATTTGACGAAAATTAGAACAACATTTAATTTCGAAAGTTAAATGAAAAGTGTGAAGAAAACAGGAAATTGGATATTACAGACTTTCAATAAATTCATGAATTTACTTCCGAAAAAAAGGGCGAATGTATTATTCGTTCCAGGTTCGTGAGAACACTGAGAACTGACCAATCTAAATAGCTACATAAGCGGACTCTTTAAAGCTCCGGTCCGTGATAAGGATCTATATTATACCAGCAGGTATCTACTGTTCTTTTCAATTATTTTACTGAACCGCTACATGAAACAAACATTTTTTTTTTTCGTAAACCCAATAATAAACTACTATTTTTTAAAGTTTTTAATTGAAAGGATTCAGTTCACTTATTATTTATTGATCAGCATAATATAAACTTAAGAACAATTAAAAAAAAAGGCATAAATCTTGATGATGATTACATTCAAGTAGAATCCTTCCAAAGTCAGTTTTTGTCGGCATTTCGATCTCATTAAGACCAATACCGACCATTGGAGTGAAAATGTTGAAGCAGGGTCAATTCAACAAACGCACATTTCTAGAAAAATCATATCATTGTTATATTTTATTAATTATTGTTTTTCAATTTAAAAAAGAAAACGGTTTTTGTATATCTGTATATTTTGTATCAATTTGAAAGTTGTCAAATAACAATTTTGTATTTTGAAATTATAACATACTTATTCATAATAATATTTGACTCATTATCACAAAAATTTTAATACAATTATATGTTAATATTGCTCATTTTGTCAGACTTCAATGAATTATGAATTGTCTGTTCAGCAAGAAACATGATAGGAGGTATGAGCCTTTCTTGCCTGGAACGGATAGAGTCGGATATGTTAACAAGAATATACTTATTGATCGAAAAAAATAACAGTAATTATAAAACAAAAAACACAACACTAATAAATAAAATTACTATAACATATGAAGAAAAATATTAATAACACTAAATAACAGAAATTTTTCGAGGGCTCCGGTCGCAGACAAGACTATGAGAATACTAGAATTTGTGCACCTAAGCCTATACAGATCAAAACCAAGTAATATAATACAATGAAAGCGATAACCAGCTTTCGTTAAACCCTTATTAAGATTAGAAAGGTGAGTGCGCACTTGGAACGAATAATAATACCATTACCATTAGCAAATACCCTTCAACTCACTGTATATAAATATATAATATGAACAATTTCCCTGCAGTCGAGTTGGGCAAAAATGTACCTGGCCCTATAATCCTAGGTCGAGTTGAGCAAAAGGTCCGCGAAGGATTATGGGTAATAAAAGAGTATTAACATAGCATGGTATTAAATAAATAGGTTTTATTGATAAAATCAATTATTACAAACTTATTCAATCAATAGGAATATGTACATAGATTACATATATTATAAAAGTCACAAAACATATAGTTATTACTTTATTACCTATTAATTATAGAATATATTACTTTTATTGTTAAGGTAAGTTTTTATACGCAATACATCTTACAAACAAATAACGGGTAATTACATTATTTGATAATTCATTAATTTTTTCTAACAAAAATTGTTCTTTTTCTTTGGTATATTTGTTTTTCACTTTAATAGTTCCATTTAACACTGAGGTAATTTTACAATATGTTTCTAGTTGTACATCTAGTAATGTTTGTAAAAATATATTAATATTTGGATGGCTTGTATAAAATTCAGCATTAAATTTGGAGTGGAATGCCTCACAAGAGTTAGTGCTACGATATAATTTGTCAGTTTTACATGCCCAAGTCTTTGGTGGAAATAATGCAGTTTCAGATATGTAATATTTAAACAAATAATATCTTAAATCCATAAATCTCTCGTCATAACCTGGCAACAGATAGTATAACTCATTGTTAAAAAATGACTCGACTTCATTTGGATCCAGATATGGCAGACCAAAAATAGTTTTTAAATACTGACCCTTTACAGAATTATTATCTTTATATAATGAAACTAAACCTAAACTTTGTATTTTGCGGAACCAGGATTGTGCCAAATGAAACCGACAACCAATTATTTCTGACAAGGGCCAAATTATGCTTACTGCTTGATGTATTGCTTTTTCAAAATCTATTGTAATTTTTTTTGGATTTAAATCTAAATCAAAAGCCTTACATTTGTCTATTACTATTCGAAAGAAATTTACATAAGTTTCTATTTTTTTGTCATTTAACAACGCATAGACTAACGGTATGTAATAGCCGTTTTGATAACCATGAATGGTAAACATTTGAAGGAAAAATTGTGTACAATAATTAAACGTACCGTCCATATATACAACATCACAATTGCTTAAAAAATGTAAATTTGTGAAACAAGAAAATACAACAATTTTTTCACTTTCACTTGCATAAAGAACAAAATTTTCTTGTTTAGTAGTCACCAAATTTGTATTTAAAATTTGATTAAATACGTCACTTTGCGATTGTGGTAGCTTCGGTAGTAACTTACGTCGTTCTTGATACATATTTTTTCTCATTCGCTGGAGATCTTCGTAAGAGAGGTGTTCGGCAAATACATTACTTTTTAATTCCTGTCGAATTAATTTGGAGGGTTTGTCTTGTAAACATTTACGAGCTTTCCGTTTTAAAGAGTTGCTACAAGCTTGGCGATTAATAGTAGCTTCTTCTGGATGATTATGTGTAAAATGTCCCTCCGTAATGAATGTTTCATTGCCGGAAAATGTATACATTCTTGCGATACAATGACTGTTCACACAACGCCACAGTATTTTACCACTTTTTGACATGTAGGATTTCTTAAATTTATAATGTTTATAAACTAACAAAGGTTTACCTTTTTCACTAAGCATAGAAGTTGCTTCCATGATTGCGACAATAATACTAAATAATTGTTTTTCAATCCGGAACACAACGAATTAAGCAAAAATTTACCTGTCCGTAAGGAGAAAGGAAGCTATAAATTCTGTAATAAACTAATAACATACCACCCGCTGCAATATCATTAATCCCTCGTAAACAATTTTTCAGGTAGATTTGCTCAACTCGACCCCAGCCAACAATTTAATG